>BSBK01004821.1:5000-130000 GCA_027943335.1 Chamaecyparis obtusa
ACAACTATTTTTGTCATGGTTTAATCCCAAATACAATCTTTGTTTATACCCATTAGTTTATTGTTATCTATTACCATAGAACTTATTGATGACATAAGCATTGATCATCACCTATGATAGTTATGTTATTACTATATCCATTACTTCATATCTAATTATAGTCATATAGAGGGATTTGTTGGTGCATATAGATTGGGAATTTTAATAATTATCTCATACATGACGCTAATCCACATCAATACTTCTATAGTTAATTCCTCTATCTATGAGACCATTATCCTATAGCATAGTCGATAACCTTTGTTACGTAAGACTAATATGATCTTACTTTATATCATTTTTTGTAAATGGAATCTTAATTCATCTCTATCATAATTGATGATGATGCTTTCTTCGTCTATTAGCCCAATCCCTTAATGGTCAATTTCAAATATGTTTATCATATGTGGTCCCAAACTATGGATACTATGATCATAATCTCATAATGTCTACAAGTTGTGTACATGACATAGTGGCAACAAAAATGCCACCATGATCACATTAGTGACAACAACAATATCTAAAGGCATGTCTCCATTAGAATTCTTGGATTCCACCAATTGATCACAAGCAATGACCTCTCTTACCGTTGAAATCAAAATATGAACAATATTGCCTTTGTTGTCCATCAATGCATAATAAAGCAGGGTCCAACCACTGTCATTTTTGTGTAGTACACAAATATTTGTAGGGTTTTCATCATGGATATTCCAATCTCGACCATGTGAAGCCTTGCCAGATCTTCATCTCTTGAGAAAGCTAATAGATAGAAATGAGACAATCATCCTTGCTAGAAAATCATTCCTAGCACTCACAAGGGTTGCAGAACTGAATGTAGTCTAACCATCTGCAAGACTTTTTCTGTTGCTAATTATAGTGTCATCTATTTCATATCCAATGAGCATTATATTATATCTTCAACACTTTTTCTACTAAAAATTATAGTATCATCTATTTAATATCCAATGAGCATTATATTATATTTTTAACTGAAACATTAAAACATTCCCTATAAACTCCAGGGGTCACATAGACAATCAATCAACTTTCACTCATCTCTATAGCTATGTTAATGGAAGTAGTAATACTTTTATAATAATCACTACCATCCTTCAAAAATTTTATTATATTCACAACTTGGCTTTGATACCATGTTGAGATTTTAGGATCGTTGCAAATGTAATAACACTCCCTAGATTGTATGTGTTTTCTGAACGCAAAAATCTCCTGCATTTATATTTAGAATGAACCAAGAATAGACATGTCCCTTCATGGGACATGTCTATTCATTACTATGTAATTAATATAATGATAATTATATATATATATATATATATATATATATATATATATATATATATATATATATATATATATATATATATATATATATATATATATATATATATATATATATATATATATATGGTTATGTGCAGGATCATGGTATGTCAAACTAGGCCCATAAGTGGCAATGAAAATTCAAAAAAGCAAGTTTAGGCAAGTCGAAATAAAAATTTGAGCAAGTTATGAATATTATATCAAAAATATGTAACAAGATAATTTGTAGAAAATTGAATTTAGTTTCTAAGATACTAGGCCTTTTTTGAAAAAAAATTATTTGATATGTTGAAAATTTCAAATTTCAATGTATTTGTATGGAAATTTCAAGAAAAAAATAAGAAGTAGGTGCATTTCTTACCACCTTAAACATAATCAAATGATAATTTTTTTTACAAGATTATAGATATAAGTAGTAGACTCATGTCTAGATGTGACACATATTTTTTTGTAATTTTTCTCAAAGTAAATAATTAATTATGATTTTTATTCTACAAGTTTTCCAAAATACAAATAATCTCATGTCTGACTACGTTAACTTAGTCTTTAAACTTTATCAAATTGAAATTTTTTTTAATTTTCCTTGTAGTAGGAAAATCATAGAATGTGACACATGTTTTGGATTTCAAAAATGTTATACAGTTTGAAATTTATAGCTATTTTTCAATAAGTCTATCAATCAGGACTAGAAAGATAACATGTAGATGTATGTCTAACTACATTAAACAAAATCAAATGATAATATTTTTTTATAATATTCCAAATAAATTTAGTAGACTCATGTCCGCATGTGATGCATTATTTTTTTTATTTTTTTTCCAAGTAAATAATTAAATATGTTTTTTGTGCTACAATTTTTTCTAAATATAAAAAATCTCATGTCTGACCACCTTAACTTAGTCTAAACTTCATCAAATTGAAATAATTGTTTATTATTATTATTATAGTAGGTGAATCATAGAATGTGATGTATATTTCAAATTTCAAAAATATTATATTGTTTGAAAGTTATAGTTATTTTTCAAAGAGTCTATCAATAAGGACTTCTTTTTTCACATCACCACTTTTTGGCATAGCATGATCCTACACATACCCATATATATATATATATATATATATATATATATATATATATATATATATATATATATATATATATATATATATATATATATATATATATATATATATATATATATATATATATATATATATATATATATTCACTAGTATTAAATCATAGTTTTTATCTGACTGAAGCTATAAAACATTAATAATTCATGATCTCACCAACTGTACTACAATCCCACAAACACTAAACATCAATGATCCTATGGTCAATACGTGTGATCCCGTAGGTCTGTAAGTGAAATAAAAACTAGAACAATGTAACTGACATAATTAAAAACTATAATACTTGTCATTGCGATCCCACTTGGTCAACATGCAATCCTGTGAAGTCAGGCAAGGAGTCCGAAGACATAGATTTCAAGGTTTCTAAGAGAGTATTTTAAATGCCTTAAGGCTTGTGAAAAAATATGTTTGTGATCCTTCATGATTTAAGTGTGTTCCTGTGAGGTCAGAGTGTGATCTCACAGACTATCGGAAAAGAAAATGATAGAAAGGAACAAATCTAGACAGAGGGGTTTGTTTTGTGGGAAAGCAATCCTATAGGTTTCTCCTTCAATCCTACTAATTGTGCCCATGATTCTGCCAACACTTATTTTTTACAGTTGTCCAAAATCTGAAAATAGTAATGATGGTGCAAATACCCACACTTAAATTTTTTAACTTGCAAAAACTAGCAAATAACTTGCAACACACTCAAACAAAGTAAAAAACATTAGTTATTTGGTTAGTTTTTGCAAAGAAAAATAGAAGAAGATGAAGAAAATGACCCTTTAAGTGGGTCCCATCAGGCATGCCAAATGTATCACCTAGAATGTAGTATTAAGAAATATAAAGTAGGCTAAATATTCATTTAAAAAACTAGATAAACAATTATAAAAATACCTACAAATGAAAATAAACATTAAAGAAGCATGCAAACCTTCAAGCTCCCAATAGCTAGAAGTTTAGTTGGATTTGTCCAAGATGGATGTGTGCTCAATAAACTTGATCAAGCTTCAATGGGATTTGAAATGATTTTGGCATTAGAATGTTGTTTTTCTTATTATATCAGAGTCAAAATGGCATGATAACAATGCATAAAAGGTGGTTATAATGAAGGAGAAGTGGGCTCACTTTATAGGCAAAGGGAGGATGGAATGAATGGTCAAGATGCAAACCTAAGGAAGGGTGGAGATGTATTTGAGAGAGAATATGGATTGTGATTTCTCAAATGCTTCTCATTGTGACAAGTGTCACAAGGACAGAGGTTTGGAAGAATGGGGGAATGTGATCATTTTGAAAGATGTGAGAGGGGACAAAGGTGTAAGAGATGGGTGGAGTGTGTATGAGGAATGTAAGAGCATTTAAGGTTGACATGAAATTTGGAGGTTGGAAGATGTGAGGATATGATATGATAGTTGACTTGTGTTGGGCTAGGATTTCTTAATCTATGGATTATGATTGTGTAAATGTTTAGTGAAAGATTAGGTTTGGATTAAAGGGCAAGTGGAAGAATTAGGAAGATGTGACGGGAGAAGGGATGAGTGAAGGGTTAAATTAGCTAATCATGGGTCATTAGCTAATTCAGAAGGATTAGTATATCAATAGCTTGGGTTGAGTTAAGATCATAGATCAAGGGTCAAGTCAAGGGTTAGGTTGGGGTTAAAGTTAGGAGCCATGTGCTCTTAATAAATTAAATGTATTATTTAATTCCAAGTGGGAGGAAAGGGATTTATGAATTAATTTAAATAGATAAGTATATTTTTTTAAATCAATAGAGGAAGAGGATTTAGTTAATTATCAGACTATGGGTTGTCATTTAGATAATTAATTAGACTAGAAAGTTTTTAATTAAATTAAATAACTAGGGGATACCATAAATTAGCTAAATATTAAATATTTAATAAGTAAATATCCTAAGAGAGAACTAAATAAGATTTCTCAATTAATTAGGTGTCTACATTTTGCCCCTCTTTGACATAGAGTTAAAATAACACTATTTTAAATATATTTTTAAAGTAATAGATGAAGAATTAATAGATAATGAAGCTTCCTCAGAATATGGAGAAGATATTTAGACTACATGATGCCCCCTCGAAAGGGTGACATAAAAAGAAAAAGGGGCTCATACGACATCTCGATAAGAAGAAAGGGCTTGCGAGGACATGGGAAAGGAGGAGCAATATGTGAAGTTAATTTGATACATGTAGGAAAATAGGGCGTGGAAGAAAATTGGTGAAAAAATGGGGGTGGGGACTAGGGGTTGGGGTTGGGGGGAAAAGGTGGGTAAGGGGTGGGCTTAATAAGGGTCAGGAGGGGCTGCAAGGGGGTATTTGTGCATATTCAATCTTAGAGAACATTTACATTTTTGAGCTCTGATATGGAACCTAGTGATAGAGAGAGGAGGATGTCTAAGGCACCGGACAAAGATTGTGAAGAGCATACCACAATCCTGAACCCTAGATGGATAGGTAGGGTCTCTAACTTGGCTTTATACTTTTTGTATTTATATTTATTTTGATTTAAATGTTGTAAATTTGTGATCCCATAGGCTCGGGGTTGGTGGGATCACCCTTGGGTCCGGTGGGATCATGATCTTGAAAAGAATGTATGGGCTTAGGTGGATTTGGGAAATGGTTAGGGTTTTTGGCAGGATTGCCAAAATGGAAAGCGTTTATGGTTTTGTGACAGGAATACGATCCCACAATACATTTTTGGTGGAATTACATTCTTAGAGTAGAGGGCTTGGATGGGTAGGAAATTAAGTGATCTCGCGAGGGGTCACTGAAATAAGGACAAATTCACTGCAGGAATGTGTTCCCATGATGGGGGAAGAGATAAGGTTAAGCAAGGTGGGGGATTGTGAGAATAGAAGTGATTTGTGGGAACATGGGCTAGAACTATAGGAATGCAAAATTAGGGGTAGAAAATGAATGTTAGGAGGGGATAGGGTCAGAGGATGAATGAGGGGGTTCTAGGCTAGGAAAAAAGAAGGAAACTATGTTGACACAACTTGGTTTGGTTGGTTGTAGTGGTCCATGGATCGACCAACATCACGAGAGAGATAGCTCATAGTGTTACGTGTGGAAAATCACTTCACACCTACCGATTAAGCATGGGTGGATGCAATCGGATTGGGGTATCTTACAAAGATGTCATATAGGTGAGCATATATGGCCATGGTTATGGTGTTGTGTGAGCGGTGGCACTCGGAGATAGATACCTTCCATCTTCCAAGAAAGGAGATGCTGGTCACCTTGGAGGACACATACAAGATATTTTGATTTTCAATCTGAGGTACTGAGGTGATCGTGGGAGACACCACACAGTAGAAGATGATTACAATGCTGGTGGGACCGAGTGTGGTGTCAATCTTGCACCACAAACAACTATCACTAGACCGACATATGGATGCGGCATCGATAGCTTGACTTGTGTATTTTTATGTGTGTGATTTGGTCTTAGGGTATATTTCCCTAGACAAAGGAGCTACTAGCATGACTTTAGCATTGATCCCTATGATCATACAAATAGTAGATGCAGGGATGCATGCTGCATGGGGCACCCTAATGCTCACATAGCTATAAAGAGACCTCCACCAAATTGTATATCATGGTGGGGATGGACACGACAGGGGTATAGGGTTTACAACCCTACTTCAGGTATGGGGGTGGGAGTACATTATTGTGTTGAGGCCAATGGAGAGGCAGGACAAGTAGGTAGATTAGCCTATGGTTTATAGCTAGGGTCAGCCATTGATCTATCATGATGTAGATGATACAGATTACTAGTAGGAGATTCTTGATGGATTGAGGGATGGCATCATATAGAAGCCATATATGAGGGTGGAACCATAGCTGGAGGATCAGATGCAACTAACCTTAGCTATGACTCTGACATATATATGACCGAGAAATGGGAGTATATCATGGGGCAGTATAGACCAGATCAAGTAGCCCGCTAGTTTAAGTACACATAGGCAGTATCAGATGTAGAGCACTAGCACGTGTCCACCACACGAGAGAGGTGTTCAGGGTTTGACCCTCCTCTTGATAGGCAGGGATTGATTGCAACATGTAGAGTGATCCAGGCTATTCACTAGGATTGGGTAGCGGGGAGGCCAATGTTGGGCATACTCAAGAGTACAAGGTCTGGCTTAGGAGGCCATGAGCGGTGGGGAGGACCGTGTTACCGCTAGAGGCTAAGTAGTTACAGTGGTCTAGGTGGCTAGGGGGAGGTTAGGGTATGAGTTATATTTATTTGTATATGTGTCTAGTGCATTAGTCAAGAATACCTTCAAAAATATCCTATTGTGCAACACTTGTGTTGTTGCATGCATGCATAGACTTAAAATTCACATAGAATATAGAGGATTTGTGAGCATTTTTAGCGTTCATCAACCTATATGGATAATTCTCTCATACCAATAATAGAAATATAATTAATGCCATCATAAGAAAGTGAGTCCTATAGATAATCCTACACGTAATTGTGAGAATAACTATATTCTCAATATACCACAAAATTGGGATTTGAACCTTTTATCTAACATAGAATTCCTCAAAACATTTGATTTTTTAGTATAAACTGAAAGTCCTCAAAACATGCATGTTGAGTGCACTTGTACATGAATATTCAAAAATAAAATCACAAAAACAACTAGTAGCCATACTAACCAATCATAAACTATATTTTTTGAATGGTTGAAAAAGAGAAATATATAACTTAGACAATATAGTATAATTAAAAGAAATATTGGAAACCGCTATTTCAAAAAAAAATGATTATTTCATCTAAATCAAACTTTTTCCATTGATATAACATTAAAAATAATAATTTTAGTTTGAATTTAATATTTTCTCAATAGATATACTAGACCATAATAAGGACTTTAATGTGTTAAGAGAAGTCTGATATTTTCTTCACGTTCTTTGACCAAAGCAAAATTTCTCATTTTAAAAAAAAAGAGGAGAGAGATTGGAAAGAGAATCTGATAACCTTGTATTTTCTTTCTTTATTCACACGAAAGAGAGAATAGACTCATAAAAAGTAAATTATTGGTAGAGGAAAAGTTAGAATGTGGTCCAAAAATGTGAACATTTGATCAACAGTCACCGTCACCGTCCCCACCTTTTCTGCTATAAAGAAAATTGGGGTTGTAATATTTCCAAGTTTCTAGAGTTTCTTCGCATGCTTGACCAGAGGAGGAACTTCTCTTTTTAAAAATAGAAAGGAACGCAATCTATTAAAACTTTGACGTGGAAAAAAGTAAGAATGTGGTCGATTTCGGCCCCAGAGCATCTTGATTTTGCTCCAAAGCTGCAAACATCTAATCAATAGATGTCTTTTCCGTATAGGGGGTTCACATAACCGGGCAACTGAGAGGGTTGATTTCGTAGAGAAGGAATTCACACCGTCCTGAATAGGAGTAATTCGATCAAGAAATCAACATGTTTAATCCTCTATTATAATACCGACATCTTCGCATGCTTGACCAAGACCAGAGCTTCCTCCATTACATTAACGACTTCGTCGCGTGCTTGACCAAAGCCACAACTTCCCGTTTAAAAAAAGGAAAAAGAAGAGAGAGACTTAAAAGAAGAATCTGTCAACCCAGTGCTTGTTATACAGTATCCGCCAAATATACAAGTCAACAAGAAGAAAACAGAAAAATGTTTGTAAAAAGTAAGTTATTGGTAGAGAAGCAGTTATAGACTGTGGTCGAACAATGTGAATATCTGATCAACAGTCCCCGTCCCCAACTTCTCTTCTATAAAGAAATTGGAGGTTTCTTATATCTTCCATTATTTGATATCTTATCATTTCCAAGTCTTTTCTTTAGAGGGTTCCTTCTTTTAATCAGCTGTGCACCGTGTTTGCATCTCGCGCAATTGCCACGGATCATCATGAAGCCCTCAAGCTTATCCTTGCTAGTTACCATGAGTTTCATTGTTTTATTGATTTCTTGCTCACAGTCGTACCGACACGGTAACTTTTAATTTATTTCCACTAGTTGAACCGTAATTAGATCTTGGTGTCTGCATTCTAACTTTCCCGATTTCGGTTAGTGTAGGCTCTCTAAACATCAACTGTGGCGCTTCCACAAATCAAACCAGCTCGAATGGTGTACTCTGGATTTCAGATATTCCTTTCACAAGAAGTCGGAACGCTTCCTTCGTTGATCCTGCATCGATAGCAACTCTAGCATTTCAGACATTTGCCTATTTTACAAATCTGGAAGCAAGTAAATGTTGCTATTTAGTCCCAGTAATGCGGGGTGCACGTTACTTGGTCAGAGCTACATTTTGGAATGGAGCATTCGAAACTGGTATTCCTTTAGCTAGCATCTTTGATTTATTTATTGACGGAGTCAAGTGGTTTGAAGATCTAACGGATATGCAAGGTAAAGAGTTCCGTAATAGAGAAATTATCTTGGCCGCTAAGAGCGACAATCTAAGTTTATGCCTAGCTCGAAATTCATATACAGAAAAGACAAACTATCTCTTCATTTCAACGATCGAGTTGAGGCCAGTAATCTACAATTCAACTGACTTCCACAAAAACGCTTTCATTTCCCTCGGAAGGAGAAATTTTGGTAGCTATAATTCGTAAGTATAATTTTGGTAGCTATTTGAATCTTGATTTGTTGTTAGATGTTAGCTCATTGTAATTTATGATTGAGTGTTATTATAATTGATAATTGGCCTCTATTCACTCTGACTATTTTATGATTTGAGTGTTAGTATTCGCTACCCAGTGGATGAATTTGATCGCTTGTGGAAGCCATATACATCAACTTCGTTTGATGAAATCAGTACAGTCGTGGACACTTTTGGGAAGAGCTTGGCAAACCAACCACCTGTAGCAGTACTTCAGACAGCCATTACAACAACCATTAAAGAAGGCGACATGATAGTCCCGTACTCAATTCCTAATGTCTATGAGGGCGGCTCTTATTATTTTATACTTTACTTTTGCAACATAAAGGAAAGAAACCTATCAATCACCAGCAAGTTCAAAGTCTTCATTAACAACCAGCGAATAACAGACTGGCTACAATTCAGTTCATTTCTACAATGCCAGGTCGTGGAGAGGAATTTAGAGTTTGGGGTGATTAGATCTGTAAACATAACATTACGCCCTGGGGAAGGATCGGAGACAGGACCTTTTATAAATGCGGCAGAAGTATATCAGATCAGGGACATACAGAATATGACACACCTCGGAGATGGTAAGCTATCTCTATTTGTCTAGTGGAGTTCGCTAATTTGTAAACAAGTTCTAATATGTTTTATTACACAGTAATGGTTATCAGAAAAGTAGCGAATTCAATCAATGTTCCAGACGATTGGTTCGGAGGAGATCCATGCTTGCCCACGGGTTATGCGTGCACGGGTATTGTTTGCAACGAGGAAACCCGTTCAAGAGTGATTATCCTGTAATTTCTTACCTTAAACTAGTGAAAATAGCACTTGATGTTAAGAAATATTTTACATTTAAAGACTCTAATATGTATGATTTGAACTCATTGCAGAAATCTTACAAACTTTGGTCTCAGCGGCAATATCCCTCCAATTATAGCAAGCTTAGCAGCACTCACTCACTTGGTAAAATTATATAGCGTAGACTTAAGACTCTTAATATCTAAGGCATTCATCTTGTTTGCAGTTCGAATAGGCTCTTCCTAAGAAATAGGCATGGCAAATGAAATAGCAGTGATTAAATTTCTGATGTCCGTGCCAGCTGCTAGGAAGCAATAACTTGACAGGTTATATACCAGACCTGAGTTCTTTGAAGAATCTTACAACATTGTAAGGAATCTGATTTCTTATTGCTTAACAAAGTATCATATATCTGTATAGATTAATGACAAAGGTAATATCTGTGTGTTAATGCTTGGTTTTGTTTTTTTTGGTTGAAAGGGAATTGCAAAACAATCAACTAATAGGAGGAATCCCAAGATCATTGGCGAACCTTCCCAGGCTAAATCGATTGTATGTTCGCTAATTTTTCTAATCTTTTAACATTGATAGAAATTAGTCTCTAGGCCAAAATATTATTTTCCTAATAACGTTCGAACTTCACTAAGTACCTTCAGTATTAAGCAGATATTTGGAGAACAACAAATTGGATGGAATTGTGCCTCCAGGGTTGAATAGGCCTGGATTAGACCTTCGGTAAGATGAACAGGGGATGTTCCTTATTTGGCATGCCTTGTTTTACGTAGATTTAAGTTGAGCCATCTTTTTAGCTAAAGTAACGGACAGATTTTACAAATAAAAAGACTTCTTATCCTTCACATTTATTGTTCACTGAAGAGTGACTCCTCCAAGTAATTTTCCAGCGGTCAATAAAAGCCACAAAATGAAAAATTGGATTGTGGGTTGTTTGGTTAGCGCACTGATAATAATGGTGCTATTGGTGGCTTATGTATGGAAATACATTCATAGACCACCAGCTCACATCACAGACCGTCCAATTATTCCACGTCAAGAAGCGCATGGAGGTATTGTTTTAAGCTTTATCGCATAAAGCGAATGAGGTATTATTAATAAATACAATTTCTAGTTCTTTTACCTTGCTGAGAGAGGTTCATATCTGATTCCATTCTACCAGATGGAAATCACGCAAAGAGGTATCATAGATTGGCGGTAGAATATACAGAGGAAGAAATTTTATCTGCTAATAGTAATTATTCTACATTGATTGGCAAGGGAGGCTTTGGACCGGTATTCCGTGGCAAACTTTCTGGATGTGATGTTGCAGTGAAAAAACTTTCAGACACTTCTGATCAAGGGCAACAAGAATTTGAAAACGAGGTTTTCTCTCCTCCCTTATCTCTTAAATCTATCCTTCAACATAAGAATTTTGTTTATAAATCTTATTTCATACTAACGTATTTTGTTTGTATTCTTCTGGAATCTAGGTAAATATGCTTTGCAGGTTATATCATAAGAATCTTGTCAATCTTATTGGCTATTGCAAGCAACCTATCCAAGCGCTGGTATACGAATACATGCCCTGTGGAACGTTGAAGGATCATCTATATGGTAAACATTATTCAAGTTCACAGTAAATAACATTAAAACGGAATGTGCCCAGAAGTCACTAAGATTATTAAATGCGTACTGACAGGAACACCCGAACTGGGGAAACCACTTGATTGGAATACTAGACTCAGCATTGCTCTCCAAGCCGCAGAGGGTAATTTAAATGACAAGATTAATTGATTTATATCTATTTATTACTATACAATAGTAAAGTTGTATGCATATTGGAATTGCTTTTTATTTTTCTTAAGCTTCTTATAACTATATTTGATGTCATGGATTTAACATCATTTCAGGTTTTTTATACCTGCATGAAGGTTGTAATCCGCCAATCATACACAGAGATATAAAGTGCACTAATATACTTTTGGATGGAAGAATGAGCGCAAAGGTTGCTGACTTTGGTCTAGCCAAGCTGCTGGACATATCACAAACCCATGTTTCAACAAGAGTCAAAGGCACCCTTGGCTATCTTGATCCTGAGTATTTCCTTCTTGGCCATTACAGATTTTTGACCTGAAATCTTGGTCGCTGTTACATATTTGATATGACTGGCACTACTCTAAAATTAGAAAAGTTAATGCAGATATTTTAGGACAAGATCGGTAACCGCAAAGAGCGATGTATATAGTTTTGGAGTGGTTTTGCTCGAGATAATTTCTGGAAAACCCCCGAAAGATGATATAGTGGCAAAGGTAATCTATTTAAGTTGTGAAGAGTTAAAATTATCTTTTCCAATCTCTACTCTATGCTCATCATTTAGGAATATGTATAGAATTCTTATTGGATTTATTTACAGGCAAAAGAGCTAATTTCATGCGGGAGAATAGCCGAGCTTATGGATTCTTCTTTGAATAGCTGCTACAAATTATCAAGTGCTTGGAAATTTGCAGAGGTGGCATATGCATGCGTTGCAGAAAAACCAATGGACAGACCGACAATGAGTAGGGCGGTGGAAGAGTTGAAGGAAGCAGTGGCCTTTGAATTCAATGATAGCAGTCAATCTGCACATATTCAGAATACCACACTCAATGAATCGGATTCAGATATGATGCCAATGGCGAGGTAGTAATGGTGTTATGGAAATATATGATATGCCTACTTTTGTAATTACCACCCTTGTGTCTTTACTATGCTTTACAAGCCTAGTGTGTGCAATTCTACCAAGTCCAAGATGTTTAATGTCTACGTGTCTTTTCTTTTTGTTATCGTATAGCTTGGTGAACTTGGTAGAGTTTGTGAGAAGAAATCAACTAAATAGTAATCCTCATATGCATGCAAGTCATGAAAATCATATAGTTGATTTTATTTTTAAGTCGAGACGGTCACTGCAAAATGCAATATGCAGAAGCATAGACAAGGCATGCAAACCATTTGATAGAATGTATTAAAAAAATGTGTCTCATACAATTCCATGCTTATAGGATATGCACAAAATTGATTTTTTGAAAAGGCTTATAAAGGTATCAAAAAAATGTAATTGTAATAATCAATTATGTACTAATTTATATGTTAGAAATTTTTCTTCCAAGGGTTTAATTAGATCAATTTCCACGCAAATATGAGAAAATGTAATTATCTTTTTATTGAGGTTTTATTGAGATATTGTAGTCGGCTTCCCACAAAAAGCAACAATTCTTAGCAAAATATCCTCTCTATTAAACTCCAACATAAGCCACGGGAGACAAACATTGATAGGAATCCTCGAGAGAATATTTTAGTTGAATTCAAACCCATGTATTAGGGCTTAATAAATAAACCAACATGATTGTAAAAGTAGGGGCCTCCCTAAAAAATTTGATTCCTATCAGCTATGCTAGAAAAAGAAACCATGAAATAACTACTTATAACCAACATAATTTCCATAACACCCTCAACTTGCCAAGAACGACTGGTCCAGGGTTCTAATGTTGAGAAATAATTACAGATTTTAGTAAATTTACAAATTAAAGCATGTTTTCTCGAATAAGAGACATCTTCCATAACCCATTATGAAGAAATTACCAAAACTGCATGATCTTGGATTCTTGGCAAACAACCATTCACTTTCTTAAATTTGTGACCCTCGCCCATGTAAAATGAGTCTAGATACCTCACATGCACACCTAAAGAAGAACTGCCTTGCACCACAACATCAACAATAATCAAACTTGAAGAAGTGCGATGCCCCTCCATCCCAATCAACAATCAACTCACAAACACCAAGGAAAAATACTCCTACTCTAAGTTGCAAAGCTTCAACCACCAAAAACCCATGAAGCAAGCAGTGAGACCGCACACCAACCAAAACAAGTATCCAAACCCAAAGTCCCACCCTACAAGTCTAACAAATTCCCAAATCCCCAAATGTAGGTAAAACCTAAATAAAGAAATGAGACTAGGGCACAAAAATCCTAGCTCAAACAAACATTAATTATAGAGACCAACTCAGTCACCTAAGCTCCAATTTCTTTTCACGCCTCTAATTTTTTTGTTTTGAATGAGAATATTTCATCTACAAAGTCTTTTTAGCTACCCAAAATCAAAACTTTACACTTAACAAGACGTGATGAGTAAACTCCTTAAGAACTTTCCAACTTTAGAACACAAAGACTATTAAGATTCTTCCAATTTAATTCAACTCAAATATATGTCTCTGCCTACTTTACATATATTTACAAAGGCATTTCATATATGAAATGGAAGAGCTAAATTTAAAAATCAATGGTGCACTATAACCGATGCAAGATGATTGAAGCTTTTTTATCCATTGATTTTTATTTTGTTTCCTTGGCTATACATTTTTCTTTTTCCTTTCTTGTTGGTGGTATGACCCATTGAGTTTCTTTGACTCGTTGGTTGTACGTTAATTTATTTTACAACTTACAATGAAAGTTTGTGTGTACGTTACAACACAAAGTGTGTCATTTTCAATGAATACACCATGTTTTGAATGCTCACTCCTCAATCCTCAGAACCCCCTCAACGGTTCTGCCATTGATGGTCATTACATGGAATTGCCTTTCTCTGCTCTCGATCACACAAACTCTCATCCACCCCAAATTGGGTGTATCTATCATTTGGATTCTATCATTGCAAGATCAGGCAAACCAAACTGAAGGAAATCTCTGTGTTGGCAAACCCATAAAAAAGATGGAGGCAGTTTCTTCGTATATTTGGAAATTTTTTGCTTGCGCAAAGGCTTTGAGTTGTTTAGAAAGAAAACTAGCCTTCAAAGACAAAAAATAAAAATAAAAATAATAAAAAACCCTTAAATGATGAAATTTCATGTTTGTCACGGGTTTACATTATTTGGCCCGGACATTGTGAATTATGGTGCTTTCGTTGCTTTCTTTGTTGTTTAATATTTTTCCCAGCCTTGTTTTTACTCATACCAACAAAATCTGCTTTATTTTCTTTGCACAAATACGTTATTACTTGTGCCTCTATACATCTTCTTGTAGACTTTGTAGTTTAGCAATTTAAGCTGAGATGCCAACCTTTAATTGAGATTCTATAGAGGAGATTCAACCATGGTTAGAAGGGTTGACATGGATGAAAAAGCTCAGAATTATTTTATATGATTTAATAGTTGAAATTAAGTTAATTTTATTTACTAGTTGAATTTTATTTTATTTTTTAATGGAGTTTTTTAATTTACTTGCTAGAATTTGTAGTATATATTGGTTTTGGTTATAAAAGATTATATAAGATTATATATAAATTTGTTATCATAAAAGTTTATATAAAAATTTGTAAATAATAATATTTAATCAATTATTTGTATTTTTCTATATTTTATAGGTTTAATATTTGTTAATTTATTGAATACATTATAATATGTACATTTTCTCTATTTTTTTGTTGTGGAAATTTGATTGTCATTGCAATTTTAAAAAATTTAATATGAAATTTTAATAAACATAGAAATTTATGTCCCCTTCCACATATATTCAGTGTACCCATTACACACCAAGATACAATTTCTAATTGTTTTAACTATTTAAAGATTTGTCATGTACCTAACTGGCCCATTAAGATGCTTCCAATTTATTTTAACTAAAATCTATGTCACTACCAACTTTGCATATATATTTATTCAGACGGTCAATATTGTACACGACTATTCTATTTAAAAAGGAGAGGCCTCAGATTTTAAGGCAGGCTTTTCTCCTCTTTCCTCGCGCTTTCGTGCGGAAACCCACTTCTATCTTTTTCTTCTTTCAAGACAACTTTTAAAAAATGAAATTTATTGGATGCTTTCGCAACCTTCACTGGATGCTTCTTTCCACGCGCTTTCGTAAAGCAAAAGTAAATGCCATTCACATGGGTCGAGTGCATAAAGTGAGAAAAAGATAGAAAAAAATCTAAACAAATTAATGATTTGCCAATCTGCGCCTGCACTCTTCCCTCACAAATGATCTTGTTCATTTTCTGCAATGCAGTTTTCATGCTTTTTTCTTCTTTATTAGTATGCAATTAAAGTTCATTTTCTCTGCATCAGCGTCAAACCATTCCGATTGTCTTTTGCCCTTTCTATCATTTCTACCTTAAACCAGCTCTGTCTATTTTCTGTCTGATTAATTTATAGAAAATCCCCAACTTCAGCTGTGAAGCTATCTTTTTGTTTTGTTTCAAATGGCAACCTCTTCTAGAATTGACCGTGCTTTTGATATAATAGTATCAAATGCTTCTACTTTTGCATGTGATCAATGATACCAGGGTGCAGTGCGCAGAGGACCATCTACTCTACTCATGAGGCCTGGGTCTCTCATTGTCCTCCTCCTCCACTTGTTTGGCAATGGGTGAAGGAAAAGGGAGAGTTTGCGTAAGTGGAATTCCAATGACATTACATTAATCATGTTGAGTACTGACTAGAAACTAATGCAGTTATGTCATAAACTTCATTCAATGGGGAGCTTGTTTAAATAGTACAAACACAAACACAAACAAGCTCCCCGTTGAATGAAGTTTATGGCATAGCTGCATTAATTTCCAGTCAGTACTCAACATGATTAATGCAGTGCAGTTGGAATTCCCACTTACGTAAACTCTCATTTTTCCTTCACCCATTGCGAAGAAAGTGGAAGAGGAGAACAATGAGAGCTTTCAGAAAGCTCAGAGACACAAACCTGATGAGTAGAGTAAATAGCATCCTCAAGTACAAGCATTTAGTATTATTATATCAATAGCATCCTCATCTAGAATGAAGCATATTCATAAATCATTGTGGACAAGATACAAAACACACTGTTGGAGGAAAACAAAAATACGCCGAAGCCTTCGTCGAGAATGAAGAGAAGAATAGATACGCTCCAGCCGTGCTTCAACGGTGGAAAAAGGTATTGCAACAAGTTTCATGTTGCATCGATGAAATCATTGAGAATAATGATTAAGGGTCAATACTTTAACGCGCGGCATTTTATGCTTTTAACTTTCAGATTCGCATACATTCACTTTCGATAAATAATTGTCAATTTTCAGATTCTAATAATTTACTTTGAAATTGAGCTTATTTGTATGTGAAATTTTAAGTTTGTTGAAGTGAAATGAAATTATAAATATCTATAACTATGTATTTAATTAAAATGGAATAATTTTTTTTAATGTTCAATTTATTGGTATAAGTATTTTAATTATATATATTTAGAAAATGTGAGGAGATATAATTTAGAATTTCTTTATTTTTCACAAAATTGATATACCCATTTTAATTTTAGGATTCTTGTTTTTTATTATATTGTCAAATTTTATGTTTATCAAAGAGTTTTTTTTATCGTTGTACAAAAAATTTTATTTTAAAAAAGTCACGAGTAATTGTTTTTTAAATAACTTTTTTATTTTGATAAGTGTTATAAATATTATATATTCATATGAGATATTTTATGGAAAAAATTGAATTGAGGTCACAAGGCATCTTGTGGGTGTTGTTTTTTTGGGGACACCACCATGCTTATGTCTTGTCTATCGTCAGGCGCGGTTTTGAGGAGATTGGAAAAGAAATTTGCTTGATTTCTATGAGTTACATCCTCACAGTGAGAGGGAGGATCCAGAAGTAGAAAAAATCTAAGCAGCACAGAGGTTTTTGGAGAATGAAAAAACGGTTGCAGGTTCGAATAACTTGAAGAAACAAGCTAGAGAACGAGGTAGCTATGTGCCAGATTCAGCCAAGCCAAGAGTGTTGATGGATCAGCCACATGCATCTAGGAAATCTCTAGATTCAGATGGTACCAATGCTATTGCGGTAGCTGCAACTCTGCCAAACAATATGGATAAGCAATCAAGTCAGAATCTTGGCTCTAGAATTTCTTCTGCACTGGTGCTAACAGATGGTTCATTTTCGAACATGCATGGCTCTTCTATGCACATGCATGGTTCTCTTTCAAACATGCATGCAATGGGATCTGAATCATTTTTTGTTGGGGAGAGCTCCAATCTTAAAAAAGTTAACGGTTGTCTTCCATGAAGCCATGATCGCCCAGTTGTAGTTATTCCTTTGGAGGCAGTGTTGGAGGACATTGAGTACTAGACTAACCATGCTTTGATATGTAAATTTATTGGTATTAGGATATCCTTATCAGCTCTCGAGGCATGGATTCGTCGTTCATGGCAGGTAGAGCAAGTTATGGAGATCATGTTGGCTGGGAATAGTTATTTCGTTGTTGTTTTCCCTTGCATGTCTTATCAGGGTCATATTTTTGAGGGGGGTCCTTATTTTTACAACCATGTAGGATTATTTGTTAAACCTTGACATTCAAGATTTAATTCTACCAAGGATCTCCCTTCAAATGTGCCAGTGTGGGTTCACTTATGATGTCTTCCTCTTGAATTCTAGCGAGAAGATATTCTTCATCAAATCACTGCTTTTCTTGGAAAGCCGGCTGCGATTGTGCATCAATCCCTTGATAAAAAGGTTCTCTCTTATGCCAGAATCTGTGTTAAAATTGATTTAAATAAACCATTACTAGATTCTATGGAAATTTGTCTTAGGTCTTCTTCCTGGGTGCAGCAATTGGATTATGAATCCCTTCCTTTCCGATGTCAGATATGTCATGAGTATGGTCATTTGTAATATCAATTCCCTTGGGTCTTAGCCTCTAAAGGGAGAGATGGCTCTGCTACTGGCAATGGTGGGGGGAAATTAAACACTATAGGAAAAGGTAAAGCTTAGATGGGTAGCGCAACTAAGGTGCATGCACAAGCAGATAATGCGGGTAAAGGGAAGACTCAATTAAATGATATTGGTCTGGATAAAGACTGTTTCATCCCTGTTCACCCATGTGCTAAGGGATGAGGTTAGAAAAGGCCCTTCAAAGACAAGCTTTTAGATTCTGGCTTTAATCGATTTGAGGTGCTGGAAAGTATGGTTTTAGATTAGGGTAGTCCTCTTAGTATCTTAGTTGATCCGGTTTGTGATGGGGAACCTCTACCGCATGATTTCTATGAATCTCAGTTGATCCAGTTTGTGATGGGGAACCTCTACCTCATGATTCCTATGAAGCATTCAAGATGTGGTTCGACAGCCAAATGAGCTCCCTATTTTTCCTGAGTCTGGAGCTTTGGTGACTTTTGTGATGCCTCAAGATAATGTTGGTATTCTGGTGGACTTAGCTTAGGATGTGGTAGCATCTAGTAAGGGTAAGGGGTGTCCCCTCCCTTTGGGTCTATTGTAAAGACCTTTTTAGGGGGTTCCTTTTACCCCTCCTCTAAAGAGTGGATGTAAAAAAGACCAAGAGAAGCTCAGATTTACAAGAGATATGTTGATAGAGTCTGAGGCTGTAAAACCCTTGGAGGCTCATTTCCCCCATCCTACTCAGTGATGATAATCCTCTCATGGAATGTTAGGGAATTGAATAGCATCCCTAGACAAAAGGCTATTCACAATTTGGTGGTTGACCATTCTCCAGATATTTTATGTCCAGGAGACCAAGCTTTCAATGGAGTCTAGGGACCGATTTGCCTCTAGTATTTGGCCTCGTGGGCAATTCCACTATGTTGGGGTTATGGGGATGGCTGGTGGTTTGGCTATCCTTTAGGACCCTCAGAAAATGACTCCCCTTTGTTGGGTGTCTTCTTGTTCACCTCTTTCTATGGTGGCTTCTTCTCTGGATTCTGGTGAGATGATCTTGATTACTAATGTGTATGCGCCTGTTGATTTTATGGGAGAGGTAAATCACTAGATGCACATACGGCATGTTAGAAACTTTCATCCTTACCATCCTTGGGTGTTAGAAAGAGATTTCAATTCAGCTTTAAGTCTAGAAGAGAAGTGAGGTGGGTTGGCCCGGTTAGGGCCTTCATCTGATCTTCTCCGTCAGAATATAAATCTCTTGCATCTTTCTAATATTAAGCCCGCTAATGGTCTTTTTACTTGGAATAATAAAAGGACTGGAGTTGATGGTATCTCATAACGTCTTGATAGATTTCTAGTTTCTTTCTTTTGGGTTAGTGTGTCCTCACTCTCTCTCCTAAAATTCTAGACTAGAGGGGTTCTGATCATTGGCCAATTAAATTTTCTTCTAATGGGGTGATTATTCCTAAGAGTCCTCCTTTTAAGTTTCAGCTCATGTGGCTTCGAGACTCCTCTCTTCATGATCTTATTTCTAGCTGGTGGAGGGATGGTGCCCCTACTTTTGGTACTATTATGTTTTCTCTTTCTAAAAAACTTCAATATGTCAAAAGACAGCTGAACAGATGGAACAAAGATTGTTTTGGGAACCTTCATTCCATGAAGAGACTCACTCGGGAGCATCTAGATGTCATTACTAGATAGATTCGAGATCTTGGTTTCTCAGAGGATCTGGGTAAGGCTAAATCCCTTGCTTCTAGAGCTATAGAAGAATGGGAACTTCAAGAGGAAATATTTTGGTAGCAAAAATCCAGGGTTGATTGGCTCCAGGAAGGTGATAGGAACACATCCTTTTTCAAGAAATCTATACATCTCATTGGAATCAGACCTATATTTCTTCTCTAGTTAATAATGAACATATCCATTTATCTTCCTTTCCACCTATGTTTTAGGATGCTACTCGGTACTTTTCTAACCTTTTCTCTAAGGATTCTCCTCCTGCTGATAATGAAGAGAATATTTTTTCATTGTGTATTCCCACCCTTATTTCTTAAGAAATGAATGATTATCTTATGCACCGAATTCTTTGGCTGAGTTGGAGGAAGTGGTCTTTGGTATGCCAAAAGGAAAAGCTCCTAGCCCTAATGGCTTTCTTACTGAATTCTTTCAAGAATTTTGGGACATCATTAATCGGGATTTGTTAGAAGTTGTTAAGGGATCTTATTCTAGCAAGAAGATGCTTCGGGCACTAAATTCTACTTTCTTGGTTCTTATTCCAAAAAAAGATGGGGCTAATCAATTGGATTTTTTTTGACCTATTGCTCTATGTAATGTGGCCTACAAAGTCTTTATTACTAAGTTGATTGCTGAGAGACTTAAAAAGTGGTTGCCTACTATTATCTTAGAAGAACAAGGAGGTTTTGTTGTAGGAAGACAAATCTTAGATGGGGTGCTTATTGCTACTAAAGCTATCCACTCTATGGCTAGTTCAAGGGAGCAATCAATGTTTATTAAGTTTGATATGGCTAAGGCCTACGATAGAGTCAAATGGAGCTTTCTAAGGAATATTCTTCTTGCCTTTGGATTTATCTTAGAGTGGGTGAGTTGGACTATGAGTTGTGTCACTTCTTCTTCTTTCTCTATTCTTCCTAATGGCCAACCTTCCTAGTTATTTGGTGCTTCTAGGGGTCTCTGCCAAGGTGATCCTCTTTCCCCCTATCTTTTCATTATTATGGCTAAGGGTTTGGACAGATTCATTAAGTATCAGGTGTCCCAAAACTCTATCCAGGGCTGGCATTGGGGGTATGGTTTACCTTATCTTTCTCATCTTCAATTTGTTGATGACTCTACTCTAGTGGGAATTGCTCGAGTCAAGAAAGCTGAAGCCTTTCGACATACTTTGGATATTTATTTGGTGGCGGTAGGCTAGAAAGTTCATGAACACAAATCTTCTATATATTTATTTAACACTCCTAATCCTATTCAGCAGAGGATTGCTAATATCTTTAGATTTTAGATTGGTTCACTCTCTCTGACTTATCTTGGCATTCGTATTATTGTTTCTAGGCAGCCATGACTCTTCTGGCAGAATTTGATTAACAAGCTTTAGGAGAAGGTAAATAATTGGACCCATAGATTGCTCTCTACTACTGCTGATATTACCCTTCTTCAATCTATTATTCAGGCTCTTCCTATTTATAGAAGCATGGTTCAAGCTGCTCCTATTTAATTTCTCAATGAATTTGATGCTCTTTCACAAAAATTCCTTTTGAGTGGTAATTTGCACAACTCTAAATGGAGTTTGGTTAGTTGGGAGACTGTTTGCAGGCCTAAGAAGGAGGGTGGTCTTGGCCTCTGATCTTCTATCTTGAGTAGCAAAGCTTTGGCTGCTAAGCTTTACTGGCGATGGTGCTCTGGATAAAATCATCTCTTGGCTCATATAATTACTCATAAGTATTTTAGAGGCATTGATCCTTGGTTTGTCTCTATTCTTCCTCTTGAAGGTCATGACTCTATGGTGTGGAATACTCTCAAGATTGGTGCTCAATTGGTTAAGAGGGGCCTTTTCTAGATATGTAAGGGAGGCTCTAAGGCTTTGTTTTGGTTTGATGCTTGGGATGGCAACCCTCCTATGTTATCCATTTTCCCTCATCTTTAGACTCTGTGTGATTCTTTTCTTGTTGTTAGATGGGATAAAGTGGCTCATTATAAGACTCCTTATCAATTGGGTCTTGTTATTGGATATAGATGGAAGTTCTCTTTAGATTGGCCTCCTTGGGGCTCAGAGGCAGACCACCATGATCTTTCTAGGATTTTGGCTTCTAGGGAGTGTTTCTTTGCTGGGGCCAAATGTTTGGCTTGGGGCAGTACCCTATCTGGTAAATATTATGTTTCTGCTAGGTACCAAGAGATTATTAGATAATTGTTAGGGGATTTTGAGGTCCGTTGGTGGAAACAAGATTGGAATAAGTTTTCTTGGCCCAAATGTAATTTTTTCATGTGGTTGGTGGCTCACAACCGGTGTCTTATGTGGGATAATCTTTGTAAATGTGGTTTCCAGTGCCCTTCTTTTTATGTGTTATGTGGTAATGGAGAGGAGTCTATCTCTCATCTCTTCTTCCATTGTTCCTTTTCTACCCAATTATGGCATCTTTGGTGGAGTGCTTAGGGTTGCTCTTTTCAACATGCTTCCTCCTTGTCCGAGTTTTGGGATCGCTTGGGGAGTGGCCCCTCTAAGGCTTCACCTCTTTAGACTTCTTGGATTATTGGCCCCTCTTTTATTCTTTGGCATATCTGGTTGGAGAGGAACTGATGAATCTTTCAGGATGTCTGGATTGGTGTTATGCATCTTTGGTGGAAGATTTCTCACTCTCTTCAAGAAACTATTCATGCAAAGTGTGAGTTAGATGGAGGTATGTACCCTCACAATCTTTCTATTTGCAGATGTCTTAACTTTCATTTTCAGGATGGGTTCTCAGGGGCTGGAAGCCAATGGTATCGTAAAGTTCCAAACCATCATAGACGTCAAAGGAAGAGATGAGTGAGCCATGTGGGTTATTGGTCACCTCCTCCACTTGGAGTTCTCAAAGTCAACACTGATGGTTCTTCTCGGTGGAATCCAGGTCCTACTGGCATTAGGGGTGTGGCTCGATGTAGCTCTAGAGAAGTTCAATTTATTTTTTTAGTGCATAATGATTTCCATACTAACAATTTCATGGAGGCTCTAGGTATTTTACATGTCATGGAGCAATGTTGTTTGAGGGGATGTCACCAAGTTATCTATGAATTTGACTCTCAAGTGGTGGTGAATTTTCTTACTTCACCGTTTCTTGAGGATGCTAGTTGGCAATTGGATTTAGTTATTAATCAAACTCTTATCTTTCATACTTCTCTAGAGTCTATTAGTTTTAATTACATTCCTTGAGAATGGAATAGAGCTGCTGATTGTTTGGCCAAATGGGCATCTAACCATGCTCAAGGTTGGAATATTGTGGATAGGGGGCAACTCCCCTTAGATTTGTCTCTTGAGTTAGATGATCTTGTTGCTTAGGATGGAGCTCCGTGTTGAGCTCTCCTTTTTGTTTCTCAATTTGTCTTAATAAATTTTTACCCCCCTTTAGTCTTGAGATATTTAATAGAATTTTTTTTCCAATAATCAGAGTATGGTTCAGATGAATCATATCTTATCCACATAAATTCAAGCACTATGCCAGAAAGGGGAATTAATTAATTATGTGCTAGAAAAGGCAACTTAGCTTGACTGAAATAATCAGCCACTGTACAATACAACTATTCAACAATTACCCACAAAAGTGAGATTCAAACCCAACACATAGTTGTATATGTTGAACCCATCTCTCGTTTGTCCTTGATGACTCTGTGAGACATGTGCATATTATTTGGAATATCTATAGACACCTATTTTGGAGTGATATTTTATGTGGCATTATTTTTGGCACTCATGATAATGGTGCTTGACTTGGGTAAAGCACTTGAGTTTGTCCTTGAGTTAAAGTTCAGGGACTTAAAAATTAAAGTCTTTTACGGATCTCAAATTATGTTGTGTTTTTCCAAAGGGCATAGTATGAAAGGTTTTTGGTTGGCTTTTGATGCCCTAAAGTAGTTGTTGGTTTCTTTTTTGCTAGAAGCTTCACTCAACGGACTGTGAGAAAGGATGCATTCATATTACAATTAGTTTGGTTATGTAACTAAAATGGTTGTAGTTTTCTTTGAAATGATTTTCTTTTGTGTTGTTATAGGTAACCAGACGTGACCAGGTATAATCCTGTGAACTATGGTTTGTTGGTATTGAGTGGTGAAGTATTTATTTTGGCTGTTATGTTTCAAATGCGTATGTGGACATTTGGATGAATAAGGGTTTCTCTTATTTTTTACAGTTGAACTGTATTTTTCAACAGTTGTTTTCTATTTTGATATACTCACATATACGTATAAATCCAACGGTTTTGGAAGATATATATGTGTGTGTGTGTGTTTATATTGTTGTAAAACTATGGTTGTGAATGAAAATAAGAGTTCAAGTTTGATAAACAATGGAAATGAAATATCATGAGCAATGTTGAACTTGTGAAAAAATGGAATAAATGGTTTGTGTATCATTCCAAACCTCTAAAACAATTTTGTAAGAAGGAGTTGTAGCTCCTACAGCTGTAGCTGCACATTTGGATATTGGATTGGTTTAATAAAGGATTTACAGAGTGATTTTTCCCTATGATAGAACCTAGTTTGGTTCTGAGGGTTTCCACTCAGCACATTTCTTGTGTTATGGTTTTCTAGTTCTTTTACTTTCTTTGAAACATACATGATCTGTCATGATTAAAATAGTCATTGTTCATTCAAGTATTTTCTGGTTATGATATGTTGTTAAAATTGTTATTGAGCTAAAGTTTTACAGTACTCTAATTCACCCCCTCCCCCTCTAAGAGTACAATTTCACTTTCTACAATTGGTATCAAAGCCAAGAGTTCTATATAGGACCGATTCTGGGTCTTAGAAAGTGAAATGGCTTAGTTGGAAGGTGCCTCACTCACGAGAGCTCCTTTATTTGATGGTACTGATTATACTTTTTGGCAGGTTAATATGGAAGCCTTTATAAATTCTTTAGATGTCCGAATGTGGGATGTTGTGGCTAATAAATATACTATACCCACTACTATTCCTACAGATGTAGATGAAAAAACAAAATTTGAACTTGATAAAAGAGCATGTTTTTCTATTCTATGCAGGTTATGAAAAGATGTGTTTGTTAAAGTTATGTACTTCAAATCAGCAAATGAGGTATGGAGAAATCTTGAGTCTATTTATCAAGGAGATGAAAAGGTTAAAGAATCTAAATTGATTACTTTAAAGACACAATTTGATGCTTTAAAAATGAATGATGATGAATCAGTGGTAAATTATTTTCTTCGTGTAGATGAGCTTGCAAATGATAGAAAAGGACTTGGGGAAAAAATAGAGGAATATGATATTGTTGCTAAAGTTATCAGAACCTTATTACCTAAGTTTGAAATCAAAATCTCTACTCTTGAAGAAAAAAAACATTTTTCTTCTATGACTTTGCATAAATTACAAAGCATTCTCATAGCTTACAAAATGAGAATAGGTAGTGTTCCTTCTACTTCTAAAGAAGCAACTTTTAAAGCTGAGAAAAAGGATGATAGTGATTCAAATTTGTCTGATGTGTTTGAAGCTTTACTGGTTAGAAAAATTAGAAAGAAATATCAAGGAAAATTACCATTAAAATGTTTTGGTTGTGGCAAAGCTAGTCGTTTTGCTGCAAAATGTCCTTATTTAGATATTAATAAAGAAGATGATAGTTCTAAAAAACAATTCAAGAAACCTTGGAGTCCAAATAAGAGGTTTAATAATTTCAAAAAGAAAAGTCTTGTATCTAAAGAAGAACCTAAAGATTCAGATAACTCTAATTGTAAAGATGGTGAAACTTTGTTTATGACTGAGATTGAATTTGAAAAGTCAAAATCTAAAGTAGGCTTTGATCTTGAGGTTGAGGATGTAAATATTGAGGAAGAAATCTTGTGTGCTTTTCAAGAAATTAAAAGGTTTAAGAAACTTGTACTTTCTTATGAAAACACGAATCAGGTTTTTTTGATTGATTTAAACACTGCTAATATGACTGTTGAAACTAAAAGGAAAATTATTGAAGAGAAGGATCAAGAAATAACTAAATTACAAAACCAAGTCTATGTTCTTGAAAATCTTAAACAAGATGGAAAAACAATTGAAAAGGAGGAATGTTCAAATCAACATTATTCATCTGTTGCTGATAAAAATATATTGTTTCATGGTTATTGTCACTATTGCAAAATATTTGGACATAAGGTGAATAACTGCATGATGCTTAGAACTCCCACTTTTGGTCATAAGCAGTCATTTGGTTTCTTCAAAAATTTAAGATGTTTTAAATGCTATAAATTTGGTCACAT
Organism: Chamaecyparis obtusa; assembly: GCA_027943335.1. Taxonomy (NCBI): domain Eukaryota; kingdom Viridiplantae; phylum Streptophyta; class Pinopsida; order Cupressales; family Cupressaceae; genus Chamaecyparis; species Chamaecyparis obtusa. The sequence continues at coordinate 31,553 of BSBK01004821.1, forward strand.
AGCAAACTATTGTAGAACTTTAAAAAAAAATAGTTCAAGTTTGGAAACCAAAACTAGAGCAATCAATGCTTGTCCAAACAACCCTTATTTCAACAAAATCTGCTATTTGGGTTCTTGATAGCAGATGTTCTCATCATATGACTAGGGACAAGGACAAATTTTCAGAATTAAGGAAACATCCTGGTGGTTTTGTGAAGTTTGGTGATAATACTAGACTTTATATAATAGGAACTGGAATAGTAATGATAAATAAGGATACACCCATGCATGATGTCTACTATGTTGAAGGTCTTAAATATTAGTTGCTGAGTATCAGTCAATTGTGATAGTGAATATTATGTAAACTTTGATTCTTATGGGTGCACTATTAAAAGATCATCAGGTAAGACTATTGCAAGAGGTTTTAGGACTCCTGGAAACTTGTATAATTTGTCTGACTCTAGTTATGAGGAACAAGATACAGGTATTTGTCTAATGAGTTGTGTAGAAGAAAATTGGTTGTGGCATATGTAATACCTCTCCTACAGTGGTACTATGACTTGATATTTTTATGATGATTAGAACTATGCACTCATGTTTATGTTTCATGGAGGATTATATGTTCATTAGATGATATTTATATGCTTAGTTTATATGTTTATGAGATCCTAGAAGAATGTATTAGTTTTACATGTTGATGTAATGATTTGAATACTAACCCCTATCATGATTGTTTTATGGATACATATGACTGATGTGTTTTCATGACTCAGGACGAAGTCGTAGTTACTCACTCAGTGAGGTCCACACGATGTATTGATCCTGGTCATCTGCTTGTATATAGCTGTTTTGTATCTATATGTATATGTATCTCTTCTTGGTGATGCAGGATTTGCAGGTACCGGGTATCGTCTCCACCTGGCTCCACAGGTCTGAGCGATCCCTTAAAAATCCTCGATCATTGTTGTTGTCATGGAGATATCACCAAGCTTCACAAAAGAAAACCTTTGCCCTTGATCATTCACCTTAGGTGGGAAATGCCAGATCAGTTCCTGATAGGGAGGTATTATGTGGTTATCAGTATTAGGGTTTGATCTTGATCTTGCTATTAGAGTATACTCAACTTTGTCAGTAGGTTATTTATGTGAGTCCTTGTTGATCGATTTCTGTTTCAGTGACTTATCTCGGTTTAGATTTTCATGTTAGTATTAGGGTCAAGCTATTACTTGTACCTTGCATCTTCTAGTTATATAATTATAAAATGTTAAGTAAAACGAGTAATGAGTTATTTATACTATATGTGTCATAAACATATGGGTGCACACATATGCTTATAAACACATATATGTATATTAAGGTATAAATATATATTCATAAATTTAAATAAATATATATACTTAATTATATTAACAAATAGTACTAACTTTATGGTGGTTGATAAAATAAATTAAGAAATAAATAAAATAAGATAAAATAAAATAGCTTTTGGTAATAAAACTAGCTAGCTAGGAGGGAGTTGAACTCGAGACCTCCTAGAAGTTGGGCTAGTTAGTTACCAATTGTGCTATGTGAATTCCTTGAGAGGTAAGTAATTAAATTTGTTATTAAACCTTATTTAGAGAATATTTTAATTAAAAAAAAAAATATAAACAAAACTTTATTATGTTTACGGGAGAGATTAGTTCTTCTCCAACCGACTATGGAAGTTGGAGAAGTTCCTTCCCGTAAAGAAACTTCTCCAACCATATAGTCGGAGAAGAAATTATATCTCAGGAGGTTCGGATTCGAGAAGGTGTGCGGGAAGATTATTTTGAAACGGAGGATTGAATGTGTGCTGGGAAACTATTCTTTTAAACGGAGGGTTGAACGTGTGTAGAAAAAATTATTTTTCTTTGAAACAGAAGATTGAACGTGTGCTGGATATCAGTGGAAATTCGGGAGAATTGCGGAGGCTGAAGAATCCATCTGCAACAGCCCATCCACGAGTCCAGGTTGGATCCGGAACCAAAATAGAATTAAAATTCTTAGATTCGTAATGCAAAAGAATTTAATATTTTATTTGTATGTAGTGGTATTAATGTAGAAAATATTTGTTTAAATTGGAAAAGAAATAAATTATTGTATTGGCGGCAAAATAAATATGTGCTGTAGATTGTAATTAATTTTCATATATATACATATATGTAATATATATATATATATATATATATATATATATATATATATATATATATATATATATATATATATATATATATATATATATATATATATATATATATATATATATATATATATATATATATATATATATATATATATATATATATATGTGTGTGTGTATATATTTATATGTATATATATATATATAATATATTTGTATATATATATATATATATGTATATACAAATATTAATATTTAGGTTTTGAATGTTATAAATTAAATTAATTGTTTTTATTTATAACTATACTCGTTTGAAATTATATCTCTTTACAAACATAGTTATAAAAACTTGTATGCAAAGAAAATTTTCATTTCAAAAAATGTTTAACGGCGGTCACCGCTGCGGCGGGCCCCGTGGCACCGGCCGACAGTGGCCTAGCTGCCGGCGACACCGTTCAGTGTCGTGCGGCAATCGGACGCTGCCGACGGTACCCGGGGTACCGCCGGGCGGCGGGACCCGTGCCCTTTTGGTTATTGTGACATTTTGCTATATGGTATAAACACCATCTTTGATATTTAATTTCGACTTTTGGATTATATTATATTATATATATAATATGTATAATATTATATATATAATATAATATGTTAACATATTTAAAATATTTTGTTATGTTATATATGTAATATGTAAAATATTATATATATAACATAATTTAAGTTTTTATATATATATATATGTTATTATTTTAAATTTGATATTATATTATACATATAATAGATATTATATGTACAATATGATATGTATTTTGGCACATGGGTTTTTTCTTCAACTTAATATATATATATATATATATATATATATATATATATATATATATATATAATTATATATGGAGGTATCCACTTTAAGACACCTAGGAGGCATATTAATTTAATGAGAAAAAAATTGTATCAACATTAATTTATTCATAAATAATGATAATATATTAGATGCAAAACCATTCATTCCATGGGGCAAAACTTAGGAATTAGAGGCGTATTTATTCCTTGTTTTAATTGTGTAAATTTTATTTAAATGTAAATAAACTATTGATTTCTTACTTCCATGTTTAGATAAATGTTAGGATGGGGGTTAGAAAACTGAAACAAACTCTTGCTTTCAATCTTATCAACAATCAAACTAGACAAACTTTAGGACTCCTAAGTGTCCTGGGATAGATCTGTTATAAGGTTGAAAATGTTAGTGGTTACTAGAAAAACCTAACGGAAATAGGTTAGGGTTAGGAAACCTAGGAACCCCTAAGTGAGTGGCTCTCAGCGCGGGGCCGGGGCCCTAAAGTGGCTAGACCAGGATAACCGGCTGAAGAGTTAACTAATCAAGTGATAACCTAATAAATTTACGGGATGGGGTTTAAAATATTAAAAAGATTAATTGTGCCTCGCCCATGCCATTAGCGCTAGGACAGGCTATGGATGGGAGTGGGAGAAGATACCTATGCGTAGGTACAAATCGAATGGCGCTTGTCTGTACGAAAGGCATTCGATTCCGCATGTGCCTACTTGGGGGCCGGGGCCCAGTGTGGCTAGTACCAGGACAACCCAAGGGGTGAGGGCTATGCGATGACACTCACTTAGGTTGTTGCTTAGGATTCCCTACCCGAACCTTAGAATTTCTCTTGTGAAATGAATTTGCCTATGTGTAATGTTATTCAACCTTTTGTTTAACCTAGTAAGTTTCTTCTTTGTGGGCTTGGTGTTTATCTCCTAGCACGGGGGAGTGGATCCTTTTGGGTATTCACGTGGTTGGGTGGTAAATATTTTTATCGAGGTATCTTGTGCAGATGTAAGCAACTGAAGATTCATATTTATCTATGTACCTGTTGAAGAATGAAGACTTGTATTTATTCATGTATTGTAAACTTATGTATTCTCCTATGAGGAGTTTAAATGTAATGTAATTTTCAAATGATGTAATAATGGGTAGACGTAGGAAAAAGGGTTATATGGGATGTTTAATGTATGTTGGAAAGATGTAAATTTTGTTATGTATCAAGTTGTGCAAAATGTTGATGAATCATTTATTGTTCTATTGAAATATGTTAGTTAGATGAAATGGAATTATAGTTATTGAAAAGTTTTAGATGGAAATTATCTTTAAATGTGTTTAAGTATTTTTCAATAAAGAATCTGAAATGGAATTTGAATGGTTAGTAAATGTTGTTAAAATGTTTATCAATTCTCAATAAGTTATACATTTACATTTAAGGGAACCTTGGAAAGAAGTTAGAAAATGTTTTGTTTATTATAAACTTTAAAAGTTCAAAATTTTTCGTTAAACTCTACTTAGGTTTTCTTTTATGAAGTAAACCTTTGTGTATTTTCCTGGTTCCCTTGCGGGGCATGACATCTTTGGTATCAGAGCACTAAGTTGCTACACTGGGACCTCAAGAATTTGGGTCCATGTACCTTAAACTTGCACTACATCTTAGGAAAACTCAAAAATGAAAATCAAAACCCTAAAACTCATCATTCTTCTTAAACTCATGGCAGGATGCTACCCGTAACCCGTGGTCGAAGAGGAGGTGCCCAAAATGCGCCTCCTAGATCTCAACATGAAAGTCATCAAGAAGAAGAACAATACGAGGAACAAGGGGAACAATCTAACAATCAATCAGGAGGTTTTCAGGGAGCCCAAGTAACAGAATTACTACAACAAATCCTTCAGAGGTTAGAGGCAGGGCAGGATAGAGGCCAGCATGGGGGAGAATAACACTCATCATGAGGAAAGGGAAAGAAGTCCTAGGAGGAGAGACCAGACAATAGAAGAGGATGCCCTACGGGCTTCTCATATGAGGGATCTCCTTAGAACCAAGACAAACCCATTTAAGGGAACACAAGGCGGAACTTCCGCACAAACTTGGTTGCTAGAACTTGAAAGGCTTTTCTCCATGCACCCTTACCATAGTAATACCAAAGCCCAGTTTGCAGTTATTCATCTTAGAGACTTTGCATCCACATGGTGGGAAACTGAAAGAGAGAAACTTCACTTAGACATCACCACCCTTTCTTGGGAACTATTCCTAGAACTTTTTCGAGCCAAATTTCTGTCTGACCATTGGAGGCGGGAAAGAGCCGAAGAATTTCATAATCTAAGACAGCTTAATATGTCAGTGGATGACTATGAGAGGAAGTTCTTGGAACTCAAGCCATATTCAAGGTTTAAGGATGATGAACCTATGTTAACTCAACACTTTCTCAGAGGGCTCAACGGTCGTTTGGCCTGCAGTGTAAGAATTTTTGAACCTCAGACTATAAATGATGCAGTCATTAAGGCTCATCTTGAAGAACAAAACATAGCCTTGGGGTTAGGAAGCCGAACCAGTGGTCATGGTGGCAATACTTTTCAAGTTGGTTCAGGGAATCAATTTCAAGGTACACCTAAGAACTATCCGCCCAAAGGGAATCAGAACCAACAGAAAAGGAAGTTTTTCAGCAACAACAACAACAACAACAACAATCAGAATGGAAACAAAAGTAAAAGTGGGGGATCTCAATTTAATAATTCTCGCAACTGGCAACGTGCAAAACAATTCCCAAACCGTCAGCCAGCTTTGAGTATGCCTCAAAACTCTAGTCGGGGTAGCTACCAGCAATCTAGTGCACCTTCTGCAGGAAGAAATTTTGTCAAGAACACGGGATGTTACTCTTGTGGGCAGCATGGGCACATTGCAGTTAATTGCCCTCAGAAACCTTCTCTGGCAGTTAGCTTTAGACAGGCTACTTCAGAACCAACAGTAGGTAACTCAGGCAGATCCCATCGAGCGTTTTCTGCTGTAAACCATGGGCAAGCCAACTATCAAGGGACAGTCATTGAAACTCCAGGTTCGTTAAAGGGTATCTCTACTACCGTGTTGTTTGATTCAGGGGCAATAGATTCTTTTATTTCATCCTCTTTAGTAGAGCAATGTGGGCTGAAGGCAGTAAGGCAGGAAGATAGGTGGCAGGTTGAACTAGCCTCTGGGGCAAGAGTAGTCTCTGACGCCTGTGTTCAAAGTTGTAGTTTGGAACTTGGACCTTTCTCTACCTTAGTGGATCTTAGAGTGATTCCTTTAGGATCTTATGGAGTAGTGTTGGGCATGGATTGGTTAGATGATCACAAAGCCACCTTGGATTGTCGAAACAAAAGTGTTCAATGCACTGATGACTCGGGGAAACCAAAGAAGATTATTGGGGTTCAACCATCCATCTCCCTCCGCATCATTTCTGCGATGCAACTTAAGAGGTGTATGCGCAAAGGATGCCAACTTTTTGCAGTCACAATGGAAGATTTAGATCAAGAAGAGAGTAGGGAGGTATCATTAGATCACCCCCTTTTACAAGAATACTTGGATGTTTTTCCAAAAGAAATTCCAGGGATGCCACCTAAGAGGGACATAGATTTTCGAATTGAATTGGTGCCGGGAGCAGAACCAATTTCCAAAGCTCCGTACCGTATGACCACACAAGAACTTGAGGAACTCAAGACTCAGCTAGAGGAACTTTTGGAAAAAGGGTTTATAAGACCTAGTGTATCACCTTGGGGAGCGCCAGTAATATTTGTTAAGAAGAAAGATGGATCCCTCCGATTATGTATTGACTATCGTCAACTGAACAAGGTTAACATCAAAAATCGGTATCCTCTACCTCGCATTGATGACCTATTTGATCAGATGAAAGGGGTGAAAATATTCTCTAAGATAGATCTCAAGTCAGGCTATCATCAACTGAGAATTCAAGAAGCTGATATTCATAGAACAGCTTTTCGCACCAGGTATGGCCATTATGAGTTCACTGTGGTACCTTTTGGGTTAACAAATGCTCCTTCCGTATTCATGAGCCTGATGAATGGAGTGTTTAGAAACTACTTGGACAAATTTGTGATAGTGTTCTTAGATGATATCTTGGTATACTCCAAAACTCTCGAGGAACACGAGATTCACCTTCGGCAAGTATTACAGTGCCTTAGGAAAAACCAACTGTATGCTAATGCTGAAAAGTGTGAATTCTTTCAAACTGAGGTTAAGTATCTCGGGCATGTCATATCAGGAAATGGCATTACTGTTGACCCAGATAAGATTCAAGCTATAGTGGAATGGCCAACTCCAACTAATGTTCCTGAGGTTCGCAGTTTTATGGGATTAGCCGGGTATTACAGAAGGTTTGTCAAAGATTTTTCTCGGGTTGCTCATCCCATCACCTCACTTCAAAGGAAGGGTAAGAAGTTTGTTTGGTCAGAAAAATGTGAGGCCGCTTTCCAAACCTTGAAAGATAGATTAACCAGTGCTCCAATTTTGGTAGTTCCTGAACCATCCGAAAATTTTGTAGTATGCACAGATGCTTCTTTAGAAGGGATCGGGGCAGTTCTTATGCAAGAAGGAAAGGTTGTGGCTTATGAATCAAGGAAACTCAAGGATCATGAACTTAACTATCCCACCCACGACCTTGAACTTGCAGCAGTTGTACATGCTTTGGTGAAATGGAGACACTTTCTGTTGGGTCACAAGTTTGAACTCCAAACAGATCATAGAAGTCTCCAGTACATCTTCTCCCAACCCAATCTCAATGCTAGGCAGCGAAGGTGGATGGAATTTTTATGCGAATATGAATTTGAGGTTAAGTATGTCCAAGGTAAAACCAATGTGGTGGCAGATGCTTTGAGCAGGCGCCGACATACTCTTTCAGCCGTAACCCTTAGCACAGATTTGGAGAGCAGAATCAGGGAGGCCCTTACTACTGACCCTTGGTATCAGGAAGTTAAGTTAGAGATTGAGTCAGGAAGGCCTTTGGAAGGTCACTTCTCAGGATACTCATTGGATTCAGTAGGGTTGCTAAAACAACAGAATAGAATCTATGTTCCCATGGTCGGAGATCTTCGTGCACTTATCCTTTCGGAAAGTCACAAGGCCCCCTATTCGGCACATCCAGGGGTGAAGAAAATGTATGCCGACCTACGACAGTTGTACTATTGGTCAGGGATGAAGAGGGATATAGCGGACTATGTGGCTAGATGTTTAGAGTGTCAGAGAGTGAAGGCCGAGCATCAACACCCTGCAGGTCTATTGCAGCCTCACCTAGTGCCAGAATGGAAATGGGATATCATTTCCATGGATTTTATAGTAGGACTTCCAGTTACTCCCAGGAGACATGACGCTATCATGGTAACGGTGGATAGGCTCACCAAGGTAGCTCATTTCTCCCCTATACAGTCGTCCTACTCAGCATCTTCTGTGGCCAGAATATTTATGAAGGATGTTGTGAGACTCCATGGTATTCCAAGGAAAATCATATCTGATCGTGATCCAGTATTCACCTCAGCTCTTTGGACATCACTTCAGCATGCTTTAGGGACTCAGCTTAACTTCAGTTCAGCCTATCACCCTGAGACAGATGGACAGACAGAGCGAGTCAATCAAGTCCTCGAGGATATGCTCAGGATGTATGTCATGGACAGGCAGACCCATTGGGAGGAGTACCTCTACTTTGTCGAATTTGCTTATAACAATGGTTATCATAGTTCCATAGGCATGTCCCCTTTTCAGGCATTGTATGGCCACCCTTGTCGTACTCCCTTGAGCTGGGATCAGTTGGAGGACAGGGTACTTTTGGGGGCCTGAGATGTTGCAGGACATGGAGGATCAGGTCAGGCGCATCAGAGAGCACATTGTGACAGCTCAGGACAGACAGAAGAAGTATGCCGATGCTCACAGGATTGATGTGCATTTTTCTCCTGGTGATAGAGTATTTTTGAGGGTGCGTCCACGAAAGAGCCCAATCCGTTATGGAAAAGGCTCCAAGTTGGCACCCCAGTTTGTTGGTCCTTTTGAGGTCCTGGAGAGGATAGGACCAGTAGCCTATCGGCTTGCCTTGCCGCCCAGCCTTGCTCGCATTCATGATGTATTCCATGTTTCAATTTTTAGAAAGTATATTTCTGATATGACTCATATTTTGGATTGGAATGCATTGCAGGTAGCGGACCAGCAGCTGGCTTTAGAGCCAGTACGTATTCTACAGCAGCGGACACTGACCCTCAGGGGTCGCAGCATAGAGCAGGCAAGGGTCCAATGGGACCCCAATGATGAATCTTCCGCCACATGGGAAGATGCTGCTAGGATTAGGGATGCCTATCCATATTTATTTGTAGGCTTCCAGGAGTAAGCCTAACTCTAGGGGGGGAGGATGTAATACCTCTCCTACAGTGGTACTATGACTTGATATTTTTATGATGATTAGAACTATGCACTCATGTTTATGTTTCATGGAGGATTATATGTTCATCAGATGATATTTATATGCTCAGTTTATATGTTTATGAGATCCTAGAAGAATGTATTAGTTTTACATGTTGATGTAATGATTTGAATATTAACCCCTATCATGATTGTTTTATGGATACATATGACTGATGTGTTTTCATGACTCAGGACGAAGTCGTAGTTACTCACTCAGTGAGGTCCACACGATGTATCGATCCTGGTCATCTGCTTGTATATAGCTGTTTTGTATCTATATGTATATGTATCTCTTCTTGGTGATGCAGGATTTGCAGGTACCGGGTATCGTCTCCACCTGGCTCCACAGGTCTGAGCGATCCCTTAAAAATCCTCGATCGCTGTTGTTGTCATGGAGATATCACCAAGCTTCACAAAAGAAAACCTTTGCCCTTGATCATTCACCTTAGGTGGGAAATGCTAGATCAGTTCCTGATAGGGAGGTATTATGTGGTTATCAGTATTAGGGTTTGATCTTGATCTTGCTATTAGAGTATGCTCAACTTTGTCAGTAGGTTATTTATGTGAGTCCTTGTTGATCGATTCTGTTTCAGTGACTTATCTCGGTTTAGATTTTCATGTTAGTATTAGGGTCAAGCTATTACTTGTACCTTGCATCTTCTAGTTATATAATTATAAAATGTTAAGTAAAAACGAGTAATGAGTTATTTATACTATATGTGTCATAAACATATGGGTGCACACATATGCTTATAAACACATATATGTATATTAAGGTATAAATATATATTCATAAATTTAAATAAATATATATACTTAATTATATTAACAAATAGTACTAACTTTATGGTGGTTGATAAAATAAATTAAGAAATAAATAAAATAAGATAAAATAAAATAGCTTTTGGTAATAAAACTAGCTAGCTAAGAGGGAGTTGAACTCGAGACCTCCTAGAAGTTGGGCTAGTTAGTTACCAATTGTGCTATGTGAATTCCTTGAGAGGTAAGTAATTAAATTTTTTATTAAACCTTATTTAGAGAATATTTTAATTAAAAAAAAATATATAAACAAAACTTTATTATGTTTACGGGAGAGATTAGTTCTTCTCCAACCGACTATGGAAGTTGGAGAAGTTCCTTCCCGTAAAGAAACTTCTCCAACCATATAGTCGGAGAAGAAATTATATCTCAGGAGGTTCGGATTCGAGAAGGTGTGCGGGAAGATTATTTGAAACGGAGGATTGAATGTGTGCTGGGAAACTATTCTTTTAAACGGAGGGTTGAACGTGTGCAGAAAAAAATTATTTTTCTTTGAAACAGAAGATTGAACGTGTGCTGGATATCAGTGGAAATTCGGGAGAATTGCGGAGGCTGAAGAATCCATCTGCAACAGCCCATCCACGAGTCCAGGTTGGATCCGGAACCAAATAGAATTAAAATTCTTAGATTCGTAATGCAAAAGAATTTAATATTTTATTTGTATGTAGTGGTATAATGTAGAAAATATTTGTTTTAAATGGAAAAGAAATAAATTATTGTATTGGCGGCAAAAATAAATATGTGCTGTAGATTGTAATTAATTTTCATATATATACATATATGTAATATATATATATATAGTATATATATATATATATATATATAATATATATATATAGTATATATATATATATATATATATATATATATATATATATATATATATATATATATGTGTGTGTGTGTGTGTGGTGTGTGTGTGTGTGTGTGTGTGTATATATTTATATGTATATATATATATATAATATATTTGTATATATATTATATATATATATATATATATGTATGTATATACAAATATTAATATTTAGGTTTTTGAATGTTATAAATTAAATTAATTGTTTTTATTTATAACTATACTCGTTTGAAATTATATCTCTTTACAAACATAGTTATAAAACTTGTATGCAAAGAAAATTTTCGTTTCAAAAAATGTTTAACGGCGGTCACCGCTGCGGCGGGCCCCGTGGCACCGGCCGACAGCGGCCCGGCTGCCGACGACACCGTTCGGTGCCGTGCGGCAGTCGGACGCTGCCGACGGTACCCGGGGGTACCGCCGGGCGGCGGGACCCCCGCCCTTTTGGTTATTGTGACATTTTGCTATATGGTATAAACACCATCTTTGATATTAATTTCGGCTTTTGGATTATATTATATTATATATATAATATGGTATAATATTATATATATAATATAATATGTTAACATATTTAAAATATTTTGTTATGTTATATATGTAATATGTAAAATATTATATATATAACATAATTTAAGTTTTTATATATATATATATGTTATTATTTTAAATTTGATATTATATTATACATATAATAGATATTATATGTACAATATGATATGTATTTTGGCACATGGGTTTTTTCTTCAACTTAATATATATATATATATATATATATATATATATATATATAATATATATATATTATATATATATATATAATTATATATATAAAATTATATATGGAGGTATCCACTTTAAGACACCTAGGAGGCATATTAATTTAATGAGAAAAAAATTGTATCAACATTAATTTATTCATAAATAATGATAATATATTAGATGCAAAACCATTCATTCCATGGGGCAAAACTTAGGAATTAGAGGCGTATTTATTCCTTGTTTTAATTGTGTAAATTTTATTTAAATGTAAATAAACTATTGATTTCTTACTTCCATGTTTAGATAAATGTTAGGATGGGGGTTAGAAAATTGAAACAAACTCTTGCTTTCAAATCTTATCAACAATCAAACTAGACAAACTTTAGGACTCCTAAGTGTCCTAGGATAGATCTGTTATAAGGTTGAAAATGTTAGTGGTTACTAGAAAAACCTAACGGAAATAGGTTAGGGTTAGGAAACCTAGGAACCCCCTAAGTGAGTGGCTCTCAGCGCGGGGCCGGGGCCCTAAAGTGGCTAGACCAGGATAACCCGGCTGAAGAGTTAACTAATCAAGTGATAACCTAATAAATTTACGGATGGGGTTAAAATATTAAAAAGATTAATTGTGCCTCGCCCATGCCATTAGCGCTAGGACAGGCTATGGATGGGAGTGGGAGAAGATACCTATGCGTAGGTACAAATCGAATGGTGCTTGTCTGTACGAAAGGCATTCGATTCCGCATGTGCCTACTTGGGGGTCGGGGCCCAGTGTGGCTAGTACCAAGACAACCCAAGGGGTGAGGGCTATGCGATGACACTCACTTAGGTTGTTGCTTAGGATTCCCTACCCGAACCTTAGAATTTCTCTTGTGAAATGAATTTGCCTATGTGTAATGTTATTCAACCTTTTGTTTAACCTAGTAAGTTTCTTCTTTGTGGGCTTGGTGTTTATCTCCTAGCACGGGGGAGTGGATCCTTTTGGGTATTCACGTGGTTGGGTGGTAAATATTTTTATCGAGGTATCTTGTGCAGATGTAAGCAACTGAAGATTCATATTTATCTATGTACCTGTTGAAGAATGAAGACTTGTATTTATTCATGTATTGTAAACTTATGTATTCTCCTATGAGGAGTTTAAATGTAATGTAATTTTCAAATGATGTAATAATGGGTAGACGTAGGAAAAAGGGTTATATGGGATGTTTAATGTATGTTGGAAAGATGTAAATTTTGTTATGTATCAAGTTGTGCAAAATGTTGATGAATCATTTATTGTTCTATTGAAATATGTTAGTTAGATGAAATGGAATTATAGTTATTGAAAAGTTTTAGATGGAAATTATCTTTAAATGTGTTTAAGTATTTTTCAATAAAGAATCTGAAATGGAATTTGAATGGTTAGTAAATGTTGTTAAAATGTTTATCAATTCTCAATAAGTTATACATTTACATTTAAGGGAACCTTGGAAAGAAGTTAGAAAATGTTTTGTTTATTATAAACTTTAAAAGTTCAAAATTTTTCGTTAAACTCTACTTAGGTTTTCTTTTATGAAGTAAACCTTTGTGTATTTTCCTGGTTCCCTTGCGGGGCATGACAGCATAAAAGAATGGGTCATGTAAAATTTGATAATCTAATCAGGATCAGTAAGCATGGAAATGTCATAGGTTTACCTTTAATCAATAGACTAGTTAATTCAGTTTGTAGTGAATGTATAAAGGGAAAACAAACCAAATCTTCTTTTAAAATGAAAGAATTCTTATCTACCAGACCTTTAGAACTTGTACACATAGATCTATGTGGACCAAAAAATCCTCAGGCAATGAATGGTGAAAAATATTTCATGTTGTTTGTGGATGATTACACTAGGATGGTTTGGGTAACCTTTCTGAAACACAAATCTGAAGCATTTATTAAATTTAAAGTTTTTAGGAAAATGGCTGAAAAAGAGTCTGATCTTAAGCTAAAATGTCTAAGGTTGGATAAGGGAGGTGAGTTCACATCTCAGGACTTTGTTGAATATTGTGAAATTCATGGAATCAAACAACAATATTCAGCTACTTGAACTCCTCAACGGAATGGGGTGGTTGAGAGGAAGAATAGAACGGTAAAAGAAATGGCAAGAACTATGTTGAATGAGTCAAATGTATCAGATAAGTTCTGGAAAGAAGTTGTACATACAACAGTATATGTTTTAAACAAAGTGAAAATCAGAATTAGAACAACATGTACTCCTTATGAGCTGTGGTATGGCAAAACAACCTTTGTTAAGTGCTTCTGAATTTTTGGTTGTCAATGTTTTGTTAAGAATGATTCTAAAATTCTTGATAGTTTTCAATCAAAATCTGATGAAGGAATTTTCCTAGGCTATTCTTCTAGTAGTAAAGCATATAAGTGTTTTAACAAATGCTTAAATAACATTATTGAATCAATAAATGTGATTTTCAATGAGAATCATAATATGATGAAAAATCAAAAACTAGATACAGAAGAGGATGAGTTGGAACTTGGAAATACATCATCCTCAATTGAACCAAACATTACCACTTTTGATTTAACTGATTCTAGCAGCCAAGAAGAAATTTCAAATTCCAGAATAGATATACCCTAAAAGACACCTTCCAAGATAATCACCAAAAGACACCCTGATACACTTGTTATTGGTGATAAAAATACTGGTATATTGACCCGTGGAAAGGCATAACTGGTAGAACAAGCTCACATGGCTGAGCATTTTTGTCTTGTTACAAATTTTGAACCGCAAAATGTGTTTGAAGCTTTACAAGATAATTCTTGGTTGAATACTATGAAAGAAGAGATTAATCAAATTGAGAAAAATAAAACATGGGAGCTTGTTCCCCGTCCTGATAACAAAAATGTAATAGGCGAGAAATGGATTTTTAGAAACAAGTTGGATGAATCTAGTAAGGTTATTAGAAATAAAGCTAGACTCATGTGCAAAGGCTATGCTCAACAGGAAGGAATCAATTTTGGTGAAACCTTTTCTCCCGTGGCTCGGTTAGAGTCCATCAAAATGTTTCTTGCATATGCTTCTTTTAAAAACTTTACAGTGTATCAAATGGATGTTAAAACTACATTTCTAAATGGATACTTAGAGGAAGAAGTGTATATGGAGCAACCAGAAGGTTTTGAAGCTCCTATGTATCGCGATCATGTATACAGATTAAAAAAGGTCCTCTATGGTCTTAAACAAGCACCTCGTGCGTGGTATTCTAGGCTAGATGCACATTTGTTAGCAAATGGTTTTACCAAAGGCAGTGTAGATAGCACACTATATACTAAACTTGTCAATGATGATTTATTGGCTATTGAAATCTATGTGGATGATATAATTTTTGAATCTACAAATAATGAGCTATTACAAAGTTTTTCTACTATTATGGAATTTAAGTTTGAAATGTCAATGCTTGGTCCTTTCACATTCTTCTTGGGTATTCAAGTTTCACAATTAGAACATGGTCTTTTTATTTCCCAAGTTAAATATGCCAAAGAAATGTTAAAGAAGTTCAAAATGGATCATTGTAATCCTGTCAATACACCTATGGAAACAAGTTGTAAACTGATAAAAGTTGATGATTCTCCTCTAGTTGATCAAAGTACATATAAATCTCTGATTGGTAGCCTATTGTATCTTACCACATCCAGACCTGATTTAATGCATGCTATGTGTAAGGTATCCCACTATCAATCTACTCCCCGACAGTCTCACTTAAATTCTATTCATAGAATTTTCAAATATATCCAAGGAACTCTTTATTTTGGCTTATGGTATCCCAAATATGATGATTTTACTTTTCTTGGTTACACTGATGCAGATTGGGGAGGCTGTGTTGATGATCAGTGTAGTACTAGTGGTGGAGCTATCTTTCTTGGCAATCAATTAGTTTCTTGGCATAGTAAGAAACAAGCTTATGTTACCTTATCCACCATTGAGTCTGAATACATTGCTGCTACTACCTATTGTACTAAAATGTTGTGGATGTCATATCAATTGACTGATCTACACATTCAAGTATCAAAACCCTCGACTATGTTTTGTGATAATACCAGTGCAATACAAATTTCCAAAAATCTGGTCATGCATTCTCACACCAAACATGTTGCTATTAAGTTACAATATTTGTGTGATCAAGTGTCTGCAAAGGAAATTACTCTAATTCATGTCTCTTCTCAAGGTCAAGTTGCTGATATTTTCACCAAAGCTTTACCAAAAGATATTTTTTCTTCCCTCCGAGATCGATTGGGAGTATACTCTCAATCTACTCTTTTGCTTTGACCCTCTCTACATATGGGGGAGCTTCTCTTTCACTTCCCATATTGGTCCTTTTTGTCCTTGACGACAAAAGGGGGAGAATATCATTGGTTATGCATATCTTTGGCTACATGGCATCAGTTTGGCATCAGTTGGTGTACATCTTTGGTCTTTGGTTACATGGCATCAGTTGGTATACATCTTTGGTCTTTGGTTACATGGCATCAGTTGGCATACATCTTTGGTCTTTGGTTACATGGCATCAGTTGGCATACATCTTTGGTCTTTGGTTACATGACATCAGTTTGCATATTGGTTATTCATGGTATTGGTTACTCATGTCACTAGCTAGCATATCTTTGGTTACATGGCATCAAACTCTGATATTTAGTCTTCAGTTTCTTCTTGGTATTCAGTACGCTTGGCTGATGATGTTTTGGCATATCTTTGGTTGCATGGCATCAAACTCTAATATTTAGTCTTTAGTTACTTCTTGGTATTTAGTATGGTTGGTTGATGATGTTTTGGTTCTATTTGGCATTGGTCATTCCTATTTGGCATCATTAGTGTTTACAGGTTCAGACTACATTCATGAAAGTTTTTACTCATTTGATAGGTTGATAATTTTGTCTTATTTTTGTAGTTAATATGCATGGTGCCGATTATTTATATGACTCTCACAGGTTTTTCACTTGGACAGTCAGGTATATTCATTTGAAAGATCTATTGGATGTTTGATCCTGTACATCTATGATAGATTACTCATTGGCTTTTTCAATTTGGATGTTGAGTTTCTTTGTTAGTTCAACTTTGTTCTTATTTCTCTTGAAAGGTTTGTTACTGATTTCTTGATGGTAGTTTTTGTCATCAAGGATAAAGGGGGAGTTTGTTGAACCCATCGCTACTTTGTCCTTGATGACTCTGTGAGACACGTGCATATTATTTGGAATATCTATAGACACCTATTTTGAAGTGATATTTTATGTGGCATTGTTTTTGGCACTCATGACTACGGTGCTTGACTTGGGTAAAGCACTTGAGTTTGTGCTTGAGTTAAAGTTCACGGACTTAAAAATTAAAGTCTTTTACGGATCTCAAATTATCTTGTGCTTTTGCAAAGGGCATAGTATGAAAGGTTTTTGGTTTTCTTTTGATGCCCTAAAGCGGCTGTTGGTTTTTTTGTTGCTGGAAGATTCACTCAACAGACTGTGAGGAAGGATGCATTCATATTACAGTTAGTTTGGTTCTGTAACTAAAATGGTTGTAGTTTTCTTTGAAATAGTTATCTTTTGCACTGTTACTATTATACACTGAGTTTGCGCCTCTGGTCTCAAGCTCTCATACTCTTGATAATCTAGTATAACATGGGAATCATCTCAAGGTTGTGGGACCTATGCTAACTGAGATGAGACCTCCAGATTCTAGGCTAGTTCCTCTTGGATAATCACCTTAGTTTTCTCTTAGACAGGAAAGTAAACTTTTGAGGGAAAGGGTTAGAAGGAATGCATGAAAGGGAAATGACTGAAAGCAAACTACCTACTAGGTGATGCACTGAAAATAAGGCTTGGATCTCAGTATAGAGGAATGAGACTAATGGAGGAATCAGGTCTGATAAGTCACCACTGACTAGATAGGCCTGCATAAGTGTTTCAGAGGGAGGTATGAACAAAAGACTCAACTTATGACCTACAAACAAACATCCTTTTCTGCAACTAGGTGTAGGAATGAGACAAGGCTGCTAGGGGCTGAAGTATACCCACAAAACACCTAAATCAGATCAGACATAGTGACACTCAAGATTGTAGAAAATGAGAGGGACTAGGAACCCTAAATTTTTGAACCCTATGACTAGTATTTCCTGCAAGCACTAAACTTGAATATCTTCCTGGGTAACCCACAAAGCTATCTCAAAATTTTGGCTAACCCCACCTTCAAGGAGACTTGATATGGCAACACATATTGTTTTCCTCTTAATCCATATACTCTGAAATTTTTTGACACTGGATATAATATGATATCATCCTAATTGTGCACTATGGTGATGTCCTTTGCATACTTCTTTCATCTAATTAGTGTCAATAACCCCTTAGGAATTGTAGGGTTCTCCAAAAATAACAATTCTCTAAGCCTAGAAGAAAAATTTCTATCAAAGATGAAAAAACTAGCATCAACATGATCCCATGATAATTCAGTGCTCCACAACTGAACATGCAATAGCTCACCATCTCTCTTATACACTATTTCTATGGTTTGACTAAAATAGTCCACACTCTTATATAAAAACATGTGCATGAGCATTGATTACCATCCAAATGGCCTATCAACTTTTATATTTTGAATCCCAACCAAACCCTGATGAATCAAATCAACAACATAGAGAGAGAAAAGTAAAAAATAACTGCAAGGTGAGGGTGTAAAATGTGAACCATCATGAACATATAACCTATAGGTATATGTTTTTCTTCATCCTCATCAAAAATATAAGCCAGAGATTTATACATGGCCCTTTCCCTCAAACTAAAAATATCTAACCTGATTGGCTCAGGAGTACTTGGGCCAACAACACACAAACTACCAATCTTATCAAAAAATTCCCTCAAAAGTCCCATCCTAAAATAATCCTTCTAAGCATCATAGATCTTGCTGAAATTTTCAAAATCTATCTCTTCTAGGAGCATAGAAGAATCACATAATGAGAACACGTCTCTTATCTCATATGCAATTATGCTAATCATAACATTCCCATCCACATCTCTTATCACTCTTGCCACTGCATCCTAGAACTTTTCTACTTGCAAGATGATATCTGTATCCATGAAAATACTAGGCACAACCAATTTGTGAACATCAAACTATCATATATTATTATTGGGTGTATATGCATTTCTCTTTGAATATGCGGTCATGAAAAGGGTCAACCTAGTCATTCCAACTTTGGGATCCCTTTTCCACATGCCCTTTTTATACAGTCCCTCACCTATCTATGTCTTAGGGTTCTTGGGAGCTATTTCCTTCATTTTTGAAGCATCATTGGTGGATGGAGGAAAACTCTCAAACAAATCATCACAGATGGCCTTCTCCTTATAGTCGATTTTCCCTTTAAATTCTCTACGTGGTGTCATCTTAACAACTAGGGTTCTAAGAAAATAACATTACGTAAAATGATAACACAACTAGCATTGTAACCCTCTTAAAATTTCAATTAATTGGCACCAAAGATGTAAATATAAATAGTTCAAATAATATAGCAAAATTCACCTACCACCTTTTGAAAATACCTAAAATTCAAAACACAGAGAGAATCGCCTATCATCTGACATCTCTAGAGATAATGTTTCATTTGAAATGAACATTACTTACCTTATACCTTTTCCAATATTTTGTATTAACTTCACATGATATACCATTAAACCATTCATCATGAAAATCTGGTGCTTACAAGCTTCACAAAACATTTCATAGCCTTCATTTTCAAAATTTTAAAACTGAGCCATCAATGTTTACCTTCCCAACACATTGGATAGCTATCGCAAAGTTGACCAACAAAGACATATTTCTTACCCTAGGTGAACCCATTGACCAATCAAAATATTTCATTTCAAACCATGTGTCAGACCCAGGTTAACTTTAACTTTTCATGGGGCAGGACACGTGTTGATAAGTCGTGATCCCGCAATGTATCCTTTGATCACTTTTCCTTTAAGGCTTCACATCTATCATCAATCTTTTCTTAAATCTGTCATTCCTTTAACACTTTACAAACCTACGGACCCACTTTCAAATTGGGACATGTGTCAACAAAGCGTAATCCTATGATGGTTGAAATTCTTCCATCTCTTCTTCACAAAATAGTGCCTACCGTTAGATCTTTCTACAGATGGAAATATTTTATCTCTTGATGAAGCTTTGGTCCCACTAACATATGACATCACCCAGGACATGCGTTAGTTAGGTGTGATCCTATGATGAATAAACTTTTTGCAACTCTTGATCAAGGCTTAATGCCTATCGTTAGATCAAAACAAATCCCATGATCTACATTAAAAGGTATCTCTGGACCCACCAAAATTGTTTCCTCATCTATACATCCAATTGGACAAGTGTCTTGATCTCATGATGAATAAAGTCCAATCACTTTCATTTGAGGAATCACACCCATCATAGATATTTCTTTCAACCAATCACACCTAAGACTGCTTACTAATCGGGCCCACTTGACATTAACTACTAAAATAACCTTAACTAGATGGCTTAACAGATGCTTTCAAACTAGGTGGTCCTAATGTGATGCAGGAGCATCCTGGGTGTAAGAGCAATCTTGCATCACCTAAAAATATTTCTATTTTTGTATTCAATAAGGGCTATTTTGTGCAGAGCTGCTATTTATGGAAAGTTACTATTTTTGGTAATTTTTGTATGTGCTCAGAATGATCTGATTTATTTCTTGGAGGTTCATTTTGGTCATATTAGTCTGCCAGTAAAGTTTCATTGCCAGATCAAGTGTATATTGGAAGATATTGAAGATTTTCGGTATTGGCAGCAGGGTACAGAAACTTCGAACTCAGTTTTGAAGGCTTTAGAGGCCCCGGATGAGGTCAAATTTTGGGCTGAATGAAGCTTGCTTAGTTCAAGCGTTGTAGAGCTCCTCGCGCCCTTTCCGAAATGGGGTTACAATAGTCAATCGGGTCAACTGGTGATGACTTATGGTCTTCGGAAGTTGGGTCACCTGAAATGGCGGAAAATGATTTTTCTTCAAAATTTCTGTTCGGGTTTCAAAATTTATTTTGAGCCGACTATGATGTAATGAAATGTAATATAAAAATAATTCTAAGTTTGGTCGGCCTTATTGGCTAAAATTCTGGAACCTTCGCAGGCGGTGGAAAATGGCCTATATAAGGAAGGCTGTATTATTGTCTTAAGAGTTCAGAATAGTTCTGGGTAGTAGATCTGGGTATTGATTCGAGGCTTTGTCCTACAGAATATTGTAAGGGAATGCCCATGTGGCTTTGCATATTGTAATTCGGAAAGATTGTAATTCCACATTTGTGGAGATAATAAGAAGCCAATTTTCTGTTCTTGCATATTGTTGTTGTTTCTCTATTTCTGTTATGTGTTTGTGGTATTAAGGGGAGCGCCCTTCATCAAGTGGTATCATAGCAGGAGTTCTTGAGTGTGTAAAAAGATCGCCAACTGTGAGGCAGTTTGCACCAGGACCGTGGCTAGGGTTTCAGCGCGCATCGCGAAAATGCCTCCACGAAGGGAACGTGGCGGAAGAGCTGGTGTTGTAACACCTGAGGTTAGAGAGCTACAGAGACAAGTGCGAGCATTACAAGAAGAGATTCGTAGAGGAATGAATCTTAATGTCAGAGACGAAAGCGAGGATGAAGCCGAAGAAGAATATGAAGCAGGAGAAGTTGAAATTGTGAACCAGGAGGAAGAAAGACTTTTTCGGGCCATTTCCAAGATTGGGAAAAGACCTAAGATTGAGGTTCCTACATTTTCTGGAAATCTTAACCCAGAGGAATTGATTGACTGGATCAATGAATGTGAGGAATATTTTGAGTACGAAGATGTTGACGATCCTGATAGGGTCAAATTTGCGAAGGCCAGACTGAAAGGTCATGTGAAGATCTGGTGGCAAGAAATTCAATTGGAGCGAAATAGAAGAGGGAAAGATAAAATCACGAGATGGGATCGGATGGTGGATAAATTGAAGCGACAGCTCATTCCTGTTGATTATGAGCTTGACCTACTAAAGAAAATGCAAAGTTTGAAGCAAGCAGGAAGATCTGTTCAGGAGTATACAGAGGAGTTCTATCGACTTCTCATCAGAACAGGCCATGCAGAAGCTGATAAGGAGAAAGTTGCCCGATACCTTAATGGGTTAAGGCCAAGCATTCAGGAGGAGCTGAATCTGGTTCGAATGAACAGTATTGAAGAGGCATACCAGTTTTCCCTAAAAGTAGAGGAAAAGCTGAACAAGAAGTTTGAGAGCAGACAAAATGGAAGAGGTCGCGGTGGACGATCTGGTGGACGGTCATATGGTGGCCGAAATGAAGATCCGAAAAAGAAGGATGAGGCCAGTAGCAGTCAAAATCAGCGAGGAAATAATTCCAATCGCTTTCAGGATCAGAATAATAGAGATCAGAGAGGAAGAGGACAAGGATCTGGAAGAGGTGGCTTCCGTGGAACATGTTTTCACTGTGGAGAAGAAGGTCATAGGGCATTTGAATGTCCTTAGCGCCAAGGCAGAACGGACAGGAGAAATGAAGGCCAGGCCAGAATTGCACATGTAGATGAAGATGCCAGATCATCAAATTCTGAAGATGCTGAAAGAGGAGAAACGTTGATTAACAGAAGAGTCCTGTTGAGTGGTGAGAATGAACCCGAGCAAAGGAGGAGCTTGTTTCGCACCAGGTGCAAGTGTGAAGGTAAATGTTGTGATGTGATTATTGATAGTGGAAGCACTGACAATTTGGTGTCAGAAGAGATGGTGACAAAGTTGAAGCTCAAGAGACAGAAACACCCACATCCATATCGGATTGCCTGGGTACAGGATGACCACAAGGTCATGGTCAATGAACAATGCCTAGTGAAGTTCAAGATTGGTGGATACCAAGATGAGGTATTGTGTGATATCATATCTATGGATGCATGTCATATGTTGTTGGGTAGACCATGGCAGTTTGACAGATGTGCTGTACATGATGGTCGTGCGAATACCTATTCCCTGACAAAGGATGGAGTGCGGCATAAGCTAAAACCATTGAAGGAGACTGAAGAAAAGGTATGTGGTAATGCAAGGATAACTTTTGTTGATGGAAGAAATTTCCTAGATGGTATGAGGCATGAGCATGTATGTTTTTCTTTAATTCCAAAAGCTGGTAAAGAGGAAGTAGAAGATGTTCCTGTAAAAGTTGCAGATTTGTTGAATGAGTTTCAGGATATTGTATCCGATAACGTGCCTGATGGATTACCACCAGTCAGGGAGATCAGTCATCAAATAGATTTGATCCCAGGAGTGATTTTTCCGAATAAGGCAGCACACAGAATGACACCTGCAGAAAGTGAGGAGATGAACAGACAAGTACATGAACTGCTACAGAAAGGATTGATCCGTGAGAGTCTGAGTCCCTGTGCAGTACCAGCGGTATTAGCACCAAAGAAGAATGGAGAGTGGAGGATGTGTACAGATTCTAGGGCAATAAATAAGATCACAATCAAGTACAGGTTTCCATTACCACGGATGGATGATATTATGGACTGTTTGAGTGGAGCTGTGTATTTTTCAAAGATAGATCTGAAAAGTGGATATCATCATATTCGGATCAGAGAAGGAGATGAATGGAAGACTGCCTTCAAGACAAAGGAAGGACTGTATGAGTGGTTAGTCATGCCTTTTGGGCTAACCAATGCACCGAGCACTTTCATGCGGCTCATGAACGAGGTTCTGAAAGAATTTCTAGGTAAGTTTGTCATTGTTTACCTAGATGACATTCTGATCTTTAGTAAGACATTGGAGGAGCATATGATGCATATTCGTATGGTATTTGAGAAGTTGAGAGAAGAGAAATTGTTGATTAATTTGAAGAAGTGCAGTTTTGTGAAGAAAGAGTTAGTGTATTTGGGATTTGTAGTTTCAGCAGAAGGTCTAAAAATGGACCCAGAGAAGGTACAGGCTATCCTTGAATGGCCTACTCCAAGGAGTGCTACTGAGGTAAGATCTTTTCATGGTCTAGCTAGCTTTTACAGAAAGTTTATCAGAAATTTTAGCAGTATTTGTGGACCTTTGACTGAAACAATGAGAGGGGATAGAAAAGAGTTTAAGTGGACTAATGGGGCAGAAAAGAGTTTTCAATTGTTGAAACAAAAAGTTACAGAACAACCTGTTTTAGCACTTTCAGATTTTAATAAGGTGTTTCAAGTAGATTGTGATGCTAGTGGTACTGCAATAGGAGCTGTTATGAGCCAAGAAGGTAAACCTATTGCTTATTTCAGTGAGAAGTTGAATGATGCCAAGAGAAAATATTATGTTTATGATCATGAATTTTATGCTATGGTTCAAGCATTAAAGAAGTGGAGACACTATTTGCTTCCTAAGGAGTTTGTTTTGTATACTGATCATCAAGCTTTGCAATATTTGAATAGTCAAGGAAAGTTGAATCAAAGGCATTTGAAATGGGTTGAATTTTTGCAGAGTTATACATTTGTTTTGAAACACAGGAGTGGAAAGTCTAATAGGGTTGCAGATGCTCTTAGCAGAAGGCAACTACTGCTGACAGAAATGCAGATTGAAGTGGTTGGGTTCAAGGAGCTCAAGAATTTGTATCCAGAGGATCCTGATTTTGGTGAAGCTTGGAAAGCTTGTAAAGAACCTGTTACTCTAGACAGGACGAAATGGTTGGATTTCATCATCCAGGATGATATGCTATTCAGAGGGAGTCAGTTGTGCATTCCACGAAGCTCTATGAGGGAGAATCTCATCAAGGAGAAGCATAGTGGAGGATTGGCTGGACACTTTGGTCGTGATAAAACCCTTGCTTTGGTTGGTGAGAATTATTATTGGCCACAATTGCAGCAAGATGTGAGGAAGTTTGTACAGAGTTGCAGAGTATGTCAGATGGCGAAAGGAGTGAAGCAAAATACAGGGTTGTATCAGCCATTACCTATACCAGAGAAGCCTTGGGAGGATATCAGTATGGACTTTGTTCTTGGTTTACCGAGGACACAGCGGGGACACGATTCAATTTTTGTGGTAGTTGACAGATTTTCAAAGATGGCACATTTCATTCTCTGCAAGAAGACTAATGATGCTGTTCATGTAGCAGAATTGTTTTTCAGAGAAGTAGTGAGACTTCATGGTTTGCCAAAGACCATAGTTTCAGATCGGGACACTAAGTTTGTTGGATATTTCTGGCGTACATTGTGGAAGAAGTTAAAGACAAATTTGACGATCAGTTCATCACATCATCCACAGACTGATGGACAAACAGAGGTGGTGAATAGGAGTTTGGGAAATTTGCTGAAATGTTTGGTTGGAGATAAGCCAACAGGATGGGATTTGATTTTACCACAGGCAGAATTTGCATACAATAATTCTGTCAACAGGAGCACTGGCAAATCACCATTCCAGATTGTATATGGAAGTAGTCCAAGAAATGCATCTGAATTGAGGAAGATAGATAAAGGAGAAATAAGTAGTGCTGAAGCTGAGGATTTTGCAGAACACTTGAAGAACATCCATGAGGAGGTGAGGAAGCATATTACCAAGATGAACGCACAGTATAAGGCTAAGGCAGATGAGAAAAGGAGGTATAAGGAATTTCAAGTTGGTGATGAAGTCATGGTTCATTTGCGGAAGGAGCGGTTTCCAGTTGGTACATATAACAAGTTGAAAATGAAGAAGTTTGGACCATGTAAGATATTGAAGAAGCATGATTCAGGAAATGCGTATGAGGTAGAATTACCTACTCAGCTAAATATTTCGCCAGTGTTTAACATTTCAGATCTGACAGAGTATCATGAAGGGGGTGTTGAAGATGAGATCACAGCAGCACAGTGGAGTATTCCAGCAACTAGTTCAGACACTAAGGAGATTGAAGACATACTGGACAGTCGTGTTGGCAGAAGCACAAGGAACAGGACATATGAAGAGTATTTGGTCAAATGGAAAGGACGACCTATTGAAGATTCATCATGGCTGACAAAGGAGGAGGTTAGCCGTCTTGGTTTTCCTCTGCACACCTGAGTCGTGACAGGGTCACTTCTCAAATTACCCCGGGTGTCTGATGCAGGAGCATCCTGGGTGTAAGAGCAATCTTGCATCACCCAAAAATATTTCTATTTTTGTATTCAATAAGGGCTATTTTGTGCAGAGCTGCTATTTATGGAAAGTTACTATTTTTGGTAATTTTTGTATGTGCTCAGAATGATCTGATTTCTTTCTTGGAGGTTCATTTTGGTCATATTAGTCTGCCAGTAAAGTTTCATTGCCAGATCAACTGTATATTGGAAGATATTGAAGATTTTTGGTATTGGCAGCAGGGTACAGAAACTTCGAACTCAGTTTTGAAGGCTTTAGAGGCCCCGGATGAGGTCGAATTTTGGGCTGAATGAAGCTTGCTTGATTCAAGCGTTGTAGAGCTCCTCGCGCCCTTTTCGAAATGGGGTTACAATAGTCAATCGGGTCAACTGGTGATGACTTATGGTCTTCGGAAGTTGGGTCACCTGAAATGGCGGAAAATGATTTTTCTTCAAAATTTTTGTTCGGGTTTCAAAATTTATTTTGAGCCGACTATGATGTAATGAAATGTAAAATAAAAATAATTCTAAGTTTGGTCGGCCTTATTGGCTAAAATTCTGGAACCTTCCCAGGCGGTGGAAAATGGCTTATATAAGGAAGGCTGTATTATTGTCTTAGGAGTTCAGAATAGTTCTGGGTAGTAGATCTGGGTATTGATTCGAGGCTTTGTCCTACAGAATATTGTAAGGGAATGCCCATGTGGCTTTGCATATTGTAATTCGGAAAGATTGTAATTCCACATTTGTGGAGATAATAAGAAGCCAATTTTTTGTTCTTGCATATTGTTGTTGTTTCTCTATTTCTGTTATGTGTTTGTGGTATTAAGGGGAGCACCCTTCATCATAATGACAACCATGGATAGGTGGCAATCAGTCATGATCCCGCAAAGATAAAAGACCTGTAGCTTGAGGATTAAGCGATCGTGACAATTGTTAGATCAAAAGGATCTGACAATCATGATATAAAGAAATATTACTTAGGGTATCTTCACTACCATTGCTTTGTCATTTGATTTAAAAGATTGAATAGACAAGATAAAAATAAGGAAACTTTAATAAAAGGTACATGAACGTGAGAGGGACATAATTTTCTAACATTTATAAACCTTTAATCATCAACTTTAAAAGCACATGCAAAATCCCAAACTTAAGTGGCCAAAAAAGTAACGAAGAAATGAGGATTTAGGGATTTAGCACAACAAAAACCTAGGGTTATGAGAATGCATGGATTTTTAGGGTTTTTCTCACCAAGGGCAAAAATTTTGAATAGTCCTAACAAAAGTTTCAATCAAAATTGACGAGGACAATTACTATTGGAAAATTTGTAAAATCGAGGATATCGGGGCATGTTTCCATTGTAAATTGAATGGGAACAATCAAAAGGATTGTCACATTCGTAAGGATTTCACTACTCCATCTAGTAATGGCCCCTCTCTACAAAATGAAGAATTAAAAATTTTAAGAATACTACTAAGCGTAATCAAAAAAAGAATGGGAATATTAACAACAACTCTAAGGTGGAAAATAATAATTCTCCTAAAGGGACCTAAGTGTTGGACTACAACTGATTGATAACTTGATTGGAGAGATTGTAAGACTACAAGTGATAGTTGATCACTTACCAAGCACTAAAATGTTATGTAAGATAATAGAATCAGTTTTATCTTGTAGTTGATGTCAACTAGCTTGACAGTACTTATCTTGTAAGTTACTATACCGAGACATTTGAAGAAAGGCAAATGAGATGAAGAACTGAGATATCTACATGAGGAAGATGTATATGTCAGATGAGGATAAGAAACACATTGAGTAACTTGTTGATGAGTCTATGACTTCATTATGTTACAATGATATGTTATGAAGAAAGGAGTAACTTGTTACAAAGCGGTGTGGTCAGTTAATGAAGCAATTTTAGTATACACCAACGAAGTTCAGTGTACACTAACAAAGACAGTATTAACTGAGCTTGTGTTTACCGACGTATTTCTTTGTTAACCAAGCAAAGAGAAATGAACTAAATGATTATTTTAGCCAACAAAGATGACGGAATTGATGAGCTGTAAAGTGTTATGATTCTGAAGTAATGGATAAAGTTTTTTATGAAGATCAATGGCTAGCAAAATTCAAGGAAGATCTGATGAACCAAATTGAAACATGTTATTGACACATCAGCCAAGGAAGGATAAAATGGAAAAATCAACTGATATGATTAAACGGAAAAATCTGATGAACAAGAAGAAAATGGTTTATATGTCTATATAAGAGACAACTGATTGTAGGAGAAAAAGATGCCTGAAGAGAAGAAAACTGGGAAATTATCATGTGAACAAGTATTCATGCATTCTAATCATACTGGTTAAGAAGAACCCTACTGTAGAGTTATAATCGAGCTACAGAGAGTAATTACCCATGAACAGTAATTTGATATAGTGTTGAAACAAAAGTGTTGCATTGATCAGAAAGATTTGTATGAACTTAATATTAATCTATATATCTACAATTGAAGATTGTATTAAGGCAGATAACCTACTATTACAGTTTAACCATTGTACACAGACAAATCTCTTAACTAAGTGGACTAGGAAAGTCTTTTTATGGATCATTCATATAATGAACATTGTTATCCTATCAACCCCATAGTGAATGCTAGTTGGACGATAACGGTTAGTGTTAAATCCTCTAACAAGGTCACACCTAACAGTGTGTTTGTAACCTTTAATAGGGTTTGGTCTTCACCAACCTCACTTTAGAAGAGTGAATATTTTGGGTTGCCGGTCCCAGGTGGTTTTTCCCTTCACAGGGTTTCCATGTTAAAATCTTTTGTGTTATGTGTTGTTTGTGATGATTTTTTATTGTCATACTTTACATATTGTATGTTGATTTTGATCAGTAATTACTATAAATTAATAACTAGTAATCGGTAAAAGAACAAACAAAGAGTTATCTTATCATATCAAGCTACAGAAGTTTATGAAATTTGTTTTGGATTATACATTTTGTATTTAGGGCTTGGGGATAACTGATTCACCCCCCTCTCAATTATTCTAACATAGTGAAGTTATTGAGTTTTTTGGGTACCAAATCCTTGAGCTCAATTTTGAAGGCCTTAGAGGCTCCAGATCGCGATCGACCCCTACTGACTAAAATTTATGAGAGTTAGACATTTTAGATCATGTCATGGCATTTTTGAAAAGTGGTTATAATAGAAAAACTGAGCTACGGTTAAAAAGTTATGGCCTCCGAAAGTTGGGCTACCTAAAAACATATTATGTAATTATTTGGAGCCAACCCAATGTAAAAAGAAATTAAATTAAATTAATTCTTAGGGAAGTCGTCCTTAAGGGCTAAATTTCTAGAACCTTCTCAAGCAGTGGAAATTGTCTATATAAGAAAGGTATGTAGTGTTGTCTAGGGCAGTTCAGAGTATTTATGGGTAACAATTCAAGGCTTTGTCCTATAGAATATTGTAAGGGAAATGCCCATGTGGCTTTCCATATTGTAATTCTGGAATTTGTAATTCCACATTTGTGGAGATAATACGAAGCCCATTTTCTGTTATTGCAAATAATTGTTGTTTCTATGTTTTTGTTATGTGTTTGTGGTATTAAGGGGATCACCCTTCATTAAGAGGCCATATATGAGGGTGGGACCGTGGCTGGAGGATCAGATGCAGCTTTCCTTAGCTATGACTTTGACATATATCTGACCGAGTAATGGGAGTATATTGTGGGGCAGTATATATCAGATCGAGTAGCCTGGTTGTTTAAGTACACATAGGGAATACCAGATGCAGAGCACTAGCACCTGTGCACCAGACAAGAGAGGCATTCACTAGGATTGGGTGCAGCATGGAGATCGATCCAGACTATTCACTAGGATTGGGTGGAGGGAAGGCCAATGCTTGGAGTACTCAAGAGTACAAGGATTTGCTTAGGAGGCCATGAGCAGTGGGGAGGACCGGGTTGCCGCTAGAGCCTAAGAGGTTGAGGATCACAGTGGCCCAAGTAGCTAGGGGGAGGTTAGGGTATGAGTTATATTAATTTATATACATGTCTAGTGCATTAGTCAAGAATACCTTTAGATATATCCTATTGTGCAACACTCATGTTGTTGGATGCATGCATATACTTAAAATTCACATAGAATATAGAAGATTTGTGAGCATTTTTAGTGTTCATCAACCTATATGGATAATTCTCTCATACAAATAATAGAAGTATAATTAATGTCATAATAAGAAAGTGATTCCTATAGACAATCCTACATGTAATTGTGAGAATAACTCTATTCTCAATATACCACCAAATTGGGATTTGAACCTTGTATCTAACATAGAATTCCTTAAAACGTAGTTTTTTTTAATATAAACTAAAAGTCCTCAAAACATGGATGTTGAGTGCACTTGTACATAAATATTCAAAAACAAAATCACAAAAACAACTAGTAGCCATACTAACCAATCATATACTATCTTTTTTGAACGGTTAAAAAGGAGAAATATGTAACTTAGACAATATACTATAATTGATAGAAATATTGAAAACTGCTATTTCAAAAAAAAAGAATGAATATTTCATCTAAATCAAACTTTTTCCATTGATATAGCATTAAAAATAATAATTTTAGTATGAATTTAATATTTTCTCAAACTAGACCATAATAAGAATTTTAATATAGTCTAATGTTTTCTTCACGTTCTTTGACCAGAGCCAATTTTCTCACTAAAAAAGAAAGAGGAGAGAGATTGGAAAGAAAATCTCATAACCTTGTCGTTTCTTTCTTTGTTCACACGTAAGAGAGAATGGACTAATAAAAAATAAATTATTGGTAGAGGAAAAGTTAGAATGTGATCCAAAAATGTGAACATTTGATCAACCGTCACCGTCCCCACCTTTTCTGCTATATAGAAAATTGGGGTTGTAATATTTCCAAGTTTTACAGTTTCTAGAGTTTCTTGGCATGCTTGACCAGAGGAAGAACTTCTCTTTTTAATTTATTTCGACATGTTTAATCCTCTATCACACTACCGACATCTTCGCATGCTTGACCAAAGCCAGAGCTTCCTCCATTACACTACCGACTTCTTCGCGTGCTTGACCAAGGCCAGAGCTTCCTCCATTACATTACCGACTTCTTCGCGTGCTTGACCAAAGCCACAACTTCTCGTTTGAAAAAAGGAAAAAGAAAAGAGAGACTTATGCAGTATTCGCCAAATGTACAAGTCAACAAGAAGAAAACAGAAAAATGTTTGTAAAAAGTAAATTATTGGTAGAGAATCAGTTATAGACTATGGTCGAACAATGTGAATATCTGATCAACAGTCCCCATCCCCAACTTCTCTTCTATAAAGAAACTGGGGGTTTCTGATATCTTCCATTATTTGATATCTTATCATTTCCAAGTCTTTTCTTTAGAGGGTTGATTCTTTCAATCACATACATCAGCTGTGCACCGTGTTTGCATCTCGCGCGATTGCCACAGATCATCATGAAGCCCACAAGTTTATCCTTGCTAGTTACCATGAGTTTCATCGTTTTATTGATTTCTTGCTCACAGTCGTACGGACACGGTAAATTTTAATTTATTTCCACTGGTTGTACCGTAATTAGAACTTGGTGTCTGCATTCTAATTGTGCCGATTTCGGTTACTGTGTAGGCTTTCTAAGCATCAACTGTGGCGCTTCCACAAATCAAACCGACTGGAATGGTGTACTCTGGATTTCAGATATTCCTTTCACGAGAAGTCGGAACGCTTCCTCCGTTGATGCTGCATCGATAGCCTATATGCCATTTCAGACATTTGCCTATTTTACGAATCTGGAAGCAAGTAAATATTGCTATTTAGTCCCAGTAATGCGGGGTACACGTTACTTGGTCAGAGCTACATTTTGGAATGGAGCATTCGAAACTGGTATTCCTTTAGCTAGCATCTTTGATTTATTTATTGACGGATTCAAGCGGTTTGAAGATATAACGAATATGCAAGGTAATGTGTTCTGGAATACCGAAATTATCTTGGCCGCTAAGAGCGACAGACTAAGTTTATGCCTAGGTCGAAATTCATATACAGAAAAGACAAACTATCTCTTCATTTCAACGATCGAGTTGAGGCCAGTAATCTACAATTCAACTGACTTCCACAAAAACGCTTTAGTTTCCCTCGGAAGGAGAAATTTTGGTAGCTATAATTAGTAAGTAAAATTTTGGTAGCTATTTGAATCTTGATTTGTTGTTAGATGTTAGATCATAGTAATTTATGATTGAGCGTTATGATAATTGATAATTGGCCTCTCTTCACTCTGCTTATTTTATGATTTGAGTGTTAGTATTCGCTACCCAAAGGATGAATTTGATCGCTTGTGGGAGCCATATACATCAACTTCGTTTGATAAAATCAGTACAGTCGTGGACACTTTTGGGAAGAGCTTGGTAAACCAACCACCAGTAGTAGTACTACAGACAGCCATTACAACAGCCATTAAAGAAGGCGACATGATAGTCCCGTACTCAATTCCCTATGTCTATGAGGGCGGCTCTTATTATTTTGCACTTTACTTTTGCAACATAAAGGAAACAAACCTATCAATCACCAACAAGTTCCAAGTCTTTATCAACAACCAGCGAATAACAGACTGGCTGCAATTAAGTTCATTTCTACAATGCCAGGTCGTAGAGAGAAATTTAGAACTTGGGGTGATTATTTCTGTAAACATAACATTACACCCTGGGGAAGGATCAGAGACGGGACCTTTTATAAATGCGGCAGAAGCATATCAGATCAGGGACATACAGAATATGACACACCTCGGAGATGGTAAGCTATCTCTATTTGTCTAGTGGAGTTCGCTAATATGTAAACAAGTTCTAATATGTTTTATTACACAGTAATGGTTATCAGAAAAGTAGCAAATTCAATCAATGTTCCAGACGATTGGTTCGGAGGAGATCCATGCTTGCCCAGGGGTTATGCGTGCACGGGTATTGTTTGCAACGAGGAAAACCCTTCAAGAGTGATTATCCTGTAATTTCTTACGTTAAACTAGTGAAAATAGCACTTGATGTTATGAAATATTTTACATTTAAAGCCTCTTATATTTATGATTTGAATTCATTGCAGTAATCTTACAAACTTTGGTCTCAGCGGCAATATCCCACCGATTATAGCAAGCCTAGCAACACTCACTCACTTGGTAAAATTATATAGTGTACACTTAAGACTATTAATATCTAAGGCATTCATCTTGTTTGCAGTTCGAATAGGCTCTTCCTAAGAAATAGGCATGGCAAATGAAATAACTGTGATTAAATTTCTGATGTCCGTGCCAGCTGCTAGGAAGCAATAACTTGACAGGTTATATACCAGACCTGAGTTCTTTGAAGAATCTTACAACATTGTAAGGAATCTGATTTCAAATTGCTTAACAAACTATCATATATCTGTATACATGAATGACAAAGGTAATATCTGTGTGGTAATGCTTGGTTTTGTTTTTTTTTGATGGAAGGGAATTGCAAAACAATCAACTAATAGGAGGAATCCCAAGATCATTGGCGAACCTTCCCAGGCTAAATCGATTGTATGTTCGCTAATTATTCTAATCTTTTAACATTGATAGAAATTAGTCTCTAGGCCAAAATATTATTTTCCTAATAACGTTCGAATTTCACTGAGTACCTTCTGTATTAAGCAGATATTTGGAGAACAACAAATTGGATGGAATTGTGCCTCCAGGGTTGAATAGGCCTGGATTAGACCTTCGGTAAGATGAACAGGGGATTTTCCTTATTTGGCATGCCGTATTTTACCTAGATTTAAGTTGCGCCATCCTTTCAGCTAAAGTAATGGACAGATTTTACAAATAAAAACACTTCTAATCCTTCATATTTATTGTTCACTGAAGAGTGACTCCTCCAAGTAATTTTCCAGCGGTCATTAAAAGCCACAAAATGAAAAATTGGATTGTGGGTTGTTTGGTTGGTGCACTGATAATAATGGTGCTATTGGTGGCTTATGTATGGAAATACATTCATAGACCACGAGCTCACATCACAGACCGTCCAATCATTCTACGTCAAGAAGCGCATGGAGGTATTGTTTTAAGCTTTATCGCATAAAGCGAATGAGGTATTAATAATAAATACAATTTCTAGTTCTTTTACCTTGCTGAGAGAGGTTCATATCTGACTTCATTCTACCAGATGGAAATCACGCAAAGAGGTATCATAGATTGGCGGTAGAATATACAGAGGAAGAAATTTCATCTGCTACTAGTAATTATTCTACATTGATTGGCAAGGGAGGCTTTGGACCGGTATTCCGTGGCAAACTTTCTGGATGTGATGTTGCAGTCAAAAAACTTTCAGACACTTCTGATCAAGGGCAACAAGAATTTGAAAACGAGGTTTTCTCTCCTCCCTCATGAACTCTTAAATCTATCCTTCAACATAAGAATTTTGTTTATAAATCTTATTTCATACAAACGTATTTTGTTTGTATTCTTCTGGAATCTAGGTAAATATGCTTTGCAGGTTATATCATAAGAATCTTGTCAATCTTATTGGCTATTGCAAGCGACCTATCCAATCGCTCGTATACGAATACATGCCCTGTGGAACGTTGAAGGATCATCTATATGGTAAACATAATTCATTTCACAGTAAATAACACTAAAACGGAATGCGCCCAGAAGTCACTAAGATTATTAAATGCGTACTGACAGGAACACCCGAACTGGGGAAATCACTTGATTGGAATACTAGACTCAGCATTGCTCTCCAAGCCGCAGAGGGTAATTTAAATGATAAGATTAATTGATTTATATCTATTTATTACTATACAATAGTAAAGTTGTATGCATATTGGAATTGCTTTTTATTTTTCTTAAGCTTCTTATAACTATATTTGATGTCATGGATTTTTATACATTATTTCAGGTTTGTTATACCTGCATGAAGGTTGTAATCCGCCAATCATACACAGAGATATAAAGTGCACTAATATACTTTTGGATGGAAGAATGAGCGCAAAGGTTGCTGACTTTGGTCTAGCCAAGCTGCTGGACATATCACAAACCCATGTTTCAACAAGGGTCAAAGGCACCCTTGGCTATCTTGATCCTGAGTATTTCCTTCTTGGCCATTACAGATTTTTGACCTGAAATCTTGGTCGCTGTTACATTCATTTTGTCACTAAACCATATGCTATAATCCAACATATTTGATATGACTGGCACTACTCTAAAATTAGAAAAGTTAATGCAGATATTTTAGGACAAGATCGCTAACCGCAAAGAGCGATGTATATAGTTTTGGAGTGGTTTTGCTCGAGATAATTTCTGGAAAACCCCCGAAAGATGATATAGTGGCAAAGGTAAACTATTTAAGTTGTGAAGAGTTAAAATTATCTTTTCCAATCTCTACTCTATGCTCATCATTTAGGAATATGTATAGAATTCTTATTGGATTTATTTACAGGCAAAAGAGCTAATTTCATGCGGGAGAATAGCCGAGCTTATGGATTCTTCTTTGAATAGCTGCTACAAATTATCAAGTGCTTGGAAATTTGCAGAGGTGGCACATGCATGTGTTGCAGAAAAACCAATGGACAGACCGACAATGAGTAGGGCGGTGGAAGAGTTGAAGGAAGCAGTGGCCTTTGAATTCAATGATAGCAGTCAATCTGCACATATTCAGAATACCACACTCAATGAATCGGATTCAGATATGATGCCAACGGCGAGGTAGTTATGGTGATATGGAAATATATGATATGCCTACTTTTGTAATTACCACCCTTGTGTTTTGACTATGCTTTACAGGCCTAGAGTGTGCAATTCTACCAAGTCCAGATGTGTGCATGTGACGGTTCCAAGATGTTTAATGTCAACGTGTCTTTTCTTTTTGTTATCGTATAGCTTGGTGAACTTGCTAGAATTTGTGAGAAGAAATCAACTAAATAGTAATCTTCATATGCATGCAAGTCATGAAAATCATGTAGTTGATTTTATTTTTAAGTCGAGACGGTCACTGCAAAATATTGGTAAGCATTTTGATTTTTTTAGTAAATTTGACGTCTCCCAAGGACTTAATTTTTTTCTCTTTACTTGTTGAGTTCCGGTGAGAAAGTCGGTTTTTAATCTTCTAAAATGGGTTCTCGATATATAGTTCTTCTATTTCTTTACTTAGAAATCTTTGAACACGGACAATAGCAGAACAAATTTTAAATCAACATCAATAGTTTTATCTAAATTCTCAAAATAAAATTTTATAATATTCTCAAAACTATTAAATGACTGTAATATTTATATATTTTTCAACGATGGAAATTGTGGTATTTCTATTTGAGAACTGTACTACTCTGTGTCACATCAAATATGATGAAAGGAGATAACAACAATTATGAAGCAAACATCTTTCTTTATCCTGCAAGGGATAGAATATGTGCATAAGTTATGAAATTTCAGATCTGTATCTATTCTGATCTGAGTGAATACCTCCATAAATGTTCGGCCTTACATTGCATGCTCTTTTAAAATAATAAACTAAAAAAATAGGACTAGCATACTAATAGACATTATAGTTAATTTCATGTATCTTCGGAGTTTAAACTATACATCAGATTTTGACAAAAAAAATCATTGTCTCTATATGCAACTTAACTTCTTAAAAAAGGTTTTTTGGCTTCTAGGTAGTAACAGTGCTCCTTATAAAATTCATTAAGCACCAAAGGGTCAAAAAGTGGTCATTTCAAAGTGTCGCCTAATACCTAACCCATTTTGTGTCATTGCCCATTCTCGTAGACAACTAAAAAGTTTGCACAACTGATCCAATTCTTTTACACAAATGCCTCAATAATCCTATTGGTGCACTATTGGTACCAATAAACTTGCACAATTAATCTAATTGTTAAAAAAAAATTCTAAAAAATGGGTGGCTATTGGATAATAGATGATTTTCTAGTAGGCTTTTAATTTACAAAATGTAGTACATAGCTATTGAAACACACTATGCTACTGCTGCTCTTCTTGTAATGAATTTGGAACAGAAAAATATGTCTATTAAGTTTCATACAATGGCCAAACTAAAATGTTTTTCATCAAACCAAATAGTGACAAAAGTACATATTCTCAAGATTTTCTCTTGGTCTTCCATTTAGTTTAGTGCCAATGAATTCATAATTATCACATGTAAAAACATTTATGAATTTATCAATATAAATTAAGTTGGTTTAATTTTATTGAAAATTTAATTTGTATGAGTTTAACTGGATCATTCATATCTATGAGATATGAATTCATATCAACAACTATTCATAAAATTTGAGTGAATGAATTTGAATCAAAAGCTATGTGGTTACTTCCAATCACTTTTAAAACACAACATGAATAATTTGAACCATTTGTTTACTTTAGATATTAGGTGTTGCACCATACAAGTGTACTACAAAATAAGAACATAAGCAATAGTGTCCTTTGATTGTAAATTTTCTTTTTACTTTATACATTCTATTTTGTAAAATTAAATCTTAATTCATCTCTAAATTATTTTTAATAAGAGGAAATCGAAGGATGGAGAAGATGCAGCATTATGGATTTATTCATTGGGTTATGTGTAACATGATATTGAACTAAACATATTATTCGATAATATGACACAACCTCTTCTATGATGGCTATGTTGCTTCATTCTATGGTCATATGTAGTAGAGTGTTCATGATGTGTGTCTTATTTTTACTCATTAGATATATCAAAAAATATTGGCTATAAATAGCCATAAATTGAAATCAAAAAATAATTTAAATTATATTTTTAGAAAAATAGCCGTAAATTGAAAATAAAAAATACTAGTGAAATTTCAAAATTTGGGACATAACACTTTTTCCCAATTGTTAAAGACTGAACTTAGTTTCGTTGCGACGGATTGTATTCATCATGAAGCACACAAGTGTAGCCTTGTTTGTTATCATTAGTTTTATCATTTGACTCATTCCCTCCACACAGTCATTCATACCAGGGTGGTAAGTTTCAATTTGATTTGACTTATTCTAAGATCTTAGTGTTGGCATTCTAATTCTATTGATCTCACTCCACCTAGGCTTTGTAACCCTCACATGTGACAGTACTACAAGTCAAGAGATAACTAGAATATTTTAGATACCCCTTTCACCTGAAGTTGGACGATTAGTATTTTCAATCATCCATTAACCACGGATTGGCAACAAAATATATTTTATTATTTTGAAAATTTCACAACAAAAAACTACTGCTACCTAATCCCAGTCAAGCCTTGTTTGCTTTACTTGGTCAGAACTCATTTTATGTCATGAGATCCCTCCAAAATGATATTCCTTTAGCAAGAATACCTTGATTTATTTATAAATAGAATTAAGTGGACTAAAGTGAACCTAAAAAAATATGCAATCCAATAATTTCCTCCCTTATGAAATTCATAAAAGCAAACTATACTTTCATTTCAATGCTCACATTGAGGGAATTAAAATATTGCATTTATATAATTCAATTAACTTCCACAACACATTAGTTCTCCTCCATAGTAATAGCAAGTATAAATATCACTATCTTTTCATTTGTAGTGATTCTCCTCATTTTGTTAGTCTAATCACATGTGATTGTAGTTAACTAGATGATGACTTTGATTGTGTTTGGCATCTGTATTCATCACTAACGTATGTTAGTATTGGTACACCATTTGAAGCTTTGGACAAGGAGTTGCCAAACTAACCACCTTTAGTTGTATTACCCTCTCTCTCTATGATGATGTGTCTTATTATTTTGCACTTTACCATTGTAAAATAAATGAAACAAAGCGGGGATCGATATTCGAATAAGGAGAGATAACAGTCTACAAACGGGATACTTTGATGTCACTCACATTTTCTTGTTTCTTGTGTCCTATCTGTAGACTGCTTTTGTGGATATTTTTTCCCTTTTTTGTGTTGTCCTTGTGGTTTACCCATGGCTTTTAGTTTTTTTCATGGCATGTTTTGAGTTTATTGTCAGTTTCTATTTATTATTTCTTGTGAACCTTTGTTTCTCCCCTTCAATTAGGCATAGCATTTCTCTTGCTTGCTTGGGCTCACATGTGTATGCTTTGATTTGTTGTAGAATTTTGTCATCTCAATTGTGGCTCACTCAAGTCAAGGGACAAGTTGATTAATGGTCGCATCAGGTGGAAATAATAAGGAGGGGTAGGGAGATGACATTAATTTGAATGATGAATGTGGTGTTAATAAAAACTAGGAATCACTTAAGCCATCCTATAGCATTGTTGTTTTAGAACCACACTCACCTACATTGCTAGAAATGACTAGTTTTAATGGAACAATACTCAGGAGGGACATGGGAACCAATGGAGGTGGACCTGAGGCTAATGGATTTTGATGAGGAGGTGGTGACTATTTAGAATGAGGAGATCAAGAGAGAAGTTGTGAAGGTAAGGCCTTGCTTCCTGTTGTGAAGACTCTCATTCTTTCATCTAACAATGACATGTTAAAGGCTATAAAATTTAAACAAAATAGATTAAAGAGCATTGCTATTTTCTTTGTCTGGATGGATATTAAATTTTTTCCTTCTTGAAAATACTTGGATGACTAGTTCAATAATGTTTGGGGCAAGAAATTGGGGATTGTGATTAATTTCAGTAGAATGATACTGAAGGGATTGTCTATTATTTCTATTAAGACAAATTCTCTATAGGAAAAGTTATTAAATAAATTCTTCCAGAATGTCCATCAAACCCTATTCTAGAATTTCCTATGGTTTCCTAATAACAAATATGAACAATTAACAACCTATTCCTCCCCATACTAGGTTGACTTAAGAGGTGTCCAACTAGAATTATGGTCTTTCATCCCACACATGTTAAAATGCATAGGGTCATTCCTCCACATTAGGGATTCTAGAATCAACCTAACCCATCTTAATGTGTGTATCCTTATTTCTCTTAATCCTGAGGTTATATTTCTAGAAGAATTTGTTGGTGTTTCAAAATGACTTATGCACATAGGCTGCCAATATACATTCAGACTAATTTTAGGGATTGGTTAGTTCCAAATGTATTATAGAATCTTAAGGTAACTCGACCAACTATAGGTACACAACTTCCCTTTGAACTTCTAGCTTTGCAAAACCAAGGCAGGACACCTAATCCAATGAATACAACACTTCTACAACACCAATACTAGATTTAATATAATAGATAGATAGAAAGAAAGTACTAAATGATAACCAAGCATTAATTGACTCTCCATTGCTATGAAAGAAAATCTAACCTTTCAACCATAATATACTCAAATATTTCAAATGGTTTTACTTTAAAATTGCAAATTATAACAACTTTGATCAATATATATCATTCTAAGATATAGTAGCTTAGACCAGTACCTTATCCATTGGGCAATAATCCTAAAGCAAATAGGATACAAAGACCAAATGATATCACACATTCATAGCCATAAATACATCTATCCAAAACCCTCACTACTTATAGAAAATCCTTATACAAATCAAGACGAACCTATATCCCACCCAGAGCAAGATTTAATATGATCCTTGATCAGAACATAGGAATAAAAACATATACATAAGCAATTATGCATCGAATTAGAAAATTCAAGACTCATAAGATTTTACATAGAGGAGAGATAACAACCATATTTTTTTATTAAGTATAATGAATCTTGTCTTTGCATATAGTTTATATTTCAGAATACAAGCCTGC
The DNA here is from genome assembly GCA_027943335.1 of Chamaecyparis obtusa. Lineage (NCBI taxonomy): Eukaryota > Viridiplantae > Streptophyta > Pinopsida > Cupressales > Cupressaceae > Chamaecyparis > Chamaecyparis obtusa. The sequence continues at coordinate 72,216 of BSBK01004821.1, forward strand.
TTCAATAATAGAAAAAGACCTACAACTTTTTATCTTCTAATGATAAGACTGATACAAAATTACAATCTCCACTAAAAAATAGGGTTTACAAAATATGCTCTCTCAAAACCTAATTCTCAATGCCTCTAAATGATCATAAAAAATCCTTTTATATACAAGGATTGAAACAAGCATCTAATCATTTAGGGCAAGAAAAAACTAATCTAAATATTTTCAGCAACCACATAGGGTTTACAATAAATGATAAAATCCAATTTTGGGGACCCTTTGCAGATATCTAGATAGATTAGCCACCTCCTTTGAGTATCCAATTTACTCCTTGAGCCATTCAACTAATCTAATCCTCTTTATCTTCAAAAAACTCTTTACATTTAATGTATCTAGACTCTCACCAACTAAAATTTCAAACCACTAGCCTCTGCTCCCTTCAAGAAGTAGGTGGAGTGCTATATTTCTCTATATGGGGGATATACTGGTATCGCCAAGCATTAAATACTTCTTCATTTTGGAATGAGAAACTAGTAATCTAGTCCATTTTGCCAAATTTTATCCTCCATCTATTTGATGTCCTTCTTCAAGTGCTAAAAATGAGGCCTGGCCCCTTCTATCACTTCAATTGTTTAGACAAAAAAAATAGTGCTTTTGACAGTTAGAATACTATTCATCCCGATTGATAATTCATCATCTAATTCAGCTGTCCATTTCACTAATTCCTTTAATTTTCCATTCCTTTTAAGGATTCCCAAAATTAGCTCATAGTTAACAGTAGTTAATTCCTTCTTTAGAAGATGAGATTTTCTCCCCAAATTATCCCTCCCTCTCTGATACTCCACTAAACATTTTACAAACTTATGTAAAGGCTTTATTAATAGGTTAGGATTATCTTGACCCTGGGATAACAAATATTTAATAAATTCTAATTTGGATTCCTTTCTACCCATTTATCCAAAATTAGTTTGAAAGTAGTCTTTTCCTCTAACAAGGATTTCATAATGGCATCTTGTCTTTTTGCATGATCATAAAGCATTGTGCTCTCAAGGCTTTAAGAAAACTACAACACTGTCTCCCTGATCTTCTCCTCATATTTCTGATTAGTTGTACTCTTGGCCTTTCTATGATGATCTATTTCCTTTGTCATGCTCTCTCTGATCTCTTTTAATCTTTCCTTCTCTTCATCTAATCTTTTTTTTTCTGAACTAACTCTTGCCTCAATATATGGCTAAGGAAATGGGGATGGAGGGAACTCAATCATTGGACTTGAAGAATAGGATACTGTAGGCTGGTTGGCAAGTAACATTTGAGGGGACCTGTAATCTAGTGGTCTTGTAATTTGTTCAATCAGCTTGTCTTTTTATATTACCACTGCCTTCAGATCATTGTAATACTTGAGGAGGGTCTCAAATTTTATTCTAGATTCCTCTTTCTCGTTTGCTTCCCTCTCTGTAACCTTGAGATTAAATTTTTTAGTCTCTAAGACTATATTGGAAGCCTCAACTATTGAAGCATCTCCAACTCTCTTAACTAGTAGATTTCCAGAGTACTGAGTGGGGTATACCTCATTCATTTTTCTATTATCTTCTCTCTTGAGGGACCACATTACAAGGGAAGAATAGTCATCATTAAAAACCACTCCCTTGGTTTCTTCCTATACCTCCTCAATGGTGGAGAATAAAATGGTTTTCTACTTCCTAACCATATCAAAAACTATAGTATCAACAATGTCCCACTTAGGGAGAATCATTGGGTGGTCCCACAATAGTGAGTCCCACTTTTTGGCCAACTTTGACACAAAGATGAACATTCTGAGAAAAAAATTCACTTTCGAACACCTGTTGCCGCAAAACTATTAGGAATTTGAAGATGATGTAAACTAGAGTCTTTTAGAATTTTCTTTCTAGTTTCTAAAAATATTTTTTTTCTAAATAAAAAAATCATTTAAATTCATTTTTCCTTCTCCTTCAAAAAGTGGTTTGCGTGAAAAAACTATGTTTTTAAGGAGTTACTGTCACTTGGATCAACATAACTTTTTTTTAAAATTTGATAACGATGTAATTCTTTGGATATTATATTTTTAACTTCAATATCTAAAGGATGCAATTGGTTTTATTCATTTTGGGTCAATATTTCATAGTTTATTAAATTCTAAATTGACAGTAACTGTAATTTAGACATAAGGTCACTTGGATCGCTCTAACTTGATGTGCGTATATCAAAATTCATTTTTTATTTTTTTCATAGAAAGGTAACACAAATACGCTTTTCCTACATATTTTTAACTTTTTTTTTTTATAATTTACTATTTTCCCGAAGTCTTGAAGAGACAGGTTGTTGAATGATCAAACAACCTATGTTTAGTTAAAGTAATATTTAAAAGTGATAATGAACTCAATATCTATTCAAATTATATTCATTAGAAATCTTGTTCTGAATAGCATCATTTGACATCACATGTTTTAAAAAACCATGCCATCCGGTGCTTGTTCCAGGCCTCGAAAGACCATTTTTTTGAAGTTTCTTATTTTCTGAGGGCAATTTTTCATTTTTGGGGCCTTCGTGTGAAGACCCCCTTCGCACGAAGGCCCTTGAGGGGCTTCATGTGAAGACCCTTCGTACGAAGGCATTTGAGTGGAAATTACAGCAAAAAACACTCTAGGGGCTTCGCTCGAAGCCCCTTGGGTGGGGTACTTCGCGCGAAGTGGATCCACCACTTCGCCCGAAGTGATGACTTCACACAAAGACTCAAAAAAAAATTATTTTCCAACTACGTTGATTTTCTTCGTCCCTAAAAGTGGGACATAGCTTTGTGGGATCACCCCATTACCCTTGTAATTTGCACCATGGCCCTTCCTTCCTCGGGAGTCATCTTCTCAAATTTCTTCATCAATTCCCCTTTTATTTAATTTTATCTCATTTATGTCCCTATCATGGAAATCTTCTTTCTTCTTCTTGCATAACTCCTTATACTGATTACTATGCAATTTCCATAAGAATTGGAGGAATGCCCTAGCCTTAACAAAACTATCATCCGACAAGAAACTCTCACTAGCCTATTTAATTATGATGTCTAGTTCTTTACGTGAGAAATCAGACATAGTGAGGTCCATCTTTTCTTTTTTGGGTGCCTTTGGCATCCCTTCTTGGATTTCTTCATTGGTCACAAAAATATGTCTAGCACTACTCATCTACAAAAGTTTCTTGGAAACTCCTTGCTCATCCATGGGTAGTGGGTACTGAGATGGAGAATACACATATCCTCGAGGTTGGGCCTCTTCTTCTTCTCTTTTCCTCTTTGGAGAGGGTTGTGCATCAAGAGTATCATCCATGGGTTAGTTGGCTCAAAATTCTTTTGCCCTTTGCTAGATCAGACTAGATCACATCATCTTTCCTCTCATTCAAGGCCTACCTAATCACCTCAAAACACTCCATTAGAGCCTCAATTTTTCTTTCCCAAGGCTAGAAAGCCTTTAATAGACCTCATAACTCTTATCAAGAAATTTTATAAAGTCCATTGTCTTCTTGTAAACCATTCATTTTTCTTTCTTTATTTCCTACTCTTGTAGCTTGAACTCATTCCTTATTATGTCTTCAGAAAAAATGAATTTTTGTTCCATGGAAATACACCTAATACTTTCTTTAAACATCCCATTGATGAATCCTTGATTGTCTGCACACCTAGAAATAGTAGTAGATAGCATATAGGGTTGTAATACCTTCTTCAGATGTACCCAACCACCCTTGGTAATAACAAACTGATGGGCAATGGTAATAGTGGGAAAAAGAGTTCCCCTATTCCTCATTGTCAAAGATGCTTCTTGTAACGCACCAAGTTGTATCAAAAAATTTTCTAACCCTGCCTTCAAGGGGACTTGATATGACAACACATATGGTGTTCCTTTGAATCCATATAATCTAAAAATTGTTGATATTGGATACAATATGATATCACCCTAATTGTGCACTAAGGTGATGTCCTTTGCATAGTGCTTTGGTCTAATTAGGGTCAATAGCCCCTTAGGAATTCTAGGGTTCTCCAATAATAATAATTCTCTAAGCCTAGAAGTAAAATTTCTATCAAAATTGGAATCAACACAATCTCATGATAATTTTGTGCTCCACAACTAAACATGAAATAACTCATCATCTCTCTTTTGCACTAGTTCCATGGTTCAACTAAAATAGTCCACACTAGGTTATATAAAAACATGTTCATGAGCATGTAATATCATCCAACTGGCCAATCAACTTTCATATTATGAATCCCAACCAAACCATGATGAATCAAATAGGAAACATAGGGAGAAAATTCAAAACTAACTGCAAGGTGTGGGTGTAAAATGTGAACAGTCATGAACATATAATGTATAGGCATGTGTTTCTTCATCCTCACCAAAAATATAAGCCAAATATTTATACATGGCCCTTGCCCTCAAACTGAAAATATCTAACCTAATTGGCTTAGGAGTACTTGGGCCAACCATACACAAACTACTAATCTTATCAAAAATTTCCCTCAAAGGCCCCATCCTAAAATAATCCCTCTAAGCATCATAGATCTTGCTGAAATTATCAAAATCTATCTCTTCTAGGAGCACAGAAGAATCACATAATGAGAAAACATCTCTTATCTCATCTTTAGTTTGTTAATCATAACATGCAAATCCACATCTCTCACCATGAGTCTTGCCACTAGATCATAGCACTTCACTACTTGCAAGAGGATATCTACATCCATAAAACTACCATATGTTAATGTTGGGTGTATATGCATTTCTCTATGAATACGCAATCTTGAAAAGGGTCAACCCAATCATTCCAACTTTGGGATCCCTTTTCCACATGCCCTTGTCATACAGTCCCTCACCTATCTATATCATAGGGTTCTTGGGAACTATTTCCTTCATTTTTGAAGTGTCATTGGTGGATGGAAGCTAAAGCACAAAAAAATCATCATAGACAGCCCTCTCCTTATAGTCAATTTTCCCTTTAAATTCTCTACTTGGTGACATCTTAACAACTAGGATTATAAGATCATAATGTTATGTAAAATGATAACACAACCAACAATTTAACCCTCATAAAATTTTAGTTCATTGGCACCGGAGATGTAAATATAAATAGTTCAAATAATATAGCAGAATTCACCTACCACCTTTTGAAAATGTCTTAAATCTAAAATTCATAGAGAATCACCTTTCCTCTAAGAGCTTTGGAGACAATGTGTCATTTTAAATGAACATTACTTTCCTTACACATTTTCCATCATTCTACATTAACTTTGTATGATGTACCCTTAAACCATTCATCATGAAAATCTAGTCCTTACAATGTTCACAAAGCATTTCATAGCCTTGGTTTCAAAATTTTAAAACTGAGCTATCAATATTTACATTCCCAGCGCATCAGATAGTTGTTGCGAAGTTAACTAGTGAAGACATATTTATTACCCCCAGGGTGAACCCATCAACCAATCAAAATATTACATTTCAAACTATGCATCAGACCCAGGTTAACTTTAACTTTTCATTAGGTAGGACATGTTTTGACAAGTCACGATCACACAATCATCATCCTTTGATCACTTTTCCTTTAAGGCTTCACGCCTATCATCGATCTTCTCTTAATTTATCGATCCTTTAACACTTTAAAAAACTACAAAACCACTTTCAAATAGAGATACATGTCAATAAATCATGATCTCATGATGGTTAAAATTCTTCCATCTCTTCTTTGCAAAATAGCGCCTACCGTTAGATCTTTCTATAGATGGCAATCTTTTATCTCTTGGTGAACCTTTATTCCCACTGACATATGACATCACCCAAGAAATGTGTTAGTTAGGTGTGATCCTGTGATGAATAAAATTTTTGCAACTCCTGATCAAGGTTTGACATCTATCGTTAGATCAAAATAAATCCCATGATCCACATTAAAAGGTATCTTCGGACTAACCAAAATTGATTCCTCATCTATACATCAAATTGGATGAATGTCACAATCCCACAATGAATAAAGGCCAATCACTTTCATTTGAGGCATCATACCCATCATGGATCTTTCTTTCAACCAATCACACCTTAGACTTCTTACTAACCGAGCCCGCTTGACATTAACTACCAAAATAACCTTAACTGGGTGGCTTAACAAATGCTTTCAAACTAGGTGGTTCCACTGATAACCATGGATAGGTGGCAATTAGTCATGATCCTATGAAGATAAAAGACCTACAACTTAAGGATTAAGGGATCATGATAGCTATTAGATCAAAAAGGATATGATGGTCACAATATAAAGAAATATTATGTAATAGGGTATTTTCACTATCATTGCTCTATGGTTTGATTTAAAAGATTGAACGAACAAGATAAAAAGAAGGAAACTTTAATAAAAGGTACCATGGACACAAGAGGGACATGTGATTTTCTAACATTTTTTAACCTTTAATCATCAACTTTAAATGCACATGTGGAAATCTAAACTTAAGTGGCCAAAAAATTAATTAAGAAATAGATCAAGTGATGAGTATTTAGGGCTTTAGCACAACAAAAACCTAGGGTTATGAGAATGCATGGATTTTCAAGGTTTTTCTCACCAAGGGAAAAAAATTTGAATAGTCCTAATAGTGGCTCTAGTTGAGGATGCGCACCTCTTGTAGGTACAATAAGGATCTTCAAAATCTCATGGTTTACGCAGATTACCATAAAAAAATATGTGACTATAGGCAACCACACCTATATACAAAAGTGTATAAGAAACCCTAAGCTACCGCTCATGGAATAAAATTACTTCAAGAGAAGTAAAAATTTAAGAATTATCCATGAACAAGAAATTCCAAAGTACCTCCAATTAAATCCTTCAAGATATAAGAATCTGTTCCCCATTTTCTTTCAATAAGATAGGGGCATTACTAGATAGGGTCAAATTTCCCATTCTTTCCTTTATCTTTTAACCTTGCACTCCACATTAAAACTAGGTCACTAATTTCAAAACTCCTTTGGGTGGTTCTTCTATCTTACAATTTTTTGCATTGTACTTGCAATTTTACATTCCTTTCATGTGCATCCCTTCTTACCTCATCTAGTTGTATAAGATCACTTATTCTTAGTTTCATTTCATCATCCAAATCTTTATCATATGATTGAATAAATTGATACTTATGTAATAAATTATTTTGTAGTAATCTAGCATTGATTCCATAAATTAAATTAAAAGGGGCACTTACTATTGCCTTTTTCACAGTCACCCTATTAGCCCACAAGGATAATTATAACTTTGAATCCAAGGTCTTTTTATTTTCATCTAATACCCTCTTAAGGATATTAATTAAACTTTTGTTACAGATTTAGCCTGGCCATTTCCCTGTGGATGATAAGGGGATGAGTATGAAATCTATACCCCATATAGTTGATAGAAGTTACTGAATAGAAGTGAAATGGCTTCACCTCTATTCAAATGTATAATTTGTGATGTATGTGGGGGAAATATGAGATCTACTCCCAAATACAAATTCCCAAAGGAGAGATCCAATTTGATCAACCAAAATATTTGATATACAATTGAATCAATCTTATGACGAATATGAAGGAGAGAGAGAAACCCTATATTTCCCTATAGAGGAGTTGTGCTTGAAATCTAAAATAATTGAAATAAAAGTACTAACCTTGAATTAAGGCAGATCTAGAAAATGTCAATTTCTAATGTCTGTGTGTACTTTTAGAAGATTTTGCAACTTGTTCTAGACTGGTAACACCAAGAAAAAGAAAACCCAAAAATCTTTCTCTGAGATGAGCTCAGGTTGACTTTGACCCTCATAAAAGGTCAAAGGCTAGATTCTTTATTTGAAGGTTGATTTTGATTTTGTTCACTGATCTCGAAAGTTCACCAAAAAGGGTATCCAAATTCACTCTTAGATCTAAAATCCCGCACCTACAAGAAAAATGGTTTTGTTTGTTTGTTTTGGGGGCTTTGCCTTGGTCAAACCTCAGTCTGGAATCAACCTTAAAATTAAAAATGAAATAGGAATGCTAGCAAGTAGTAGAAATGGATCTAACAATGAAGCTATGCAATTCAATAGATATGTAATTATATTTTGAATGTTAAAAAGTATATTGGTATGAAAGCTTGCACATAACATCAATAAATGTAAATCAAACCTCCATGATTGTATGCTTGGAATCCACATTGATAGAAGAGTGAATGGATCTAGAAGATGAACAAAGGATCTTGAAGGAAGATCACACCATCATGATGGCTAGATCTAGGGTTTGAATGATGAATCTAGAATACTTGAACCAAACCCCTTCAATAGCTTGAATGCTTGAATCCTTGATCTTCAATGGAGAACTTGGATAGAGAAGAGGACTTGAATTCTTGAATGGATGCTTTCTTGAACTTGAGAAAATCTTGAGAGCTTGGTGTCTTAATCATGAAAGTGGATGATGAAAATGAAAGAGGAAGGCCTCCTTTTATAGCGAACTAGGGCACAATCCTCTAGAGGGGCCACCTTGGAGAATTAAATCCCAATTAAGTCCTAACCTTTATAAAATATACCTAGATTAAATGCAATTAGAGGATTTACCATTTCAAAATCTGAAATGGTCGACCCGGAGGCGGGAAAACAAATATCCCGAAAACCTGATACCCGAAAATCAAGGATTTTAGAAATTTGAAAGAAGGGGGAAAAGTCAAGGTTGGGACTGACCTAGTCAGGTTCAAGCTTGATCTTGACCTAGTCAAGACTGACCTCAAATTTGACCCTAGGCCCAGATCCAGTCAAAATTAGGACAAGAGGTCCCGAAGATGCTCGTAGACCTAGAAATGATACCAGAATAGGACATAATGCAAGGGATAGACATAAAATCCTATGATGACTATGATGAAGGCTAGGGGGACCTATTTCTAAATCCTACCTAGAAAATAAAGCCATGGAAGAGGGAAATTAAGGAGAATCCTCGAGATCCTAACCCTAATTTCACCTAAAATGAAGTAGAAAAGAAGTGGAAAGTGGGGAGAAAGCCAGATCAAAGAAAAGCTCAATTCAAGGTATCTGATATGACCCCAAACCACTTACTCGGAGGGCTAAACACTCTTAACATGGAAATTCTTCCATTTTAAGATAATACATTAAGCCCCCACTTTAGCAAGCATATGGACTCGATGCAAACTCTTGGTAAAGGAGAAGGAAGAAGATATCCTAGTGGATTCAAAATGAGATAGAATGACACTTAGTCATGGATACCAGCCCCCAGGCCAAGGATTCTAACTCAACATACACACACAAGGGTATGAAAAATAAAAGGATACAAAAGGGGTTAGTACTAAAAAAAACCCAAATCAACTAGCATAAGAAACCTTGCTAAGAAATATTTCTTATACTAATATCATATTTGGAAAGCTATCATAAAAGAATAAATGCTTACATAAGAAAGACAAGAACAACACTATAAATAAAATAGCTTCATGATCCAGTCCTACTAGCATGAAAGCAAAAAGAGAGAAAGGGAAAAGAGTGATTACCTCACCTAGTAAGATGCTCACCTTACCATGAATCACCCTGGAGGGAGAGCCCAACAAGTTCACCCATAAACTATGCTTGTAATTGTAATGCATCTTTTGTCTACTTCTGGAATACCCATAGATCCACTTCTTGTATCACTATGAATATGAGATGCATGTCTCCTCGGGATTTAGCAACTTATGTGCATTACCTTTGGAAGATTTAGCATATAATGCATATCTTTTCAAGATTTAGCAACTTATGTGTGTTACCTTCCAAGATTTAGCATATTTGAAAAATTTGAAAAATGCGTGTCTCCTTAGGATTTAGCAACTTATTTACGTTACCTTCAGAAGATTTAGGATATGAAGGTGTGTATTTTCAAGATTTAGCAACTTATGTGCATTACCTTCCAAGATTTAGCATATTTGAAAAAAATTTAAAATGTGTGTCTCCTCAAGATTTAGCAACTTATGTGCATTACCATCGGAAGATTTAGGATATAAAAACTAAAAACTATAGTACAAGGGAGACCTTATACATGCCCACCTCCTTAGTATGGTGAAAAGCATACTATTTTGACATATTAAGGAAAGAAAAAGAACAAGGATAAAGCCTTCTTCAGTATCAAGACAATATCCAAAAACAACACCCAGTCCAAGCCAAGAAGTTCATAGCTCCTATAAGGCCATGGAAGGTATGAATGCAAAGAGATATCATGCAAGAAGTGAAAAGAAAGTAACCCTTATCAGGGATAGCACACTATTTAGTTTCCAAGGTGAGAGATATATCAACTATGGAAACCCAATGTTAAACAATAAAATAGGTTGTTATCAAGGACATAGAACCTCAATGCAAACCAAAATTTTCATGTATGATTGGATATCACATAATAGATAGACACAACTTAACCAAGGAAAGAGGTGAATCCTAGAAAGATAGAAGGAAATGACATCTTTTCCCCCCAAGTGTAGGAGCAAAGATGGAAGAGGATACCTACTTCACAAAGCAAGGAGATATCCTGTTTACAACAATGTATACTATATCCTTAGTGAGGGATATTGAACCCTACATCCAAGAACGTAGATAATCGTGAAAAGGATATGTTACTCATGGAAAAGGATCCTCAAAGAACGAGATCTTATCAACAAGATCCCCACCAAAGAGGAGTGCTTTAGATAAAATATCATCTTTCAAAAAGGAGGGAACAAAGATTCAATCATCAAGCCCCCTATAATCAAGAGGAAGAGAAATCTTTGCAATAAGGGAAATAACTCTAACATCAAAGCCACGATGAGAGTTTATAAAGAACATAATCTACAAAATAGAGAAGAACTGATGACCTAGGCCAATAAATTCTCATATAAGAAGGTTATCCATAGTCAAAACATCTATCAATATGTTGAAATAATATTGCAATGTAAACAAATACCACTAGGCTAAGGAAAGAAATTCCCTAGACAAAGAGAAAGAAAGAGGTACCTTGCCCCCAAGGGTAGAGACAAGGGATAACTTCACAAAACACATGTCCTAGGAAAGATATCTTGAAAAGAAAATATAGATTCTATGGATGATTAAAAACATAATGCAAAGCCATAGAGAAATAGGAGAGAAAGAATACCACTTAAGCCCAAATAAAATACCTAATGGATCCTAGGAGATTGGATGAAGATACACCTCTTTCCCCCTAATCATGAGACAAGAGGGGAAGAACATATACATTATATCTAAAGGAAGGGAATCCCCTATATAAAAATTATGAAGGAATTGTAAAACTACATGAGAGTGAGATAGAATTCATGAAGCAGCTCCTTCTCTAACATATAACTTGAAATGTTTACAATTAGCAAGTAAATTTTATTACTATAATGAAAAGGACATTTGTATTTGTATAAAGCATCAATTGGTATAGGTCTTGTTATACACTAAGTTTGCACCCTAGCTTGTTTCAAGCTCTCTTGGTCTTGATAACTTAGTATAACATGGGAATCATCTCTAGGTGTGTGACCTATGCTAACTGAGATGAGACCTCTAGGTTCTAGGCTAGTTCCTCTTGGATAATCACCTTAGTTTTCTTCTTGACAGGAAAGTAAATTCTCAAGGGGAAAAGGGATAGAAGGAATGCATGAAAGGGAAATAACTGAAAGCAAACTATCTACTAGGTGATACACCAAAATGAAATGAACATAATATATTGACCAAATTAGCATGAAAGCTCTCAGATCTAATGGAACACAATCTTTCTAAATAGGCTTGCATCAGTATTTCACCATGAGGCCTGAACAAAAGACATGGACTGTGACCTGCAAGAAAATGTTCTCTTCAGTAAAAGGGCACAGGAATGAGACAAAATGATAGGGGGTTGAACTATACCCACAAACTCATTCAAATCAGATCAAACACAATAGTACACATATAAGCTAAAAGAAAGAAGGGCCGTGGAACTCCAAGATTTCTCTAACAAAGCCAGTATATTATATTCAATAAGAGAAAACTTAGACAAGAAAGCATAGGGACAAAAAGAATGTCACAAAATGCCTTTGCAATATCTAAGCATCAATGAAAGATTATAGGCTACAGAAGCTAGAGGGCAGAAAGAATGCCTCAAATAACTCTTGAGAAAGGAAACCTCCCTTTTTACAAAGTGTAAACTCTGAGCTTAAAAAGCTCTCAAAAACTAATATATATATATATATATATATCCTTCATTGCACATAGGTAGGAGCAAAAATATCTAATTAAGGTTACATAGATTTTCATAAAATAATAGCCAACCCTAATTCTATCAATTCTAATCATAAATGCATCTTGGAAATATTTTGATGAATCAGATATCTATTTGCATGTCTATCCCTTTACTATATCTACCTATAGACAAGCCACCTTAATCTATCTACCTCTTTGCAACTCGGCTCGCCATAACTGCTAAAATCTAGTACTCTCAGATATTTGAATTTAAAAGCATAAATGATTACAGGTGGCACCAACCCCAAAAGGTAGAAAGAATGCCTCAGATAATTGCCTAGATCTTTGTATCATTTCCCCAACTACAATTATCCTGAAAACATCAATTCTGAGCTATCCCTTTTTTGTTCACGGTTCACCGGATCAAATCGACATGAAACCCTATAGAAATATTTTTAAATTCAAAACAAATGGCTAGCAGGTTTTAGTTTAAAACATGGTCTTCGATATCATTCTTTACCAGCAAATCGAATAGCTCAGATCACCCTTACAACAGTGACAAGGCCCTCTAAAAATTCAATGGCCACATCACCAGTCAAAAACTAATGAAAAATGAACACTTCAACACAACCGACATCCTCTGGTCTTAAGGTTGTATTTGCTAATAAGTCAGCCATTTTTTTTTGGCTCCTATCCATCCAATCAATACCAAATGCATGGAAATTCTCAATCTCATCCCAAACAACATTTTTGTATTATTTTAATTTCTAATTTTTTTATGCATATCTTTAGGTCTAATCTGAGAAATTACTAACTTAGAATCACCAATTAATTTGAGGAATTTTATCCCATGCTTTTATGTTAAACTTAATCCAATCAATAAGGCTTCATACTCAATCCCATTATTTATGCAAGAAAACAATAAAGTGGAGGAAAACTTAAAGGTTTTACCATTTGGAGATATTAGTAGCACTCCTTCCCTAGCTCCTTCCTTTGAACTTTCTCTATCAAAATACAAAGTCCATAAATCATCATGGTCTATCAAGTTGTCTTGATCATCAGCAAAAAGTACATGCCTGACCTTTTCTTCCATTCCTTTTTATTTAACTTGGAAAGAACCAATGTCAGTGTTTGGAAAACTATTCATACTATCTTCTTCTTCTTCAATCATATGAGGAGTTCTGGTTTCCCTAGACACCTTAACACTTTCCCCTTCAATATCAAATGTAGAAAAAGAAAAAACACATTGGATACTTCCCCCTATAGAAGGACTCCACTTCCCAGATAACAACATCCCATATTGAGGAGGGATATCCACCACTAAGACACTCATAGTTAACTATTTATTAGGATAAGCTAATAACCTATAAGGCAGAGCTTTAATGGCTCTAATGACTAGCACTTTCCTTGAGTCCATAGCTTGACACCTCCTATGAGGTGTATCAACCTTTAATCCCAATGACTTCATAACTTTTGGAGGCATGACAATATTTGATGCCCCAAAATCAATCATACAACTCTTCAATATTTTTTCATTAATTACCAAAGTAAAAAAGAAAGGGTCAATCGTTCTTGATGCAATACTAACAACATTTGTATCCAAGTAAATTTTTGGAATCTTATAGATAATTTCTTCACCTCTACTATTAGGTATGTCATTCAAGGAAGCTACATCCCTATTATTTCCATCTGATTTTTGGACATTTGTGGAAGTGACACCATTTACCCAATCTAGGGTCATTTCCTTATCTTCTTATATTCTCATCATTTCCAACAATGGGACCTTGATAGTGATCTATGAAAGTAACTTACTCATGTCAATAGGGTATATTTATGATCAACTATGTCCTACTTTATAGTAGTAACATCTTTACTTTCCATGTGGATAGTCAGGCTAGGTTGTTCCTTGAGTTGTGACTTACCATCCTTTTGGGGAGAAAGAACAGTTACCTTTGGTGCCTTTTCATTTACTTTATACACAGTACTAGGACTAATTAGTTTGGTATTCTTCTTTATTTTAATTTTTTTGATAGTATCAGTAACTTTTTCATTTTCCTTTTCTTGTGGTTATCTAATGTCCACCTATGATTTATTGATAAACATGTCAACTAGCCTGCCATTAGCATTACCAACTGTCCTATTTCTTAGGTTATAATTACTCTTGGATTGAGTAACCATTTCTATAGTAATTTTGGAAATTTCTTCATCTGAGGGTTGCCTTAAAATAACTGGCTCTTCACCCTTTACTACACTACATCTAACATCATCAAATTCCTCATCCTCTTTATCAGAGAAAACTTGCCAATGGTACACCTCATTTCTAGCTTGTGAGAAAAAAACATCCTGATTTTCTATTTCATCATCAAAATCAATCTCATCAAAAAAGTGTGAAGAAGTCATTGCACAACAATTATCATCATATTACTCAATTTTTTCTTCATTTTCAGATATGTTTAAAGAAGTGGCATAGTACTCTAGGCTATTTGGGTATCGACAGGAAATACACCATGGGATATCATCACTCATATTAATTGAACTTATTTGTATGGGATCAAGGGTTTTATCACCAAGTTTATCCTTTTTTGGTGCAATAATGGGCTTTTCATCCTTCCATTGGGTGTTATAGGGATAGTTTTGCATTCTTGGCTGGTTGCTAAAATTTGTAAAAGTTGGCTTGTCATTTCCTACAACCCTACTATTCTTATTTTCCCCAGGCTTTAGATCCTAAAAAGAATTTAAAATCTTCTTGATATTATCATCTTCTTTTGGCTTTAAATTTGAAGACCTTCCTGGTTCTTTCCTATTTGGCACTTGAGGCTTCTAATCCTCTCTTCTTCCCAACTTCCCTGATATTATTTTGTTTCTTTCTATAAATTAATAGCCAATTTGTAAGCTTCCCCAATATTTATAGGATTATTGTCTCTTAAGAGATATCATATCTTAGCATCAAAGGAATTTTAAAATTTCACAAGACATATCCTATCATCTAGCCTAATAACCTATAAAAGCTTATGCATAGCTTTTTCGATTCTTACATTGAACTCAATAACGCCTTGTTCTAATTTTTATTAATATTATTGAATTCATTCAAGAAACCTTCATTTATCTTATCACCATATTGCTCTTTAAATCAATTTCTAAATTCATCTCAAGACCTTATACTATCATGTGGTAACCCTTTGAAACAATCCCTAACATCTTCAGTTAAAGATTGCACAAATAATTTCATTATTACATCATCAGGTTCAACATTATAATCATCCATCATATCAACAAATTTTTTCAAATGTTCTTCACATGTAATGACATTATTTCTAAAAACTTAGGGAGCTTTTCTTTAAGTTCATCAGGGATTACATTACGATAACATGGGATACCATAAAAACTAAGTTGTTTGTAACTTTCAAGCTGAATGGGTCCTCCCTGTAATGGACCAACACCCTGGGATGCAGATTCCTTTGTGTTTGATGTAGTAGAAACTTTAGCACTAGTTGGTGGTGGGACAATTATTACTTATTTTGCAGTATTCCCAATATTTCCACCATCTGTTAAAGAAGAAACAACAATATTTGAAAGCCCTGAAGTATGTTTAAGAAACTTAATTTTCTTTTCATTTCTATAGCAGTAGCTTCCAATTCTTCTTTCTCAAGCTCTTTAGCCAATATCTCTTTCTCTCTTTTGGCTTTCTCAAGATCAACATCCAACCTCAATACCTGATCTATGGGATCTTTATTATTCATAGGTTCATTAATTGTAATTCCAATAGCCTTTTGTTTACCTTTATCCTTGGGTTTTCTTATTTCATACACTTTTTAAAAAATAGGTTCTTTTTTTTTCAAGTATTGGAATTTAATTTATTGCTTCCAGATTTAACAACCACCTCTTTAATTGTTCATCTCTCATCATAGTATATCTTATTTTATCTCCCTTTTCTTTCTCTTTTTTGTCTAATGGTAGTTTTTTCATGGATCCTTCTCTCCAACTCATAAACCTCTTCATAAATTTCCTCAAATTCTAGGATAGTTGTTTCAGATTCTGAACCTTCAACATGAATTTCATCCTTTTTATCTTCTTACACATGAATGCCCTATGGTACTGAAATACCAAGGGTAAATGGAAAGTAAAACTCTTGCCTACTTCTACTCTTACTTCTTGACCTCTTATCATGTTCAAGAGATTTACTTGGGACTATTATCTTATTATATTTTGATGTTTCTCCTCCTTTTTCTGAAGGAGAATAATAATCCTCATACTGAACCAATACCAAATCAATAGCCTCTTCATATTCTGATGCATTTGCTTCCTTATTGGGCTAGATTTGATTTTCTTGTCTTGTATTTCCCTTTTGTTTCCATGTTTGAGCCATATCTTTATTATTTATTTCCTTCCCTATCTCACTAGGTCTAGAAGTAATTGGAAGCCCTTCTTCTAGTTTATCTTCTGGATGTTCTTTCCTCCAAGACCTAGTATTTCTATAACTCAATCTAAAAAGTGTGAATGAAATAATTTTTTGACTAGCACTACTGCAGAAATTATTTGAGTCACCGCCAAACTAGGTCGGGGATTCTAAAACACTAATTCCTCAATAATATGTATCATAAAGAGTCTTTTAAATAAAAGGACAAAAAAAGGGAAAGAAAAACATTGTGTTAGCAATGGTAACTTACTGGTTTGAAATAAGAAGGTTGTGACTCTAGCTCAACTTGGAACCTATGTTATTTATGATTGGTTATAAAAATTCCCTAGAAGAGTTTCCATCTTATTGGTGACTTGGATGGGCTAAATCAATATGGATAGTATAATATTGATAATATGTGATATAACCAGATCTTCTCAAAATATTTTATTACTTTTTTATGTTGTATCTAGCAGAGTCATCATCTTGTTAGTGTTTCAAAATAACTTAAGTACTTAGGCTACCAATATACCTTCAAACTGATTTAAAGGATTGGTTAGTTCAAAATGTATTATAGGATCTTAAGGTAACTAGACCAACTATAGGGACAAGACTTCCCTCTGCACTTCTGGCTCTACAAAACCAAGGTGGGTACACCTAATCTAGTGAATACAATACTTCTACAACACCAAGATTGGATTTAATATAACAGATAGATAGAAAGAATGTACAAAATGGTAACCAAGCATTCATTAAATCTAAATTTATATGAAATAACATCTAACCTTTCAACCATAATACTCAAATATTTCAATTGGTTTTACTTTAAAATTACAAATTATAACAACTTTGATCAATATATACCACTATGAGATATAGTAGCTCAGAATAGTGCCTTATCCATTGGGCAATAATCCTAAAAAAGAGAGGATACAAAGACCAAAAGATATCATGGATTCATAACCATAAATACATCCACCCAATACCCTTACTACTTACAGAAAATCCTTATACAAATCAACATGAACCTATATCCCACCCAGAGCAATATTTAATTTGATCCTTCATCAGAATTTAGGAATAAAAACATATACATAATAAATTATGAAATGAATTAGAAAATTCAAGACTCATAAGATTTAACACAAAGGAGAGATAAGAACAAGATTTTTGTATTAAGTATAATGAATCCTATCTTTGCATACAGTTTATATTTCAGAATACAAGCCTTCTTCAATATTAGCAAAAGATCTTCCACTTTTGATCTATTGATATGAGTGATACAAAATTATAATCCCGACTGAAAACTAGGGTTTACAAAATATGCTCTCTCAACACCTAATTCTCAATACCTCTAAATGATCATGAAAAATCCTTTTATATAGAAGGATTGAAAAAAGCATTCGATCATTTAGGGAAAACAAAAACTAAGCTAAATATTTTCAACAACCATGTAGGGTTTATAATAAAATAAAAAAATATGATTTTGGAAACCCTTTGCAGATATCTAGATAGATTAGCCACCTCCTTTGAGTCTTAAATTTACTCCTCGAGCCATTCAACTAATCTGATCTTCTTTATCTTTGAAAAAATCTTTGCATTTAATGTATCTTGACTCTCACCAACAAAAATTTCAAACCACTAGCCTCTGCTCACTTCAAGAAGTAGATGGAGTGTTATCTTTCTCAATATGGGGGATGTAGTAGTACCACCAAGCATTGAATAATTATTCATTTAGGAATGGGAAACCATTAATCTTGACCTTTTTTCCAGATAACTCTTTCCATTTTTCCTCCATTTTTTTGATCTCCTGCTTTAGGTACGAGACCTGGCCACTTATATCACTTCAATTGTTTGGATAGTGCTTTTGAGATTCAGAATAATATTCATCTTGTTTGATAATTCATCATCAAACTTAGCTATCCATTTTACTAATTAGTTTAATTTTCTATTCCTTTTAAAGATATCTAGAATTAGCTCAAAGTTGACAGAGTTAATGCCTTCTTTTCACTAGTACATTTGACCTAGTTTTTCTACCAAAACTTTTGACCATGGTATAAAAAAATTTTGGTTGGTCGCATCATAGAAGGAAAAATTATTTATTTTTTTTAATCCATGCCCGTGTTAGTCAAAAGTTTGACCAATACTACGTACGTCAAACTTTCAACTAACACAGGGCCATAACTTCAAAAAAAAAACATTTCATTTCATTATTATCATAGCCAATTTTTTCATTGTAGAGCATGTTATTGGAAGCTCATCGCCACTGTGTATTGGACCCTCACTTTGGAGGGTGGATTCAGCACTGAGTTTTGGTATTGTGCCCATAGAGATCTTGGAAGCAACATTCAAATAATAAGAAATCAAATTATGAGTATGTTTTGTGTCGTCTTAACCTTTTTATTATGTGTTGTCAGTGAAAATTAGCAACAATCTATATTCTTCCACAAATCCATTTTCTGATGCAACCACGGCATAATAGTCAATGAAATTTATTTATTTCAATCTGCATAGTCAACTTTGAAAAGGATATATAGTTTTATGTTTTAAGCAATCTCATCTAATATTGCTACATTATTGAAATATATTTCAATGTATTCATCATGCTAGGAATCTGTGATTAAATTGTTCCTAACTAACATAGTCACCATGAGGGGAAAATATATTGTAGACCATTTTAAAGAACTCTGTTATGTAATTTTTATTAAGTTTTCATTGTATTTTAAATTTCCAAAAGCTACACAATCTCCTGTTAGACCAAACTTAGTTCCATTGGGTTGGCACTATCATGAGTTCATGACCCTGATTTGCAACTTCACCATGGAATTCCTATGTCATTGGATGAAAGGGAAAATTAGGGGAAAGTTTATTTATGCAACCATTGCTCAGAAATGTGAAGGTTGTTAAGTTGCTTCAAGGCCGATGCCCTAGCTAGGGCACGATACTTGCTTAAATAGCAAAGTGAAGTGAATAACTTGTAAAGTAAAACAACAGTGACATTTTGAAAACTTACAAATCCCATTCAAGGAAATTGCTAGTTAGAAGAATTTCCCAATAGACATAAATGTTTAGAGAATGAAGAAATTTGACAGTGTTGTTTGATATTGTTTGTTCATGGTTGAATTGACACCATTATTCTATTGTGCATTAGTTTGGGCTTTTTCGAGTTTCTATTGTTTACCTCAAAGCATAAAATCCACTCCTTTTTTGGAAGGGTGGTGGTCTTAAATACACAAGGAGACTTAGAAACTTTAGAGTTTTAGGCACTACAACCTACCCAAACCCTTAAATCCTTCTAGGCCCTGACTTATCAAGGCTTTCCACAATACTCCTAAATGATAATTTTGGAGTTGTAGGCTATTAATGACTTTAATTTAATGGATTCTAAGGTTGTATATCAATCTCATACTCCTCATTTGGTAAAGTTCTCTCAATCTATCCCAGAGGCCTTATTAGCAATCTATTAGCCCTATAGCAAGATACAAATCTAGATAATTTAAACTTTTTCAAAGATAGGATGCACAACTTGGATACTATTGAAAGATTCCTTTCTCAAATTCTTGTAATCTGAAATGGCCTTCTTCAAATCCTTGTAATGTTCTTTCCAGACAAATGCTAATGAATGATTGTAGGTATCTAATGCTCACAAAATAATACTTGCATGCAGAATATAGACTTTGGAAATGATAATAATTGATCATTCAAATAGAGATTAATAAACACAGTTGCAGCTTCATATTCATAAGAACTTAGAGTATTACAATTTTGATAATCTATTTATGCAAGGAATATCTAAACATGAAAAATCTTATTTGTTATGACTTCTAATGTGCTCCAAATGTAGGAATCTCTAGAGTGAATTATTTTCTTCATTGATTCAATACAGCTATCTAGATTTTCCTTTGTATTGGGTGTCTTTGATTAGATACTCATCTTCACCCAAAAAGACTACTTGCAACACTGGAATGAAATCTCTACTCAATATTGAAGATTGCATCTACAAGACTAATTGTAGGATACTCTGTGTGAGCATTTTCCCATCCATTATAATACTATGTACCCATGACAACCACCCAGTGTGCTAACAAAGACAACCCCCAACTCATCAAACTACTTGCAACACACACCTAAATCGCCCTTGTACTGAACAACTGAGCTAAAAGTTCCTATTCTACCAAAGTTAGACCTTCATGTAAATACCCAATTTCATTAGACAATGCATGGCTCAAAGTAGGTTCTTTCACTTTGGCAATGAAATGTTTGAAATCTTCTTCAGTAAATTGAAGAAACTGGGATCTTTCCCCACCATCTACATTTGAATAAGTTAATATTTCTCTGGCAGAATAAGATGTCTACATGAAACTGGCCAAACAGTTTGTGATCCTAGCCATTTTTTAGAGACAACATGAATAAAATACTGGGGTGGAAGAGGTTCATGTATTGGGACAGTGAAGCTAAGGTTATGATCATCCTCCACATATTGCATCTTTAACATAAAATATTCATGATGAAGTATAAATTCACCATCATTGTCTTCCACTATAATCCAAAAAGGTTCAACATATCCATGAATTATCTCATCCCACTGAAAATCTGGAGTCATGGTTAAGGTGCATAATTGTTTTACTTGTTCTACCATAAGTTTTATGACCCTTCCTATTGAAGTTGGTAAGAAGTGCTTAGATTTTCACATTTGTCACTATTCCTAAATCCAATCAATTCCAAGTAAGAGTAGGTCATCCTTGGCTTACTTTAATGAGAGTTATACCTTCTATTATCCATGAATGTTTGAAGTTCCTTCATAATGGAGAAATTATCATTGTCAATCAAAAAGTCATGGAAAGTTCCTTATAGATATTTGAAGAGAGTCCTATTATTCATTACATTACTTACAATATGTATGTTGATATTTCATTGTCTCTATGTATGCTAAGTGTTTAAGATTGGGGATATGCTATGTAACTTTACTTAGTCACGGTCTTAATTATATAAGGATATATACTTAATCGTAGTATAAACCTAAATAAAAAATCTAGATTATTTTAAAATAGAAATATGAGGGGACTAGGATATTATAAAATAATGAGCATATCTTTGAGAATTATCCTAAGATTGTAGGGCTCAAATATTCATTGTGATTAATACAAGTTTGTAAACATTGACTGAGAATCTTAAAAACCTTTGAATCTAAGTTAATAAAAGCCTATCAGATCAAAAACACCACTTAGGAGTCTTGGAATAAGTTTGGTGAGACAAGTCTCTATGTGTACTTAAGGGTTTGGTAAGTCATAAAAGAGTAGGTATATATCCTTATATAATTAAGATCATGACTAAGTTATATAAGAGTGGGGATACACAATATTATTGAACCATATTGAAGTGGAACCCAACTGGTTTCCATATTGAGACCCAAGTTTTATTTTTGCATCATTTTTATGTTATGGTTTCATGATATTAAGGGCAGTGTTATTTCTAGTAAGGTTGTGCCACCTATTTCCTTACACCTACAAGGGGGGCTTGGAAGTTTCTAGCTAGGAAGCATTGCTCTTATTGGTGATTTTTCTAATGGTATATTGGCACTTAAGGCTTTAGCGTATATTCCTATCAGATTGGCATTTGAAAATGGCACTTATGTTGGAAATTTCATGGCCCATGGTGTCTAGTTTAGAATAAGACCAGCACACAAATGTAGGGGATTGGTTATTCAAGCAAGGAAGAGGTTGTGATCAAGGACATAGTAGACATACACTAACAAGTTAGTGGTATTAACTAAAATTTCTCTTTGCCTTTGTGAAATGAAATGATTATAGTGGTATTTTTATACTGATCTATTAAAGGATTATAGTGGTATTTTTATATTTTTTCTCCTTGCCATTATTCTAATGACATATTCTCATCTTTGTAACCATTTTGTTTATATTAAGCCACTCTTTCAAGTAATCATTAGAGCTATTTCATATGCACAACTAATGAACATGCATATTTGTATAAGCACTACTAGGAGCTTACCTGGCAACACATGTACTATTGTGAAATATCATCAGAAGTCCATTTGTTGCAGGGTCAAGCTGCCAGTAATGCTTGGTCGATAAATCTACATATTTTTCACCTGTGCATATACCTTCTCTGATCGACTCTCATATGCACATGTAGTATTGTGAACATGCAGATTTTCTATAGTCATAATGATTTTTCTTATTTCTTGTCTACAGGTTGTTCAGTAATGATTTGTATCTGTGGGTTGCAAACAAATCATCTTTCTTCCACCAATGAGTTATTCTACTCAAGAAAGACCATGGCTGACGATATCAACACACAAAAAAATAGGGAGACAATTGCTAGACTGTGGTCTAACTTAAAAAGAAAAGGTGATGGAAAATGTTATTTTCCTTGCAAAATTTGTAAGGGCTTAAAGACTCAGAGATATCTAATCAAAATAGCTGAGGAACATTGTAGGCAACATGGTCACATTGAAGGGGGAAACAAATTTTGTCCATTGGTATGTATTTTAATAATTTATAAAATACACAAGACATGATTTGATGATGACATCATGGTCATGGTTAATATAAGGTCATCATTTTCATATAGGTCAACCTCCTTGAGTTTCATGTTATAGGCCATGACAATTGGGAGAATGTGGATTTCCAAATGAGGGAACATGGAGGTGTGAATATAGAAGTAGAAGGTGATAATCCCATGGAAGAAGATCACGATGATGAAGAAGATCAAGATGATCATGATGATCAAGATGATGATGATGATGATGATGTTGACGTAGACCTTGATGTACCTATACTTGAGAAGGCACACGAGCCCCTATATGAAGGCTCCGAAACAACTCTTCTTGCTGCTGTATTGTTGTTGGTGAACTTGAAGGTTGTGAATGGTTTATCCAATGTAGCAATGACACGTATGTTAAGGTATGTCATATTTTTTCATTATTTTAGTCATAATTCCCTTACAATTAAAATTAGGTGAATCATGTAGCAATTAATATTCTATAAATTAACAAATTATATTTTTGGTCATAGGATGATAGGTGAGTACTTGTTACCACCATCAAACATTCTACCTCACTTGTATCGAGAATTATCTGCAATTATGAAAGATATTGGAATGGAGTATCAAACAATACATGCATGTCTGAATGATTATATTATATATCATAAACAACATGAATTTGCAATAGAATGCCCTATTTGTCATATTAGTAGATATCAATCAAAACAAATAACAAAAAAGGTTCCTCACAGGGTTCTTCAGCATATTCTCATTATTCCACGTTTGCAATGATTATTCAAGTACAATAGATTCACACATTTTATGGATTACCATGCACACAATAGAAGTCAAGATGACATTATGTGAATACTTGTGGATGGTTTGGCATTTAAGGAAATAGAGGAAAAATGGCCACACTTTAAATAAGAACCTTGTAATCTCAAGCTTTCATTGGCAACAGACAGTGTCAATCCATTTGGAGAGATGAGATCTACTTACTTGGTGTGGCCTATTTTTGTTATCAACAATAACATTCCTCCTTAATTGTCTATAAAGAGGGAGCACATAATGTTGGCACTAATTGTTCCAGGTATTTTTTGATTTAATGGTCATCTATATTAAGTTATTATTAATAATCCATCAAAATGGTCATAATAATTAGGTAGTGTTTTTGTTCATTCAATTAGGTAAGTAAAGATATCAATGTATATATTGAGCCCCTTATCGACGAGCTGATGGTGTTATGGAATGGGGTCACTATGTACAACATATCTAGACCAATAGGACAAAGATAATTTTAATTCCATGCAATGATTGTATGGACAATACATGATGCCCCTGGGCTAACATATTTTTGTGGTATATTCTCTTCTTCACACCTCTTTTTTGGTATGTTATAGTGCTAACACAAAGTTAACACATTTAATCCAATTATACATGATCTTGTAGGTCTTTAGATAAAGGCAAAATTTTGCATGTCCAGTTTGTGGTCCAAAGATGAAATCTCATCATTCAAAAAGTTTAAGAAAGCAAGTGTTCAATGAGAATAGACACTTTCTCCATAGAAATCATGAGTACTGAATTAACAAAAAATATATTTTCAATGGGAAAGAAGAGACTACATCAAAGCCATAGAGAATGACACCTCACCTATAGAAGTCCGCATACAATAAAATAAATTGTCAAGGTAATGTCATTCCAACTGATGGTTTTTGTTTCAAATTTATATTTTGATATTGTGTTTTATTTACTAATGATGTAATTGATGCTTGTGAAAGTCCTCAAGGCATCAATGACCAACTTCCAAAAGGACTAAAAAGTTATCCTATGCAATTTACTAGGTTGTCGTACTACGAGCAACTCCTAATCATGCATTTGCTTGATCCTATGCATATTGAAAAGAATGTAACAGAGACATTATGGAAAATCTTGGATGGAAGGCATGACAAAGACCAAATTGTCAAAATTTGTAGTGAAATTGAAGAATCTAACCATGCAATGAAAAATGTAATTCGATCAAATAGCAATGGAGACCAAATTGATACAAGTGCCCTTAGTTGGTTATTGTCGGAGCAGCAAAGCAATGCTATAAAAGAAGTCATAAAAAAAATATGATTTCCCACAAGATTTTCTGCGAACATAAAGGATCTCATATCAAAGAAAAGTGAATTTGGGCGAGGGATGAAAAAACACAATTGGCATACATTTATTAAGGTAATTCATGTTATTTTTTATTCACTATATATTTGTATACTGCATGTAGTTTTCATTGCATTCTTTTATAAAATATTGACAAGATCATTTTACAAATATTGCAGTACGTTCTACCTCTATCTCTCCCACACCACTTCACCAACAGTGTCAAACAAGTTATATATGATCTTGAAAAATACATGAGGTGGTTGTCATATAAAGAAATCAATAAAGAAGATATAAAATATTGGAAGAGAAAAATTCCTCTTTTATGTGTGAAATGAAAAAGTATCTACCTTCAACTTTTTTCAATGCATAAGAACACTACCTCATACATCAAGTTGAGAAGATTGAATTGTGTGGACCTGTACCAACCAGGTCAATGTGGATGGTTGAGAGGTACTTAAAATTTTTGAAAGACTTGGTTCAATAAAGAGCACATCCTGAGGGTTCTATGATGGAGGGATATATGGTATACCAGACCATGGTGTACATTAGTACAGATCCATGATATATTCATCTTCCTAAGTTTGCAGTAAAGATCCATGTAGATCATATTTGGGATCCCAACTCCATTAACAAATTTGAAGGGGGGTACTTGATGGGCAGAGGTAGATTGAGGAAAGTGAGAGGTAAATCTAAGATGTTATTGTAGTTAATTAATTCTTATAAATTGTCAATATAAGTTATTTATAATTGGTGTATTTTTTTTTATAGAGTTGGTCGATAGTAGAATGCAATACATTTGTATATTGCAAACAATCTTGATTGGATGATGGTATGGATTGAAAAATCTCAACAAAATAGTTGCTCATTAACATGGGAAGGTGTTGCTTTATTGGTTAAAGAAGCTCATCGTAATGGAGATTCTAATGTTATGCCAATGGTAATTGATCTAGCACATGGTTTAAGAGGTGGAGAGGTATGTACAAATTTATTAATGATTATGACTCGTATGTTTCATATCAACTCACGATGCAAATAATTTACATGCGCTTGAAAAATTGCAGGTCAAGCACCACAAAGCTATGTACTATCATGGCCATAAATTTCGCATAAAAAAGTTGGATGACACAAGAAAAACTTGTGATTCTGGGATAGCTATAGTTTTTGAGGTCATCAATATATCATCTAGAAATGACATACATCCTCAACAATCTCAAAATCAATACTATGGCATCTTGAATGATATAATTGAGTGCAACTTTAACTCCTTCAAAGTAGTTCTATTCGTCGTCAAATGGTATAGGCTACGACTGAATCAAAATGATCCAGATAGAACTATTATTCAACATGATAATGGATTTACAATGATTAATACAAGGTCCTTTGAGCCAATTGGAGATGAGCCCTATGTTCTTCCAAGAAAATGTGAGCAAGTGTTTTACTCAAAAGTTCCACATAAATAGGGTTGGTCATTTGTTGTTAGACATGATCCAAGAGGAAGGCTGATAAAGTATAATGTTATGGAAGAAGAAGATATTGAAGATGATGAAGAAGCAGATGATAAAGATCAAGATGATGATGATGATGATGATGATGATGATGCTGCTGATGGTGGTGATCATGGTAATGATGATGATGGTGATGGTGATGATGGTGATGATGATGGTGATGATGGCGATGATAATGATGATGATGATGATGATGATGATGATGATGATGATGATGATGATGATGATGATGATGATGATCAATGACATTATTGAAATGATCAATGAAATGATTGACATGATTTATTGCTTTCAATTGTAATGATTACATATTTATTGTGTTCAATTCTAATGATTACAACATAAGTGATTTATAATTACCAATGTTTTGCTTATGATGCTCAATTAATTGCTACTGATACATGTATATATTGTGTTTGATTATCACTCTTTTTGAAAATAGGCAATTAACTATAGACATCATCACCCCTTCTATTGACGATCTTGTATTCCATATATAAGGGAAATTTATTCATGTTTACGATGTTTCATATTGTTCATGTTGTCTTCTAAGTTATTTGTAGGATACGTATCATGTAATTTTTAGCTAACTTAAGATAACTGATTAACATATGTAGAAAATTCAACCCCTTTGGTGTGGATCATGTACAGTGACATGGATCAGCAGGTATAAGTCAATAAAGAGACATAATTTTCTTATATCCTTCTTGTTTATCACTGAGCACGTATATTATAAATAGACATATTATATAATCAAATAATGTAAATATAGACAAAGAAGAACTATATAGAAATATAATTATATAATCACTTTCAACTTAGTACATTTTATATCTCTCATGTATAGACAAAGAAGAACCGTACGTATGGGTCACGACTTGATTATTCTATATATATTATTTAAATATTATCAAAATTCTATTTGAATTGGGGACGTGACAATATCTCATTTGATGGATTGTAGGACCCACCAAATAGGTACTTGTCAGATCTATCTACATCAAATGAGGGAAATAGGGGAATGCTAGATGAAAGTTCTACATGTAGTATGGCTAAAATAGGGAGATCAATTAGAGGTCAAAAGATTAGAAAAAAAATTGATAAACATATGCAATTTTTCCTTGCTAATGGGGGGTCATGTTCTTATGATGATGACACCAAAGGTGACATCAAGGTGCCCTTTTGGTACACACACATTGAGAAAGAATGGGTACCCAATGAGCTACCTCCAATTAACACTAATTTTTGTGTTAATGAGAGGATATATCGCATTACTCCATCCTAATTACATGGTTTGGGCCTATTTTCCATGGATGAGATAAAGGTATGTTACAACAAAGTTGTTGAATTGTTCAAGTATGTCGGTCCGTGTTACAATTACAATGATTGGATGTGGATTGTTCAATATAAAAAAAGTATGCGCAGGTATGCACTATCAGCTAATTATATACAATGTAAAGAAAATGATCAAAGTAAAAGATTTACAATGTACATTGATGGGAGACCAAAAGAAACAGGTAATATTTCAAGTTTTATAAATAGTACGTGACCTTCCTCAACTAATAAGCAACCCAATTGCATATTTGAGGTGCGTGAGGGGAATCAAGTTTTTGTATGTGCGATAAAATCAATAAGTGTAGGGGAAGAACTGCTAGTAGATTACCATTTAAATCACATAGAAACAAACAAAGTTACTATCATGATGGTGGTAAGTACTATATACCATTTTATTAATAAGTTTTTTTTTGCTAAGTCTATTTCTTTCAGTTCGCTGAAGTTTTTATATTTAATCTTTGTCATAGGATGATATGGATCCCACACATGATAGAGGCCACGAGGATGCTCCTCCCACCCATTCTTCAGCAAGGGTAAACCTTATTGAAATTGTACAAATTAGATAGTTGAAAAATGTTATATTATTACATTATTTTATTTACGGTTTTGGAGTTTGTATGATAGTTTTACTGATATTCCTGTCATAATTTGATGTTCAAGATAGGGGAAAAGCACGTGTATAAGTACGAAGGCAATAGCTACCCCTTCTGATGATGATATTGTAGAAACGCCTAATGTAACAATTATGTTGAAGAAAAAAATTAAAAAAATCAATTTAGAAATAATGAGAATTTTGGATGAAGCAAATATTCCATCAAGGAGACGATGAAGAGGCTATCTAAATTGAGAGTGCAAGCATGTTGTTATGAAGTAAGTAGTAATGAATCTTTAGTTATAACAAAAGTTCAATAAAGGTTTATATTTTATACTATTTTATGTTGTGAAGTAAAATATGTAATTTGTGTTCTTATTACAAGAATTTTTGGCAACTGATCTAGAACCTAGTCAAGGACAACGTGGTGAGGCCGGTACTAGCAGAGCTCCAGCCGCCTCAGGTAAAATAATCATTTATTTGACAAGTTACAAGGAATTTTTTCTTTGGAACATTCAAAAACTTCTTAAGTTAACTCTTACTTTTATTATTTCAGAATGTCTTTGCTAACAATGTATTGTTCAGGTCATCAAGTGCAGGAGACTCCTCCTAGGAGGTTGACGAATGTCCATTTGAGATTATTGAGTGCAATGTTGGCAACAAGGGGCATGAAAACATCGACGCCTTCATGGTTTATGCCATCTGGTAAATCCTTGTTTTGCTATATTTGGTTTTGTGTTAATTATAATTTGATAATTTGTACTTTAATCTTGGGTGCATTACATAGTGGATTATTTTTTTGGAGTAGGAGATACACCCCGGTGGCACCATCTAGTATGCCAGATATAGATTAGAGTACATGTATTGGTGATAATTCACCATCATTTCCTGGATCTACCCATGTTTCTAGCACGGGAGTTATGCAGATGTCATTGTTGATTGAAAATAATGAATCAATGCATTTAAAATGTCCTAGGCTTCCAGGTACTTTAAATAATTATTTTTTATATTGTAATATGCATTTACCTATTCATAAAAAGTTTTGGATTGATTATCCCATGGTATTTTTTGTAGGAAATGATTCATTTTATAAGAAGCTTTATGACCTCACACTACATATATTTAGGCCCACCATACGCACAAGGTGGAACATCATAAGTGAACTAACTTTACCCCGTCATTTTTTTTCATATCATTAATTGGTAAAGTATTTTTCCTTTCATTCAGGTATTTTCTTTTACTAGTTATATCTAACAATTTTGTATTTTTTCTTAAAAGGTGGAACTTGCAAGAAAAAAAATTAAAAGATCAGCTCATTAAAGATTTAGAGCATGAGTTTGGTAATAATATTTTTTATGAGAAGAAAATTTTAGAAATAGATTGCAAACATCTTAAGACTGTAAGGGACTCGTATAGAAAGAGTCTTGTCTAGAACCCAAAGTACGAGCATCCTTTTATTTCAGTGAGGGATTGGAATAAGTTCATTTTGGATGCAAAGGAGAAAGGGGATGCTCAAAGAGGAATTACACCAGCAAATGTGAGAAGGTATGCAATAGTATTAACTTCTAGTACAATGTAATAATGCACTAATTAGTGATCTTTATATCTATATCATCTAACATAATTCAAACTTTTCATAGGTTGCACGACATATCAAAGGCAACAAAGGCTAGGCTGCAAAAGATTGGGTAGCATAGACTTGGCTCTGGTGGATATTCAAAACTTAAAGCACGAATTGTAAGTAGCAGTAATTGTAGAGAAAAATTATTTATAAAATGCAAATAATTTTATTTAATCAAAAAATGCAGGGCTCTAATTTTAATTTAGAGGCCACGGAAGAACACAAAAAAATTACCTTCAAGGAAGGCTATGAAGTCGTGGCTAAACACCTACGACAAGCTTCCACTAGCCCAACCGAAGAGTCTCCTACATCATGTGCACAAGTAAATATGCCAAAAAATATATTAGAAATTGAATACTTTCAAGCAACAATCTATTTGATAATAATGTGCATGACATTGCAATGCAGCCTTTTAATCATGACACAGATCATACGCCACATCATGAAGCACCTGATGTGCATCATACTATCCATGGAGGTGCTCATTTTCTATTTAAAACTAATTATGTAATTATTAATACAATTTAACATCTTAAATTGAACTTAGTGTAACCTTTTTGTGTATATTTTACAGGATATAGAATCATGTCATGCTAAATAAGTGCTAGAGGATGTTCAGACTGATCACCATGTAGATCATGTGGCACATTCAGGTAAAGAAAATCTATGTTTTGTTATTTTAAATTAATTTTTTGATTTATAGTTCTTTTACTTAAATAAATACTTGTAATTCACTAATATAAAATGGTGTGAATTTAACTCATGAAGTAGTTGTTATTGCAGTGGACCCCCATTTGGCGCAGCGGCGTCATGTTCCTAAACAAATGAGGAGGAGACATGCGTTGGAATTAGAATCAATAGAGGAGGGGAATGATGAGGACATTGATCTTCCTCTTAGAAATTACATGATTAAAAAAAATAGCAAGAAACCCAAAAAGAAATGATTGTAGTTAACATTTTTTGCTAATGAGAGAACAGTCTTAATGGATGTAATTTTGTACTAGTAATGTTGATGAATGATGTGTTAATGAATTATTCATGAATATTGTGTGTTAATGAAATTTATGTGTTAATGAATTATTCATGAATGTTGTGTGTTAATGAATTTTGTGTTAATGAATTATTCATGAATGTTGTGTGTTAATGAATTTTATGTGTTAATAAATGTTATCATGTGATTATAATGATTGAATGTTATATTTTAAAAATGGATGAATAAATGAATGAATGAATGTTATTAAATGTTAATGGGGAATTTAGAGTGATGTTAGGGGGGCGGGGAAGGGGCCAAATGAGCTTCCACCTTCACATGGTTGGCCTTGTTTAGTAGAGAATATTAAACTATTCTCGAAACCAAGTGAAGCTCAAACTTTAAAGATAAGCTTAGAGTTAATAGTGACAACCAATTAGCAAGTCAAAATGAAGTTCTTCGTTATAGGTACCTTTTTAGTTTTTAAGGCACAATGTCATGTTTTAATATTGGGTAGTTTTTTTCTTAATTCAAAGTATTCTTTTACTATAAGAACATAATTTATGACCATTTTAGTAACTATTCTAGCATCACTTTATGACAAATCCTATTTTGGCAAAGATGGTGATAAGTGGTGTAGTCTATTCTTTGGGAGACTGGATTGGACATGTTTATATCTCAAAATCATTTGCATGTGGTAAAAATGCATACTTACAACCATTTCATTCTACATTTAAAAACATTGATGACACTCTAGACACAAAATAATGCTCATGCTATTGACTTGACAGTGCTATGAAGGAAAACTAATTTTTGAATTTGATCGAACCCAGATGTTCAGATCTGGTCTCCTTGGATTTATTCTTCATGGTTCTTTGTCTCATTATTACTATCATCCTAGTGAGGTAACATCTTTTCCTTTGTTGGGTGTGGATAGTTCCCTATGAACCTAACTTGTGGATTTAGACTTTGATGGATACTTGATGCAATTCTTGACTCTATTGCCACTCCAAAGTCCACAAGAAAGAGGGCCCAACTGACAAGAATCAAAAGATCCTTCTTCTCTTTAAGCTTCAAGCTAAGGTGGGTGTACCCTTGATTCACTTCTTCAAAGGAATCTCAAAATGCTATTCAACTAAAGTCCTTTACTACAAACTTAAGGATTTGATCATAAAAGTTTATATGATTGATAACCACAGAAGGCATCCAAAGAATGGATCAGTGCCTTAACCAATGGGCATAGAGTCATCTAATAACCTACATCAACTATCAATCCAAACTCAAACACCTCTAAATCTAGGATAAGTGCTTTTCCTGTTACCCCTTTCCCTCACACATTGGAATGTTAGAACTTATCTGACATCAAGCTCACTGAAATCACCTTAAGGAATTTAATCCCCTCTTTGTTGAGAACCACAAGATGACCCCACAATGCTCTTTGTTCACCATGTATAAACCCCTCTTTGTTGAGTCGATACATATAAGCACAATGACAAATAAAGTTAACAATCTAAACATGAAATTGAGATCCAAATACACCCTCATACAACATGTAGAGCTAATGTTTTTATTAGAATCAATAAGATCAGTACATTATCAATCAAACAAGATGCACAATGATTGAGACAAAAATCCAGTGTCTTCTTCAACAATCTGCAAAAATTAGCAACCAGGAACCAGAGATGACAATCTCGATGAAATTCTGGAACCCCTACACAATCAAAAACTAAACTATTTAAACCACTAACTGCCTTGGGATCTCAACCGAGATGCAACAAGCTAAGGGTAGATTAGGGTTAGGGTTTTACCTACTTTGCATTATGGATTTGGCAGAATTAACTCCAAGTTCAAATTTAAGACACAGGAAAATCCCTTTAATTCTGTCGGATATAAATCTTCATCATGACTGAATCTGGTAAAACAACAAAAATCTACAAAAACCCTTTACAAAACTGCCCGGGAAAGGACCCTGCAACCACCCTAAGGTACTCATTCATCAATTCAGGTCGACAAAATTCTAGCAAAATAGTTACTTCAAGCTCTGGACCACATCAGATCGGCGGAGATGATCAGTTCCACCCACCAAAATCCAATCGGCAATCAATTTCTGTCCTCCTGGCCACAGGAAATGTCTCCACCAGTTTGAATTTGAAAATAAACGGTCAGAAACTCTTTTTACCCTCGCATTAGCGGTTGACATTCAAATCTTGATCAACTTTAAAATAGGACCGTCGATTCACATTACTTTTCATGGGGACGGCAACCTTAGCACTTTCCTCTGACCGTGACCGCAAACTTAACTGCCTTGGAAACTAGCGGTCGCATTTTATAATTCATTTCTCTGAGAATTGGCGACTAAAGTATTTCGAGCAGTCGCGAGGAAAAATTTTATTTCTCTAAACCATTCAGCGACCACCCGACAACATTGTAAACCATCGCCAAATTCACCTGGGGACTCAACGACTACATGAGAACTTAGCGCCACCGTCAAAACTTTATCGGCACCTCCAGAAACCTGTTAGAAAAGCAAACGGACCCACAAGGTCAATCGACGGCTGGTGCAAGATCTTAAGCCCCTTACACATCGCTTAAGATCATGCACCGGCCATTGATCTTCTAACATATTAGGTCCCACTCAATCCACCTTAGACCATGCAGACCAATAGAAATCATCCAGGTCATATCCGCATGGTAGTGGACCCACTGACAAATCTTCAAAGACAAGAATTGACGGCTGGCGCATGATCTTAAAGCCTTGGAAGATTCTTTAAGATCTTACGCCCGCCATTGATCTTTGAATCTTGAACATCTCTGACGGCACTGACAGATCCACTGGAAAAGTTGACAAAAGCTGCAAAGGGGGCCACGACGGACAAACGAAAAACCACCACGTTGACATGTCCTGACGACGGGCCCGTGAGGCATTTTCAAAGGAGAAAATCAACGGTTGTCTTAAGATCGCAAGGCCCTGATAGATTCCATAAGATCTTAAGACAACCGTCGATCTAGAATCTGTCAGTGAGACTAGGGGCCCGTACACATCAGCCAAAATGACTGGCAGCTTTTCAAAGATTAATCCGTGAATGCCCGACTATAGTTTAGAACGGTCACTAGATGAGATAAAATTATTTTGAGATTTGGCGACCGGCTAGAGAAAAAGCTGATGAAATACATTACTTCAAGAACTGGTGACTATAGTCAGATAGACCACCAAGGCAAATCGCAAGAAGAAAGCCGGAGACCGCCAGGAAACTAGCGACTTGGAAGCTAACCGTCGGGAAGTCGCCGAAAGAAAACACTAACCGCAAAAGGAATTGGAGACCTGGCGACAAGCGGGTAGGCTAATACGCACATGCAATTTAAAATCACTTAAGTTACACATAAAGTAACTTAAAAATATAAAAGTTCACTGCCGCCAAAGGTCTAATGAAATTTTGAAAAGCAACGGCTACCCCATTTGAAATTTTTAAAGGCTCTACACTAGCCAAGGGATGAAAAGGACTTGCAGAGGGCAAAAAGAGACCAGGGAAAAACTACCAGAGGCCATGAAAGCTTAACCAGAGACCAGAGCAGACATGAGAAATAGGGGAGACCAGGAGAAACACAAAATTTGCAGAGGAAAAGACCAATTTCAGGAGATTTTCCATGACAACCATAAAATTGGGCTAACAGTGGCTATTTCTGGGGATGTGTGGCTCCTGTAGGCATAGCAAGAACACTAGAATCACTGGTATAAGCATACCAGAAGACCAATAGGACAAAGGCAAAACAAGGCAGGCCAAGAGACCTCAAAACCATTATTCACAAGGTATATACATAGGAAGAACCTAACTGATGTTCATGGATTTAGAGAATACTTCAAGAGAAGTACCTTTTCAAGAATTGTCCATGAACTGGCAATTCCTGAGTTTCACCATTCAATTCCTTCACCAGATAAGAATCTTTGCCCCATTTCTCACATATTTGATATGACCCTAGCCATAATGGATCAAATTTTCCATGTTTTCCTTTTTCCTCCAGTCTGGCATTCCAAATGAGCACAAGGTCACCAATTTGAAACTTCCTTTCTACTACCTTTCTATCATATAAGCTCTTGATTTTCAACTATTGCTTAGCATTCTTCTCTACTGATTCCCTCTTGACTCATCCAATCTAATAAGATCCTCAACTCTCAATTGCGTGTCATCTCCAATCTGGTCATCATAGACTTGGACAAATTTGTACATTTCTAGTAGATTATTATGAGGCATTCTTGCATGCAATCCATACACTAGGTCAAATGGTGCACAACCAATTGCCCTTTTCATAGTCACCCTATCAACCCATAGAGCTAATGGTAACTTGGCATTCTAGGCCCTCTTGTTCTTCTCAAGGATCCTCTTGATAATTTTTATCAGGCTCTTGTTGGTGGATTTTGCTTGGCCATTTCCTTGTGGATGACATGGAGATGAATTAGACCTTTTAATTCCATAATCATCATAGAACTTTTCATATTCAGCAGATCTAAAACACATGGCATTATCAGTAACAATTGTTTCAAGACACCCAAACCTTGCAATAATATTATTCATTAAAAAAATCAGTGACCACCTTGCTTGTAGCATTCCTAGTAGGTATAGCTTCTACCCACTTTGTAAAGTAATCAGTGGCTACAAGAATGTATGAGTGGCCTCCACTTGACTTATTTGGGATCTCTCCAATGAAGTCCATTCCCCATTATTGGAAAGGAGCCTGTACCTCAACTGGTTTCAAAGGAACATTCCCTGAAAACTTGAGTTTGCCAGAGAATCTTTGGCAAGCATCACACCTCCTTACCAACTATTCTGCATCCTTGAAGATTGTAGGCCACCAAAATCCTACCCTAAAAATCTTATGGGTAGTAGTCTTTCCCATGTAGTGTCCCCCACAAACTCCCTCATGCATTTCTTTCAGCAATTCTTTAGCTTGGACTTCATTGACACATTTCAACAATATGCAATCAAGATGTTGTCTATATAGCTTACCTTCCACAATCACATATCTGATGGCTTGCAATTTCAAGGTCCTTCTATTTTCTGTTATACCATCAAGACACCTCATGTTCTTCAAGTAATAAATGACATACTGATACCATATGCATTCATCCAAATCACAAGAAGATTCAATCTCTGTTTGATTTACCTGGTTTGCATCAAGGTTGGACTGAGCCATTAATTTTTCCAAACCCTGCCCTCTAATCACCTTGGTGATTTGGACATCAATGTTAAACTCCTGGATCCTATTGATCCATCTGCATCTTCTACCAGATACCTCCTGCTGCAAGAAGATATCCTTAACAGCTACACTTGGCACAAAAGCTACAACCATAGCTCCCATAAGGTAGCATCTAAAAGCCTTAACTGCCTTCACAAGTGCATATGCCTATTTTTCATTTATATCATACTTCAATTCAGTAGCCTGCAAAGATTTACTAAAAAATGCAATGGGTTGCTCAAATCCATCTTTATTCTTTTGCAACAAGACAGCAGCAATGGTATGAAATGAAGCAAAGGAAAAGATATGCATTGGGATGTCATAATTAGGTGCTTTCAATACAGGAGCATCTTTAATAGCTTGTTTTATGTTCTTGAAAGCCTCATTTGGTTCTCCCTCCCAATTCACAACTAATCCCTTCTTCAACATCTTGGAAATAGGCCTCACTATCTCTGCAAAATTTGTCACAAACCTTCTCAAGAAGTTAACTTGACCAAAAAAGGATTGAATTCCTTTAACATTCTTTGGTCTCTAAATTTTGTCAATGGCTGCCACCCTCTCAGGATCAATCCTCACTCCTTGCTTTCCAACTAAGTGGCCAAGCAATCTTCCTTCAGTAACACCAAAAGCACACTTCCTTAGGTTCAAAGAAATACCAAACTCCAAGGCTCTCACAAATATTTTCTCAAGGTGAGTACAATGATCCTCTTCTCTCTTTGAGTATGCAGTCAAATCATCTTGGTATGCCACAAGGAAATCATTAATAAATTCTGAAAAGGCAAATCTATTGCCCTCTTAAATGTAGCTCCAGCATTTATGAGGCCAAAAGGCATCCTCACATAAACATATGTACCCCATGGTGTGGTGAAAGCAGTCTTGAATTGCTCTGATTCTTTAACAATAACTTGATTATACCCACTGAAGCCATCCATCATAGACATCAGTTCTGAACCAGTGACCCTTTGTAACATTGCTTCCATATTAGGCAGACAATAGTTATCCTTCAATGAGTTGACATTCAAATTTCTAAAATCCACACACAACCTAATATCACCATTCTTCTTTCTTACTGGAACTAAGTTTGAAACCCAAGAAGAGTGCCTAATAGGCTTAATAATTCTAGCTTCTCTCATCTTTACTAACTCTTCTTGCATCTTAGGTGCCAAAATAGGATTAATGGGCCTTTGTTTCTGCCTGAAAGGTTTAGCATCATCCCTCAAAGGAATGACATGTTGAAACAAGTCTTCTCTATAAACCTTAAGGTCATCATATGACCATGCAAAGACATGCCTAAATTTCCTTAGTAATTCAATCAAAGCCTTCTTTTTTTTATGAGATAAATCCCTACCAAGGTATACATTTTTGGGTGCCTCTTGTGTACCAAGATTTATCTCGTCTAGGTCTATATGACCATCTTTTTTATCACCTTTATAAACTCTGTCCTGGCTGTCAAAAATAGTCTCCAAAACAACAAGCCCCTTAGGTACCTTGTTATTCTTGAGTTGAATCACATCATTTCCTAGGACACTTTCTTTTCCTTCAACTATTTCTACCAAGGCTGAGAAATCTAATTCTTGACCATGATAGTGATCACTGGAATTCATGAATTTCATTATATCTTTATCATCATCAAAAATCTGCCAATTTTCTACATTATCTAGTATACTAGGCCTAGCCTGAATTTAACTTGTGAAATACCAGAGAATGTGATGTCATGAGGATTGATTGCAATGTTGGCTAACAGATCAGCCATTTTGTTGTTACTTCTATCCTTCCATTCAATATTGAAAGCCTCAAAACATTCAATCAAATCCCATACAGCATTCCTATATTGTTTCAACCTTCCATTCTTTGAAGCATAAATTGACCTGACTTGGGACACCACCAACTCAGAGTCACCAATCACTTTTAAACACTTGATCCCATACTTTTGTGCCAACCTCAATCCTAGCAACAAAGCCTCATACTCTGATATATTGTTGGTACAAAAGAAATTCAAAGCAAAAGAGAACTTGTAGGTGTTTCCATCAGGAGACATAAGTAAAATACCTGCTCATGCTCCATCTTTGCAATTAGCACCATCAAAGTACATTGCCCACAAATCATCTTTCAAAGAAGTAACATCCATCTCAGGTAAGATAGCTGACAAGTAAGGATCCTTCCCTAATATAGGGATTTCTGCCCTGAAAGCATTTATATCAGTATCCACAAAACATGTAGTCTCATTGTCAATACTCCTCTCAATCATGTGGCATACTCTAGGTTCTCTTTCAATCCTGACAAACTGATCATCAATCTTGAAAGTGGCAAAGGTCAGGTCACATTGTAAGCTTCCTCCCATGGTAGCACTCCATCTCCTAGATAGAAACATCCCATAATGAGGAGGGATATCAACTACCAATACACTCATTGTTAGTTCCTTTTCAGGATATGCTGCAAGTCTGTAAGGCATTGCACTGATAGTGCCAATGACTGGTACATCCCTCTGATCCATAGCACAACATCTGCCCTGAACTGTATCTATTTTCAGGCCTAATTTCTCCATGATCTTGAAAGGCATGACAGTGTTAGAGGCACCACTATCAATCATGCAATTTCTCAATTTCATTCCATTTACAAGTACACTCAAGAAGAAAGGGTCAATGTTCTCAAGGCTGACATTGATAGAACTATCCAAATATATGGGAGGAATTTGAGACATAATTCCCTGGATTTCATCCCCTTCCAAAAAAATTTCTTGAGACTCATTGCATGTAACATCATTGTGAATGTTATCCACCCAAGCAATGGCCTTTTCTTTATGTGCAGGGATCTTTAATAACTCTGACAATGGAACCTTGACTGTGATTTGAGATAAAACAGACAACATGTCTATAGGAGCAATAGGTTGTACCTCAAATTGTGTAGCTTTCATATCTTTCTTCCTATCCAGTGTATGTGGTGTACTCACCACTCTTTCATTTTCATCCTTAGCCATTATGTGAACTGGCTTTTCTTTACTACTCAAAACTTTATCAACCCCAACTTTTTTAGGTTGACCAATCTCACCTTTGACATCTTTAATCTTTACCTTGTGATCAACTTTTACTTCTTTCACATCATGCTCTCCGGAGTTGGTACTCTTCAAAAACATCCCTGCAGCATTTTCATTCATATCCCTTGCCACCATACCCCTAGTTTGTACATAGGCAATCATTTCTGCAATGATTCTCCTCATCTCTTCCTTAGAAGGCATTCTTAAATCTATCCTTTTAGTAGAGGAATTCATGTTACAAGTATTGTTATCCCAATCTTCTCCATCAAAGAAAACCTCTTGATGAAAGGAAGCCTGATTATGTCTCCTAACACCTATGTCTGCTTCTCCATCAAGCTCTGAATCCTCTTCATATCCTAGATATGAAGAAAGCATATTGCATCCACTATCATCTTTGTCTTCTTGTTCTACCCCCTCATTGTCACAAGTCTGATTTGCAGCCATAGCATGTGCAACAACACAATATTCTATAGAATGAGGGGACTTGCATGCAACACACCAAGGTGTATCTTCTATCACATTAACTGAGGCCTTATGTAGAGGGTCAGGGACACTTCTATCATTGTTTCCTTTTATTGCAGGGACAATAGGCTTGCCATCCTTCCATTGGGTGTTGTAGGGGTAGTTTTGCAACCTGTTTTGTCTATTAAAATTGTTGTTGGATTGGGGTCCACCACTAGTAGGAACAAAGCTATTCCTATTAGCAGGTACTTTTAGATCTTTCAATGCATTAAGCACTCTATCCAATTTATCTTCCTCAGGCTTCTTTCCTACAACCTTTTCACTATCCTTTTTATATCTCTTATCCCCAAACAACTTTGGATCATCTCTTTTTCCACCCAACTTTCCTGATATCTTCATGTTGTTTTCAATATTAATAGCAATCCTAAAAGCATCCCTGAGAGTTCTAGGCTCTTTATCCCTTAATAAATATCCCATCTTCCCATCAAATGCATTGAAGTATGTGGTTAGACACACATTGTCATCCAACCTCATAACTTGGAACAACTTATGCATGGCCTTTTGAAACCTCATGTTGAACTCAGCAGTAGATTCATTCTGATTTTTCCTAATGGTATTGAATTCATTCAACATGAAACTAGCATTTGGTCTATCACCAAACTGCTCTTTAAAACATCTCTCAAAGGAATCCCAAGTGTCAATACATCTATCAGGGAGTCTCTTGAACCAATCCCTAGCATCCTCCACTAAGGATTGCACAAAAAGCTTCAAGACTACATCCTCATGCTCCACCTCATAGTCATTGAGCATGTCAACAAATAACCTAAGGTGTTCTTCACAACTAATGGCATTGTTTCCAGCAAACTTAGGCACTTTGTCTCTTATATCTTTTGGAAAAGCATTTGGATATCCAGGTATCCCATCAAAACTAATCTGCCTATAACCTTCTAAGTTCATAGGCCTTCTTTGAAATCCAGAACTAGTATTATTCCCACTAGCATTAGCATTCTTATCATTATTCCCACCCATTTGTGCATTTAATGGTCTATTAGATGTGGTAGGAATTGTATCACTAGTAGTGGCATTATTAATTGGAACAGTGGTGTTCATAGAGGGCATACCTATTTCAGGAGCAGGAGGACCAAGAAGATTAGCAGATGAAGCCTTCAAGAACTGGATCTTTCTCCTCTTCTTTGTAATGGCAGCATCAATTTCAGCCTTTTCCAACTCTTGAGCAAGAGCCTCATCTTCCCTTCTTTTCCTCTCTATTTCTGATTCTTCATTGGTCTTTGGTGGTGGGATCCTTGGTATGGTCAATGATTTATTTGTCTTATCTCCCACCATCTTCTGCTTTCCTTTATCTATCATAACAACCTCCGGCCTAGTGACCTCCTGTCCTTCTTTGTTCTTAGGCAAAGGAGCATAACTTTGCACTTGTCTGATCACCGGGCCCTCTTCATCAAATTCATGATCCTACAGTAGACGTTCTTGCTCACTCCTAAGATTTTCTAGATCACCAAAAACATCATGCTACAACACCTTAGGAGCAGAAGCAAGCAACTTGTTTCTCTCCTTCATTTCTTTGATCTTTCTTAAGAGAGACTCTCTTTCAATAAGGGCATTTACCTTTTGAGCTTCTCTTTCTTCCCTAAGTCTCTCATAGATAGCATCTTGTTCTGCTAACTATAACCTAAGTGCATCTAGGTCATGTGGGTCTGTCGTGTTATCCTCAGAACTTGATGATACTTCCTCATCAACATGATGTTGATGAGGGAAATGTGCTCTCCTAGGTTCCATGGGCTGCATCCTATCATTATCTTCATTTGAGTTTAGATTGATTTCCAAGCCCATATCTCTACTTTGTTCACCCTGACTAGCAGGCAGTGAACCTTTGTCTTGAAAATGTGCCTCTGGGGTATCATAAAACTTATCCTCAGAGTGACCACCATCTGATTTAGACATTTTTTCATGTGAACCTTCCTCACTAGAGGATCCATGTGGTGCTCTTCCTCTATAATTTCTTTTTTCTCTTGCAGGAGCACTAGTAGACTCCCCCTTTCTTCCCATCCAACTCTTCTTATCCTTTCTAGGTAGTTGTTCCAGAGCAACCTCTGGATTCTTTCTCACATAAGACCTAGTATTTCTTCTTTTATCCATGGTGAATCTATACACTGGTATTCTTCAACCTTCAGAGTCACCACCCACAAAATGGGATGTATTTCAAACTTCTCTAACCAGGACAAACCAAGAGTGGATCCTCAACTTCTACTTTATACTATCTCTCCCCAGCAGGACACAACCTTCTGATGAAAGATTTTGACTTCTACAATATAACTACAATCAGAACTCTAGCAAGCATGCCTTCTTTTACTGACTCCCCAGCAGAGTCACCAACTTTGTTGGGTGTGGATAGTTCCCTATGAACCTAACTTGTGGATTTAGACTTTGATGGATACTTGATGCAATTCTTGACTCTATTGCCACTCCAAAGTCCACAAGAAAGAGGGCCCAACTGACAAGAATCAAAAGATCCTTCTTCTCTTTAAGCTTCAAGCTAAGGTAGGTGTACCCTTGATTCACTTCTTCAAAGGAATCTCAAAATGCTATTCAACTGAAGTCCTTTACTACAAACTTAAGGATTTGATCATAAAAGTTTATATGATTGATAACCACAGAAGGCATCCAAAGAATGAATTAGTGCCTTAACCAATGGGCATAGAGTCATCTAATAACCTACATCAACTATCAATCCAAACTCAAACACCTCTAAATCTAGGATAAGTGCTTTGCCTGTTACCCCTTTCCCTCACACATTGGAATGTTAGAACTTATCTGACATCAAGCTCACTGAAATCACCTTAAGGAATTTAATCCCCTCTTTGTTGAGAACCACAAGATGACCCCACAATGCTCTTTGTTCACCATGTATAAACCCCTCTTTGTTGAGTCGATACATATAAGCACAATGACAAATAAAGTTAACAATCTAAACATGAAATTGAGATCCAAATACACCCTCATACAACATGTAGAGCTAATGTTTTTATTAGAATCAATAAGATCAGTACATTATCAATCAAACAAGATGCACAATGATTGAGACAAAAATCCAGTGTCTTCTTCAACAATCTGCAAAAATTAGCAACCAAGAACCAGAGATGACAATCTCGATGAAATTCTGGAACCCCTACACAATCAAAAACTAAACTATTTAAACCACTAACTACCTTGGGATCTCAAACCGAGATGCAACAAGCTAAGGGTAGATTAGGGTGAGGGTTTTACCTACTTTGCATTATGGATTTGGCAGAATTAACTCCAAGTTCAAATTTAAGACACAGGAAAATCCCTCCAATTCTGTCGGATATAAATCTTCATCATGACTGAATCTGGTAAAACAACAAAAATCCACAAAAACCCTTTACAAAACTGCCTAGGAAAGGACCCTGCAACCACCCTAAGGTACTCGTTCATCAATTTGGGTCGACAAAATTCTAGCAAAATAGTCA
The DNA here is from genome assembly GCA_027943335.1 of Chamaecyparis obtusa. Classification (NCBI taxonomy): domain Eukaryota; kingdom Viridiplantae; phylum Streptophyta; class Pinopsida; order Cupressales; family Cupressaceae; genus Chamaecyparis; species Chamaecyparis obtusa. Next base: position 115,696 of record BSBK01004821.1, read on the forward strand.
CTTCAAGCTCTGGACCACATCAGATCAGTGGAGATGATCAGTTCCACCCACCAAAATCCAATCGGCAATCAATTTCTGTCCTCCTGGCCACAAGAAACGTCTCCACCAGTTTGAATTTGAAAATAAACGGTTAGAAACTCTTTTTACCCTTGCATCGGTGATCGACATTCAAATCTCGATCAACTTTAAAATAGGACCTCGATTCAGAATGCTTTTTACGGGGCCGGCAACCTTAGCACTTTCCTCTGACTGTGACCGCAAACTTAACTGCCTTGGAAACTAGCGGTCGCATTTTATAATTCATTTCTCTGAGAATTGGTGACTAAAGTATTTCGAGCAGTCACGAGGAAAAATTTTATTTCTCTAAACCATTCGGCGACCACCCGACAACATTGTAAACCACCACCAAATTCACCTGGAGACTCAGCGACTACATGAAAACTTAGCGCCACCGTCAAAACTTTATCGGCACCTCCAGAAACTTGTTAGAAAAGCAAATGGACCCACAAGGTCAATCGATGACTGGCGCAAGATCTTAAGCCCCTGACACATTGCTTAAGATCATGCATCGGCCGTTGATCTTCTGACATATCAGGTCCCACTCAATCCACCTCAGACCACATGGACCAATAGAAATCATCCAGGTCATATCCGCATGGCAGTGGACCGCCAACAAATCTTCAAAGACAAGAATTGACGACTGGCGCATGATCTTAAAGCCTTGGAAGATTCTTTAAGATCTTACGCCCGTCATTGATCTTCAAATCTTGAACATCTCTGACGGCACTGACAGATCCACTGGAAAAGTTGACAAAAGCTGCAAAGGGGGCCACGACGGACAAATGAGAAACTGCCATGTTGACATGTCCTGACGACGAGCCCGCGAGGCATTTTCAAAGGAGAAAATCAACGGGTGTATTAAGATCGCAAGGCCCTGACAGATTCCATAAGATCTTAAGACAACCGTCAATCTAGAATCTGTTAGTGAGACTAGGGGCCCACACACGTCAGCCAAAATGACTGGTGGCTTTTCAAAGATTAATCCACGAATGCCCAACTATAGTTTAGAATGGTCGCTAGATGAGATAAAATCATTTTGAGATTTGGCGACCGGCTAGAGAAAAAGCCGATGAAATACATTACTTGGAGAACTGGTGACTATAGTCAGATAGACCGCCAAGCCAAATCACGAGAAGAAAGCCAGAGACCACCAGGAAACTAGCGACTTGGAAGCTAACCGTCGGGAAGTCGCCGAAAGAAAACACTAACCGCAAAAGGAATTGGAGACCTGGTGACAAGCGGGTAGGCTAATACGCACATGCAATTTAAAATCACTTAAGTTACACATAAAGTAACTTAAAAATATAAAAGGTCACTACTGCCAAAGGTCTAATGAAATTTTGAAAAGCAAAGGCTACCCCATTTGAAATTTTTAAAGGCTCTACACTAGCCAGGGGATGAAAAGGACTTGCAGAGGGCAAAAAGAGACCAGGGAAAAACTGCTAGAGGCCATGAAAGCTTAACCAGAGACCAGAGAAGACATGGGAAATAGGGGAGACCAGGAGAAACACAAAATTTGTAGAGGAAAAGACCAATTTCAGGAGATTTTCCATGACAACCATAAAATTGGGCTAACAGCCTTCTTTCTTAGTCTCTTATAGTGCATACTTGTTTAATTTGAATAATTTTTTAGTTCCTTGCAAAAAGGGTATGACAAACAAATATGGTTATACAGGCTCTATTTCCTTTACTTGAACTTGATGTTATGATTTATCATTTGACATTTTAATATTTTGATGTTGAACTTGAAGCATATGATAATACGATGGTATGATCATGATGCTATGATTATAAGTTTATGGTTTTTTTGTTGTTTATATGATATTAAGAGACATTCTAATCTAGATTCATGCTTATAGCCTATATCCATTCATAATGTTTCTCCAAATCATCCCTTTGTTGTTGCATCTTTGCTATCAATTTGTCTGCTATCTTCTATTGAGATTATTGGGATAAGTAAGACCAAGGTTCATGAACTTCTAGAGCTTACTTTCTCCATGTGGACCTTGTGTGAGTAGACATGCAAAATTTGAAGAAGGATTTAGATGAGCAACTACAATACCACTAGGATTTGATAGACAATAATGAGGTGTTCTGATGCTATTGACCTAAGGCCAAGTTTTGCTTGAAGGAAAACACACTCAAATGAAATCACATTTTTTATAAAAAAAAAATGAATATCATCTCCCTAAAATCCCCTATATTTCCCTTTGCATGGGTGAGCTTTGATACTACAAAAAAGAGTAGCAGAAGTGAAGAAGAGACAAAAAGAGACAACTTGGTTCAATCCTTCATTATATCTTCTGAATAGGCAATGTAAACAAGGGAATTAAAAGTATATGTACAAGTCTTCTGATTTTGTACATTGTGATGTGAATACAAGCAGAAACAAATCATCTCTTAGATGTTCTGTAACACATGTATTCATGATGATATCCAACGACCTTTATATATGAATTAATGTAGTACATTTATAGTTTTATTTTTGTGATACTATTTTTTCTTAAAAATTTGCCTCCATGAATTATATTGACCTCAAGTTCACTGTTTTAGTGATTTTCATTTTATCTGTTCAAGCCATATACACTTTTGGAAGCATCTTGCTTTTATTTGAGTCAAGATAGATAATTTTTTGTTCACCTATTGAAGTGACTAGGGTTACTCTAATTATTTGATTTGAAGCTACAGGCAGCGTATATGCTTCCTGTCAATTTTGAAGAAGTGGCAACTAGTATTCTGAAGATTATGAATAATTTGGCTCACTTGAATCTTACTGTTGTACAAAGTATGCTAGTGAGTTGTGTACTATTTTGAGTAACTAATAAACTAAAATATTCAATGTTTCTTTACTCTTCTAAAGACATTTATATATCATCTTGCAGAAATTATCTTCTTTATTATTTGGATTTGATTATTTCATCACCATTTAACATATTCAGGGTTGTACCTTGGGATCATTCTGCAATATGATTTTATCAAATCAATTTTCAATAGGATTGCTATATTGGTTTGCAAATTACATCAACAAATTATGGTCATCTCAACTATAGTTATTGTTGGATATGCAAAAAATGTGATTGTTGACAAAAAGTCTTGGAAATTTTTAAGTGATTGCACTATGTAGGTGAAAAGCCAGCTGTCTTTGTTAATAGAAGAAATTTTTAAGTGATTACACTATATAGGGTCAATACATGGTGTGGTTACAAACCCAAACACTGATTGTGTCTACAGTGACTATTCCGGCTCTAACAAACACCTATCAATTCTTTGGTGATGTCAATGACAAAAAATAATGATTTGATTATATAGATAGGTGAGTATAGTGTAAAGAAACATTCTAATGTATATGTGGTGTTTGGTATCCATCTTCATCATATTAGATAGAAAATATATTCCACTTTGCAATAACTTTTTTACCTCAATGTCTCTCTATGACTTGTCTCCCAAGTGTACCTAGTTCCTCTTAGACACCATATCTTCACCCAAAGCCCCAAAATTTGTTCTAACTTCATGAAACACCTTCATATAGCCTATCTACCATGTTTTATCAACCCATTAAGTCTAGATCACTCATATTCTATCTAACACACATAATCAGTCCTTGAAGCTAGTAGCCCTCACTAGTCATTAATTTAACTTTTCCTCCAACTTTCCCCAAAAAACTAAGGAAACTAATACATGATTCCAATATCCTTTTGGGATCTTTAAATCCTTTGAAAGTTTTAGCCTATACTCCTTTCGACCATACCCAAGATCCAATACCCCTAGCCTATCCTCACTAGGCCTAATTCTCCACTTTTACAAAGCAACCCCTAACTCCACTTGCTCCCATGACTCCAAATACTGAATTAGTCTTTCTAGAGGTTGAGAAATAATGGATTCCAAACTTACGAGGTTCTATCCTTCACCCAACTCATTTTCCACCAAACCCTTGGTTCTAGGGTCACTAATCTAGGGCCTATTCAACAGGAACTCTAAACTCAATCCAAAATTAAAAAATAGCACAAACACTTCACAAATGATCCCCCCATACACATTCCATCACCAAATCTCCACTTGCATGGATCAAATCACTTTCATAATGATTGGTGTCTCAATCCGCGCTTAGTCTCCATCAGCAAACAACCAACTTTTGTGGTTCTTCCAACAAATTTGCACTCCACTGCATACAATGGATATAACACAAATTGAACAATACATTTTCATCCTCTCCCACCAATCACAATGATTAAAAAGGGTGGGAGAGGTTCACCATCATATATACCTAAACTAAACTAAAAACATGCCAAAACTAAACTTACTAAAGAATTGTCTAAGCTGCAAGAGCATCATATAGTCCAATAGTAATGTTTAGCAGAAGCCAAGTTACTGACTATAAAATTTAATTATCTATGCTAACATGAAAAAAAAGAGTAGGGACATGTATTTTAAGTGGGCCTACTTGAGAAATAATCTAATTGTGCTAAATAGAAGAAAATGTCATGCCCAAATTTTACCTAACAAAAATGCAACAATTTTTTTTTTTTTGGTGGAAAGTTAAGGAGTGACATTCGAAGGTTAAGTGTAAGTTGACAATAGATTTATCAGTCAAGGTCTTAGAGTTAAGTTCTGGAGAGTGTTACGCTAAGGAGTAACAATAGGCTGATTAGGTTTAGCAGACTAAAGTTCATAACTGTTGTTGTAAAAGTGTCAAGTTTGGGAAACAGAACCCTAGTGCAAATAGTTTTCCCTTTGGAACTTCTAATCATGATGTATTCAAGGTACCTAGGGCATTACATATTCATCTTACCCCAATTAGCCTATACCCATCATTAGTATGCCTACCTAGATTATGACTTTTGAAAAAGGTTGTATTAGTGGTCGTACTTCCAATTAAGATCCAACAAAGAACCCAATGATGTTAAGTAGAATCCAAATGTTATCTAGACATCAGACGTTAAATTATCATCTTCTAAACATGTTCTAGGTAAATGGGGTTACTTAGGGTTCCTCGATATGATAGTCCCAAGTGACAAGTTGGCAATTAAACCCAACAATATTACTAATGATACTCTAGAGTTATTCATTTATAATTCAAGTAAAATGAACTATGATGTTAAATTGATTTATTGAGAATAGGTCTAACATACTAGACTTCTTATCTAATTAATAAAGAAGGTCCCATTAGTTAATCATCCATTAATTAAATTGACCATAGATTAACAAGAAGTTATATTACTAGAGAGTTTGAACAATAATGCCATTGAATAATAAACAATTTCATTAATCACTAAGATGACTTAATAACTATAATTATCATCTAAGTAACTTATGTCAAAACATAATTAATCCTAAACTATCAATTTGCTAACTCTATAACTTGTTAAACTAACCTATTCATGTTAAATCCGGTAATTACATACTAATAGTATGAGGGTATTATCAACAACTCTTAACTTCGATTAATAAATAAAATACACAACTAATTAATACTAACTACTAGGAATAACAATAGCAACTAACCTTAGCAAGTCAAAGAAAGAACAACCACATAAACTAGTTGTCCTAATACTAAATCTGAAAACATTAACATTACTCATAATCAATAACTAAATTTATTAAAGGATAAAATGTCCTAATAAAATAATAAATACTAAAAAGTCCTATCTCAAAAATAAAGGATTAAACTTAAACTAAGCACTAATATCCTACTAAACCTTCTACTCTACAATCAAATCCTGACCTATCTACCTAACAACCTACCCCATCCCATCATGGACCACTTTCCAAGTGGGTGGGGAGGTGGAGGATTCCAACTATCTAAGGCTCACGTGAATAAGGAAGAGGATTCCTTTTTCAAAGGCTTGCGTAAAATACTAAGGAGAAGGATAGAATCTCAAAAGACCAAAAGTTAGGGCCCACCACACTAGGTATTCATTCCCAAATCTAACCTCCAAGAACCCACGCATGAAGAGAGAAGGATTTGACTTGACAAGTGGTCAAGCATAATATGTAAGGGAGAGTGGGAGAAAGGTGGTAGATTTGAGGTGCGAGGGGATATGTGCCACCAATCCTAATTAAACTTGCCCAAACACAAGCTCTTGCACATGGAAGGGATAAAGCCCTCTTGACAAAGGATGTGTGTAGATTTTTCATGTCAGAATAAGTACACATGGGTAAGGAATTTGGACAAAAAACAAAAGGGATGGATTTAATGCTAAGTCAAGTTTCAACAAGACCCATGCAAGTTAAACATGATGATGACATGTAATAAATTAATGTCAGGTTTAAAGACAAGTCAGAAATCACACATGGAATGAGGAGCTTGGCTTAGGGAGATAAAATATTTATGTTGTCATGTCATCCCTTAGTAGTCTACCCATGGTAAGGGAGAGAGTTTAAGTGGGGTCCATGTTCACTCAAGTGGGTAGGTCTTTGACAGATCTCCTAGTGATTTGGATTTACTTTGCTTTACTAATAACATTGGCTAACTTAGGGAATTTAATCATTAACATCTAGGTTAAGTTATATTAGTGCTAATTAGAAAGGGCATATTAGGAAAGGAAGGGAATATTCTTTGTGGTAAGAGAATTATTTCCTTCCCATACAAAATCCAGAGAGCATTTTTGCTCTAAAATTTTGGAAAGTGCTATTTCATATGTTTTTCCAAAGCTTCATTTTTCAATCTCTTTGCTTATGATATTAGATCTAAGAGCATGAATTTGATAGATTAATTAGTGCATTGTATTAAGGATAATGTGATGGTTACATTAATATTCAATTTTGTTTAATAGAACATTATTGTCATGTTTGATTTTAAGGGAGTATAAGAATACAAAGTTGGTTTCAAACTAAGGTGATGATCATATTGTAATAGAATTTTACTCAAGGAGAGGTTGACTAACTTTGAACTTGATTATCATAATCAAACATCAAGAGGAATTGCAGGGTTCCTATATCAACAAGATTTCATAAGCTATTGAAACTCTTAAATTGTTTATTCCGTCAACTTGGAAAAATCATTTTTGCAATGAAAGAATAACTTCACTTTTACAAGAAATAGAATACAATAGCATGAAAGTAATGGTTCATCATGTTCATTATGGAAATTTCTTCAAATTTAAATACATATTCTTCAAGAATGAGAAGTCTTCACATTTACAACAAGATAATACAATTTGATAGTATTACTCAATGAGAGTTCAAAGGAGATAACAAAACCACTCTCCATTTCAACTTCACAATGGCCCAATGAAATGGAAATACATTACAAATTTCAACAAAGAGGTCAATCTTATTACAAGGAAATCCACAATACAACAATAGGGTTGTCATCATCCAACCACCCCAAAATGAAGAAACCTCTAAAGCTTTCTCCACAAGATCTTGACTTCAAGACAACCTACAAATCAAAGAATAGAACCATGGGAAGCTCACCTCCCATCATAGGTCTCTAAGAGACCACCCCCGAGATAGGAGAATAAATAACCAATGGGTGACAATCACACATCTACAAACATGATTACAACAATAAAACACCCTCCCAAGGCATGCACAAATGGATTCACCATGAACCCATATCAAGGGGTGAAGGTGGACTTCCATGTAGGAGAATGAAAAATAATAAATTCAACTAACTTGCCTCTTCAAGGCTCAAATCACATACATTTTCCAACCAATCTTCTCCTTATCTCCTCCAAAATTAGGATCAAATACAATGGCATGCAAGGGCCCATACACCTTGCATTTTCTCCTTCTTCTCTCCATGAGAAGAGACTCTACACTATCATGGAATCCAACTAACCCCTTCCCCCATACATGGCCACTTTTTCCCTATCCAAGGGTGAGTAATGCCATTACACCCTTCACAAAAACTCCCATATTCAAAAAATAAGATAAAATCGTAAACAAAGATTCAAATCCAAAATCTCATTCCCATACAAATAACAACACAACCACATGAACATATGCAAGAGAAGGATGATCATACAAATCTACTTGCAAAAAAGAAGAATAAAAGTCTTTCATGGCAATGGAGACCAACCTTCACAATGTGTTATGGCAAATGAAATCTTGAGAAGAGCCTAATTCCTTATCCTTCCTTTTTCCAAAACCCTAATGTCTCTAAAGATAGAGAGTGGGTGAACACCGAATAACTCTACCAAGGGCCTCTGAGACCTCCAACTTCTACCCACCTATGAGCATTAATTTTAGAATTGACTCTTATGTCCTTTAGCTTTTCCTTGTCTCCTATCTTAAATGCTTGATTGGAAGGAAGAGTGGGGTTAGGTAAAGGTCAAGACTTCATCAATTTTCATAGCTTATGGTAAATGGGTCATAAAATGGGTCACCAAGGGCACTAGGGTGTTATGAATATGTTAAAAACCTTCCTAACCCATACCCCTAACACTTAGGGGTAAGTGTACAAAGATGGGGAACCAAAAAGATGCAACTTTTCTTTTTAACCCCCAATCACACATAGTACGCACACACTAAAGGGCATGCACCCTATAGGGTGCATGCCCTATGGCTTGGGAAATCCAAGCCAAAGTGTGTGTGCACTATAGGGTGCACACACTTTTGAAAAAGTATTATAAAGTTTGCAAAACAAAGCACATGCACCAAATAGGGCGCACGTGCTATGAAAAACTAGAGAGAGAGAGAGAGAGAGGGTAATTTATACAAAAATAACATTTAAGTATAAGTTTGATCATTTTAATTTCTTATACTTTAAGTTATATTTGTATAAATTATAAAATATAATGCTTTCAAGATGTTTGGGATAGGTTCCAGCTTCATAGGAGTTAACATGCAGATTTTAGATTTGAAAAATTCCAGACTTAGCCAAATTTTAGGATTCAGCAAGCCTTCAATAGGGTTACCTCCCAAAATCCATCATGGATTTCCAAGGTCAAACTGAAGCTGGCAAAAGGATTCGCAAAGGGTTTTAACTCATTTTATCACAAATCACTCAGTTTCGACCCCATCTCTACAACAGAATTAGCCTAGCTCTCACCCAAATCTCTCTCTCTCTCTCTCTCTCTCTCTCTCTCTCTCTCTCTCTCTCCCTCTCTCTCTAATCTGAATTATGAATTAGATTACAATACATCATGTGAAACCTACAGTATTGTGAAATTGGACATAAAAACTAAAAAGACTAACAACAAGATTACAAGCCAAAAAGTGTCTCCATTCTATTCAAAATTGGAATTTATACAATTTGGATGGATCCCAAGGGTCACACAAATCCCTTGGAATTGAAATGAAGAGTCATAATAATATTTATTACAAATAAACTATTAAAACTATCAAAATTTATCAGAAAACTATATATAAAATTTAGGTCTACTTGGAAAGGCATAACTTTCTCATCCTAGCTCTGAATTGCGAACTGTTTGATGCATTGGAAAGGTATTCAAAAGATCATCCAAGCCCAAAAAAGCACCAAAGGCCCTCAAAATTACAATTTACTAAAACATATAAAATTTTGAAAAAATAGATTTCAATATTTTCCTAATTTAATCTTGATCATTCCTCCCTGCTTAAGAGGCAATGGGCGCCATTGCACTAATTAGCTGCAATAGATGAGGAAATTGTTCTTCAATTTGTTCCTTAGTAAACCACTTGCCTTGATGAGAGTGTTGACCAGCTTGAACCACCCGATAGAGAGGAATGTTATGATTTCTCAAAGTTTTAAAAATGGCTTCAATAACATGGTCACACTGGACTGGAGCAGTAGTAGATGGATTTAACTCTGTAGCTTGAATGTGTTCAGTAGCTAGAGAAATGTCCAATAAAGGAGGAAAATAGGGTCTCAACAATTCCACATTGAAAACTGGATGTAGTCCCAAAAAGGATGGCAAATTGAGTTCAAAAGCATTATCACCAACTTGTTTCACAATAGTGTATGGTCCATAATGAAGAGGATGAAGCTTCCTATTTGGTCCGTGCAAGCACTCTTTCTGAAGATGTAACCATACCTTGTCACCAATCTAAAACTGATGAGGAGTTCTATGTTTATCATGCCTTTCCTTATACTTCTGATTGCTCTGCTCCAAGATCTCATAAACTTGCTGTTGTAGGTGGCTAATGTTATCAATGAATTTTTCTTCTTTATCTACCTCCTTGTCACCATTCAATGGACTATTAAATTGTAAAGATGGTATTGCTACATCCATAGGTGCCAATGGCTGGTACCCAAGAGAAACCTCAAATGGACTATGCCCTGTAGTACTATGGATTGCACGATTGTAGCTGTATTACACATAGGGTAATCTTTCATCCCATGTACGAGGATGTTTTGAATGATACATCCATAAAATATGAATAATCATTCAATTCACCACTTCTATCTACCCATTTGTTTGGGGATGGAATGCTATGGACTTTGTCAACTTGGTGTCCATTTTAGCCCATAATGCAGACCAAAATTTGCTGATAAACCTGCTATCCCTATTAGAAATAATGGTTTTTGGCAAACCAAAATGAACCCAAACATGTTCAAAAAATAGCTTGGCAATATCTTCTGTAGAAATCATCTTTTTACATGCCACCATGATAGCGATTTTAGAAAACCTATCTACCACAACATATACACAATCATGCCCCCGCCTGGTAGTAGGAAGCCCAGACATAAAATCCATTGAAACAGACTACCATGGCTTATCAGGAATAGGTAATTGTAAGTATAGACCCAACTTACGATTTTTTGGCTTTGTAATTGCACAAGTTGCACAATCTTGTATATGTGAAATGATATCCTGCTTCATTTTTCATTTTCTTTCATTCCTTGGTGGGTACACATATGTGACCATTATGGAAAAGCAACCCATCCTACAAGTGAAAATCAGAGACAATCTTTCCTTCTACCAAATTACTATAGATGTTAGAAAAATCAGGGTCAGTACCATATAGTTGTTCCCAAGTGGATGATTGATGACCACATGAATCTAACACTATTGTCAAACCTTCAATTGGAGGCCTACTCAAACAATCTGCCACCTTATTATTGCTTCCTTTTTTATGATGAATGTTGAGGTGAAATTGTTGTAGATAGGCTGACCACCATTGATGTCTATCATTTTGTAGCTTCCCTTGTGTTTGCAAGAACTGAAGTGGTTTATGGTCTGTATGTATGACAGTTTCCTTTCCCAGTATATAATTTTTCCATTATTTTTAGGCCTAAACAATGGCATACAACTCCTTATCATAGGTGGGGTACCTATGTACTGTATTAGAAAAAGTCTCACTATGATAGGCAAAAGGATGCCCATGTTGCATGATTACGGCACCAAGAGCATAATTAGATGCATTAGTTTCTATCTCAAATGATTGGTGTAGATCTGGGAGGACCAATACTAGTGCTAAACATAATCTTTTCTTTAACTCCTCAAATTCTTGTTGCTTTACCTCTATCCACTGAAATGTTGCTTGAGATCCACCCCTTAGTGATTGATTGAGAGGCCATGATATATGTGAGAAACCAAATACAAATCTATGATAGAAGTTGGCTAAGCCCAAGAAGCTACGAAGCTCTATGAAATTTTTAGGGGATGGCCAATCTTTGATTACTTGAATCTTTGCTAGATCAACATGAACACCCTCAATATCAATGATATACCCTAAGTATTGAAAACTCTGCATACCAAAAGAACACTTCTCAATGTTGGCATAAAGTTTGTGTTTTTGCAGAGTTGAAAGCACTTGTTCAACATGCTACAAATGCTCAGACCAAGTTCTGCTAAAGATGAGTATGTCATCCAAATAAACAACCACAAAAGAATCAATGAATGGTCTAAGCACATCATTCATCAACCTCATAAATGTGGCTGGGGCATTTGTTAGGCCAAAAGGCATGACCAACCATTCAAACAAACCTTCCTTAGATTTAAATGCAGTCTTCCACACATTTGCTAGATCAATTGGTACTTGGTGGTATCTAGACTTCAAGTCAATTTTTGTAAAGAAATTAGCCCCCCTAAGTTGGTCCAAAAAATCATCAATTTGAGGTATTGGATATCTATTCTTAACAGAGGTTTTGTTCAAGGCCCTATAATCAATACAAAGTCTCCATGTCCCATCTTTATTTTTAGCAAGGACAATTGGAGTACCACAAGGTGAAGCACTTGGATGAATGTGTCCTTTTTGAATCAACTCTTGGATTTGTCTCTTAATCTCATCATTTTCCAAAACTAACCTCCTATATATTGGCTCATGTGGTAGTGGTGTGCCTAGGATTAAATCAATAGAGTGCTTGACTTGACAGTGTGTTGGTACTCCCATGGGTGGTTTAAACACAGTATGATATTCCTTCAAAATTCTATCCATCTGATTTTGTTGATTTTTTTTATGGCTACCTTAGCATGTGTATTAAGAACAACTTACTTTGTTTGTTCAGGGTGAATCATGAGTAGAACAAAAGCTCTAGTTTGAGCAATCAAGTGTTTACACTATTTAATAGTAATTAAAGAAGTAGTTTGTGTTGGACATACCTCTGGTATTTGATATATCTTCCCACCAAGCTTGATTGTAACACTACGTGGCCTGGACTCATACACCCCATTCCTCTTATACATGTATGGTTGCCCCAGAAAGACATCACATACATCCAACAGTGCTATATCACATATCACTTCATCCTTGAAAGGCTTGATTGAATATGGTAGAAGACAATGTTGATTTATTTGAATATCTTGTCCCTCATTTACCCATCCCATAGAGTATGGTTGTGGATGTCTTGTCACTTTCAAATTTAATCTTTTGACTGTCTCCCTAGAGATCAAATTCTTTTGACTCACACTGTCAACAATAAAATGTAGAGGCTTTCCATCAACCCACATCTGTGAATGAAAAATTATCTCTTCATCTTCATGAGGCAATACTTCAGTAGTTCCAACTATAGCATATGGGTTTTCTTCTATGATGGAATCATTCTCCTATTTCTCAGAGTTATCTATTGGTGATGATTCAGGTTCAGCTTCCTCTCCTCATATTTCTGTCATCAAATTTTTAATACTTCGACAATCCTTTGTATTATGGGTTGGGGACTTATGTATCTCACACCACATGCCTGTATCTATTTGTGTCTTTTTAGCAGCCCACCATGTGTTCTTCAGTGAATCTGAATGAGGTTCCTTGGTCACCTATTTTCCTACAAATTTATTTCCACCTTCAAACCTTGGCTTATTATCTGAAAAGTAGTCCCTCTTTCCTTTCTGCTTGAATTTCTCTTCAATTTTTGTAGCATATTTATAGGTAGTTTCCAATGTCTCAATGTTCAAAAATTCCATCTCTGTTTGAATATACCTGTGAATTCCACTCCGATATTTCAAAATCTGATACTTCTCTAAATCCTCAATACCAAGTTTTGTTTAAAGTGAATGGAACGTATTAGTGCAATCTTGCATAGACTGATCCCTCTTTTGTCAAAGCAGCTGCCATTCTATGTATTTTTGTTCATATACATCCTCAAGAAGGTAAGCTTCTTTTATGTATTCCACAAATTCTCCCCATGTGTGCTTCTTATCAAGAGATAATCCAAAACTGTCTTCAATAGTTAATTCTCATTCTTTATTTGCTACTCTGGTTTCCCATGCTAATTTCACATGGGTTTTAGCTTTGAGGAGAGAAAAAATTATTTTGTCAGCATCTGAGAAATCATTTACAGAAAAGTATCTATCCAACTTTGATAACCAATTATCAATAGCTTTAGACTCGATTTTTCCTTCAAAATTTGGGAGTCAAAATTGACCTGCACCTTGAAAGGGGTACTTCCACAAAATGGTGTTCCTGAACCAGAGGGTTTTTTATCATGTAGAAGGTCTAAAAATTGACTCAAAATCTCATCTTGTTGCTTATGTAAGGCTTCCTCTATCAACTATTTAATAGCATCATCTGACATCTTTGATTTCATGCGTCTCAAAGGTGGATATTTTGACAAATCTTGTGTATCCAATCCTAATCTTTGGTAGGAAGACCTTGTGTGAATTGGCATAAAGGATAATTCCCTCTCTAATACCACTAATCTGAATTATGAATCAGATTACAATACCTAGTGTGAAACCTATAGTATTGTGAAATTGGACATAAAAATTGAAAAGACTAACAACAAGATTGCAAGCTAAAAAGTGTCTCCATTCTATTCAAGATTGGAGTTTATACAATTCGGATGGATCCCAAGGGTCACACAAATCCATTGGAATTGAAATAAAGATTCATCATAATATTTATTACAAATAAACTATTAAAACTATCAAAATTTATCAAA
>BSBK01004821.1:835000-1052500 GCA_027943335.1 Chamaecyparis obtusa
TGTTTTAAATCCTCTAACAAGGTCACACCTAACAGTGTGTTTTGTAACCTTTTACCGGGTTGGCTTCTAACCGGGCATCACTTCAGAAAAGTGAAAATCAGTATCTAGATACATTGGTGGTTTTTCCCATATTGGGTTTCCACGTTAAATCTTGTGTCTCTTGTGTTCTTAATTGCTTTCACAATCATATACATGTTTTGATGAATATCTAAAGATAATATTGATAATACTTTCTGCATCTTCAAAGTTACTGCAATCTATTTACTGAGTGCTAAAACAGATAACATTGTTAAGATATCTTAAAGGGATCTGCAAAGAATTAATAGTCAAGGTTTTATGGTTGACTGATTCACCCCCCCCCCCTCTCAGTCACTTCATCCATATTCCATCAATTGGTATCAGAGCTTTTGGTGCTTGCAGGAAGGGTTTCAAGGACCTAAGCTAAAGATCAGGATGTCTTACAAGAGGGAAATTCCAAAGCTTAACAGAGATAACTTTTCAGCATGGCAAGGTCTCATGCGACTTCATCTGGCTTCCATTGGTGATTCAGGATGCAAATACATTGATGAAGAATACACAATTCCTAATGACGCATTAACTGTTGAAGACATTGCAGATAAAAAGAATCACAACACCATGATGATAGACATTGCATCTACTCTCAGCTATGAAGAATTTGATGATATTAAAGACTGCACTACTGCATATGAAATGTGGGTGGCACTGAAGAAAATATATGGTGGTGATGCAAATGTGAAGAGAGCCAAAGCAGAAAGCATAAGAGGACAGTTTGACAAGATGAATATGAAGGAAGATGAAAACATTGCAAAATATGTTGAAAGAATCAAAGCAAGTGTAAGTGCAATCAGAGCTTCTGGAGGAACAATCTCAGATGAGACTGTTATAAGTAAGGTACTCAGAACACTACTCCCTATCTATGCAATAAGAGTATCAGCTATTCAAGAAAGAAGATGTGAAGCAAACCACAGTATAACCTTGGATGCTTTAGTTGGAAGATTGACAGCTTTTGAATTAGACAACTATGACAACTATGTTCCTAGTTCCAAAAATATTGAATCAGCATTTGAGGCCAAGGTTTCACTAAAGAAGAACAAGAAAATTAAAGAAGTTCAGACAGACAGTGAAGAGGAATCAGAAGAAAGTTCTGATAGTGATCTTGAAATTGTAGAAGCATTACTTGCAAAGAAGTACTCTAGAGGGAAAGGTAAGTATAAAGGTAAAACTCCTTTAATCTATTTTTCATGCGAAGAAATTGGACATATTGCAGCTAGGTGCCCAAACAAGCAAGTCAAGGAAGAAAAGAGAAGTCACAAGTACTATGGCAAAAAGAATTTCAAATCATACAAGGATAAAGGTAAGAAATCATGTTTTATGGCTAAAGATTCTGATGATAGTGAAGAAGAAATTGTCTTTATTGCTATAAAAGATGAATTTGATGATGATGAAGATAAGATAGCACTTATTTCTCATATAAGCAAAGATGATATATGGATAATAGACAGCGGATGTTCACACCACATGACTGGTGACAAGACAAAATTTGAATATCTAGAAGACTGTGACAATGGTAATGTAAGATTTGGAAACAATGAACCTTGTTGTATAAAAGGAAAAGGAAGAATCTCATTAACCAAAGAACTCATATGTGATAATGCTTACTGGGTTGAAGGACTAAAACATAATCTTCTAAGTGTAGCACAGCTAATCAACACTGGTTTCAAGGTTGAATTCATGAATGGTCAAGCAAGACTGCTGGATGGAAAAGGAAAACTCATTGGATCAGGCAAACAAACAAAAGGCAACTTATTTTATCTTGATCTCAATGAATATTCATGCCTTATTGCTCAAATAGAAGAAAGTTGGCTATGGCACAAAAGGTTATGTCATGTGAATTTTGATAACATGATAAAAATAAGCAAATTCAAGAAGGTTAGAGGCATTCCTACTTTGAAGAAACCTGACACTGGTCTATGTAAGAATTGTCAGATTGGCAAAATGAGTAAAACTAGTTTCAAAAGTAAGAACTATCAGTCTAAAGAAATTTTGGAAATTGTGCATACTGATTTATGTGGACCTATTGGAATACAAAGCTATACTGGAGATAAATTCTTTATTCTTTTCATTGATGATTATTCTAGAATGATGACTGTTATGTATTTAAGAGAAAAATCAGAGGCATTTGAAAAGTTCAAATGGTACTTAGCAAGAGTAGAAAAAGAAACAGGGAAAAGATTGAAATGCTTAAGATCAGACAAAGGTGGTGAATTCATCTCCCATGATTTTAACAACTTCTGCATTGAAAGAGGAATCAAAAGACAGGTATCAGCTCCTAGAACTCCTGAGTAGAATGGAATAGCAGAAAGAAGAAACAGATCTATTATGGATTGTGCAAGGACTCTAATGATAGAAAAGAACATCGCTATAAAGTACTGGAAGGAAGCTATCAGCACTGCAGTTCATACCTTGAACCGAGTACAACTGAAGAAAGACACATTCAAAACTCCTTATGAATTATGGTATGGCTATAAACCTAATGTAAGTTATATGAAAATATTTGGTAGCAAGTGTTATATCTTAAAAGAATCCAGAAGAAATAAATTTGATGTGAAAAGTGATGAAGGAATATTCCTAGGATATTCTAGCAAAAGCAAGGCATACAAATGTCTGAACTTATCTACTCACAAAGTCATAGAAAGTATACATGTAAAATTTGATGAGTTTGCAGAAAAGACTGAGGAAGAAAGCAAAAGGGAACCTGAGAACTACAGAAGATTCGTTTACATTGAACCTGAAACATTGACAGACACAACTATCAATAAGGAAGCTATATCTACCGAGCCGAGCACAGTTACCGAGTCACAGACTGAGTCGCAGGAAGAAGTTCAAACCGAGTCACAGGAAGAAATTCAAACCGAGTCACAGGAAGAAATTCAGACCGAGTCTCAGCCTGAAGTTACCGAGCAAATATCTACCGAGTCCGAGCAACCTGAAGAAGAGATCCTAGAAGACAACAGCATGAATCATTCAAAAGGCAAGGAACCTATACTAGCCAAATATGTCAGAAGACATCATACACCAGATCAAATCATTGGAAACAAATCAGATGGTACTATGACAAGAAGCAAGCTAAAAGGTACATGTCTACTTACTAATTTTGAACCTAGAAATATCAAAGATGCATTAGAGAATGAAAGTTGGATTGAAGCAATGAATGAAGAATTAGAACAAATACAAAAGAACAAAACTTGGACTCTTGTACCTAGACCTAAAGATAAGAATGTAATTGGAACAAAATGGGTATTCAGAAATAAACTGAATGAAGATGGTCAAGTATCTAGAAACAAAGCTAGACTTGTATGTAAAGGTTATTCTCAAGAAGAAGGTATATATTATGGAGAAACTTTTGCTCCTGTTGCAAGATTAGAAGGTGTAAGAACTCTACTTGCTTATGCAGCACACAAAGGTTTTAAGGTATATCAGATGGATATAAAATCTGCATTTCTCAATGGAATTCTTGATGAAGAAGTCTACATTGAACAACCTGAAGGTTTTGTTGATCCAGACAAAAGGGACATGGTCTGCAGGTTACACAAAGCATTGTATGGTTTAAAACAAGCTCCTAGAGCATGGTATGAAAGACTCCATAACTATTTAATCCAGATTAATTTCAAAAGAGCTAATGATAACAGCAATCTGTATATTAAAGAAGGACCGGATGGCAAAATTGTACTGGCAGAAATATTTGTGGATGATACTATATTACAGGGAATGAGGATCAGTGCAAAGAATTTTCAGAACAAATGAATAGAGAATTTGAAATGTCTATGTTTGGTTTAATAAAATTCTTTGTTGGTCTTCAAATTCAGCAAAGCAAGAATGGTATATACATTACTCAATCCAAATACATTAAGGAGATACTTAAGAAGTTTGGAATGGAAGATTCAAAACCATTTGGTACACCCATGTGTACTGGACTGAAACTTACCAAAAATGATGATTCAAAAGAAGTTGATCAGACCCTATACCGATCTATGATTGGAAAATTACAGTATGTGGTACATACAAGACCTGATATTGCCTTAGCAGTCGGTATAGTAGCTAGATTCTCAGCAAAACCTAAGGAAAATCACATGATGGCAATCAAAAGAATCTTAAGATACTTAAAAGGAACTGAAGAGTATGGTTTGTGGTATAAATTTGGAGGCAATCTAGACTTGAAAGTGTTTACTGATGCTGATTGGGCAGGAAACATTGATGACAGAAAAAGCACAAGTGGTGGAGCATTTTTTCTTGGAAAAAGACTGGTATCCTGGACTAGTAAAAAGCAGAATTGCACATCTCAATCCACAGCTGAAGCAGAATATGTTGCTGCTGTAGTAAACTGTTCAAATATTGTTTGGTTTAAACAGCTATTAGAAGGTATGAAGGTTGAAATCAAAGAACCAGTTGTTATATTTTGTGACAATACCAGTGCAATAAACATTTCTAAGAATCCAATGATGCATTCCAAAACCAAGCACATTGCTATTAAATATCACTTTGTCAGAGAATTGGTGCAGGACAAGGAAATCAGATTAGAATATATTCATACAAAAGAACAGATTGCAGACATTTTTACCAAACCATTACCTAAGGATGCATTTATGTATCTAAGAGGTAAGTTAGGGGTCATTCCCCTATCCGAGGCTCACTAAATACAGTTTTAGTGATGCATCAACCAGAACATGATTGAAAATCAACTTGTTGATGCAGCATATTAAAGGAATCATTGCATATGAATTAGTACTTGAGGTACATTAATTTTCACCGGTAATATGTGAATTATCTTTGGCATATGTTGTCAAAGAGGGAGTGTTTGCTATGTCTTTACTATTACTTCATGAAATTTTCAAATAGTCAGAAGGAGAAATTTTCAGTATACAGGAAGTTTGCTGACAGAGGGAGATTTGAATCTAAACCGAGCTAACTCTTTCAAATTTCTTATGATATGACATATTGTGTTGCCATCAATGCCAAAGAGGGAGATTGTTGGAAACAATTGTCTGAAGGAAATTGCTACTCAATTATGTATTGTCTTTGATGTCACACTATGTCATAGTCCGCAGCAATCAGCTTCTACCGAGCTCAGTCGGTCTACCAGACAGAAAAGTTTAGTGTTTACCGAGTTCACTCGGTTGCCAAAGAAAGTTTAGTGTTTACCGAGTTCACTCGGTTGCCGAAGAAAGTTTAGTGTTTACCGAGTTCACTCGGTTGCCGAAGAAAGTTTAGTGTTTACCGAGTTCACTTGGTTGCCGAAGAAAGTCTAGTGTTTACCGAGTTCACTCGGTTGGCGAAGAAAGTTTAGTGTTTACCGAGTTCAGTCGGTTATCAAAGGTGAAGGATTGTTGGTGTTTACCGAGTTCCCTCGGTCACCGAAAGATTATAGAAAGATATGGTCACCGAGCACTGTCGGCCCTTGAAGGATTTTTGCAAATAGAGTTTACTTAATTCAGCCGACTGTTATACTAAATAATGACGATTTGACTAATCCAAAATCATATAAATAAAAGGTCAATTGTGAAAAGTAAAAAAAATATATAGCAGAAGATTTACAGAAGAAAAGAAGGAAAGGTATATGCGAATTTGTGAAGGATGATCAGATATCCTTGAGGAGCAGCAGAGACTTATTCGATCAGAAAGGATCAGACTTATGCAGAACAGAGATCTTTAATCAGCAAGACAGTTGCATTATTATACAGGTCACTTTTTCATTGTTACCTTCTTATCATTGTAACAGTGAATTCTAAATCTCTTAACCGAGTTGGTTTAACAGCCATAATATAAATCCTCTAACAAGGTGACAATTCCATTGAATTGTTTTCAAGACCTCTTACCAGGCCACTCCTAGCAGGGTGTTTTAAATCCTCTAACAAGGTCACACCTAACAGTGTGTTTTGTAACCTTTTACCGGGTTGGCTTCTAACCGGGCATCACTTCAGAAAAGTGAAAATCAGTATCTAGATACATTGGTGGTTTTTCCCATATTGGGTTTCCACGTTAAATCTTGTGTCTCTTGTGTTCTTAATTGCTTTCACAATCATATACATGTTTTGATGAATATCTAAAGATAATATTGATAATACTTTCTGCATCTTCAAAGTTACTGCAATCTATTTACCGAGTGCTAAAACAGATAACATTGTTAAGATATCTTAAAGGGATCTGCAAAGAATTAATAGTCAAGGTTTTATGGTTGACTGATTCACCCCCCCCCCTCTCAGTCACTTCATCCATAGGATCAATCTTTGAGAGTTTAAAAGGTCTCTGTTATTACTATTAAATAGTTTTCTTGATTGAGATAAATTTTGAAGATAAATAATAGATTTAATTTATATAATAAATATTATAATTTTATTAAAATGAAAACTTTCACAAATTATAGAAAGATTTAAATTATTTTTTATTGGATTTTAAAATCAGAGGACATATCATTTTATATTTCTTCTTTCTCCTCCCTCTATTCATACCCTCTTCCATATTCATGCATTTCCAAACACCTCCTCCCTACCTGTTACATCAAACTACCACCTCTCAGTTATTATTGTCTATCGTCTTGTTTTCAGACTTCCAAGCATTGACTCGGGTGAGATTCAAATCCAATGAGTATCAACACTATGTTTACAACTTTCGTTGCACCAGAGGGTCATCCCCTTTATTAAATGTTTATTTATATTTAGGAAAAATAAATAAATAATATAATTTACATGACTTTTTTAATAGATTATTTTGAGTTGTGAAATCTAGAATTATGTTTTTTAACATCATAATTACGGAGATTTTTAATAGATTAATAATATAATATCTATATGATTTTTGCATGTCATGAATAGGAAGCTAGAAGTGGCTTCTTGAGATTTCCTTCTTCATGTATTCTCTCAAGTGTAATAGTTTATAGAAGTGACCTCCTTTTTTGGTACATATTTTTTTGGCGCTTATTGTTATACACTAAGTTTGCACCCTTGTTTCAAGCTCTCTTGGTCTTGATAACTTAGTATAACATGAGAATCATCCCCAGGTTGTGGGACCTATGTTAACCGAGATGAGACCTCCAGGTTCTAGGCTCGTTCCTCTTGGATAATCACCTTAATTTGCTTCTAGACATGAAAGCAAAACTTGAGGGAAAGGGATAGAAGGAATGCTTGAAGGGGAAATGACTTGAAAGAAAAATACCTACTACGTGATACACCGAAATGAAGGGTTTGAATCTCAGTATAGAGGATGAAAAGAATGAACAACTCAAGTCTAGGAGATCACAACTCACTAAATAGGCCTGCATAAATATTTCATAGAAGGCTCTACAATAGAAAAGAGACTATTCAGGGAAAGAGAGAGCTTTCACAAACAATAGTATTCTTAAAAGTTTAGACACAATCTACAACCTGCAAACAAACATTCACTTCTGCAACTCGGCATAGGAATGAGACAAGATTGTTAAGGGGTTGAGGTATACCCACAAAACCAATCACATCAAATCATCCAAAATAACACACAATAATTGCAGAAAGAGAGAGGGATCAGGAACCCTGAGATATCACTCAAAACATACATATACTTTGATTCAATAAGAGATAATTCAGGCAAGGAAGCAAAGGGACATGAAGAATTGTCACAAAATACCTTTGCAATGTTTGAATTATCAATGAAAGAATACAACTATAGAAGCTAGAGGGAAGAGAAAATGCCATAGATAACTCTTAAGAAGGATGAATTTCTTTTACAATTATCTAACTCTGAGCCCTAAATCTCTCAAAAATTATTATATACATCTCCTATTTTTGCATGCAGGCAAGAGTCAAAACCTAACTAAGGTTACAAAAGATTTTCATAAAATAATCAAACCCTAATCTTGTCAAGTCTGATCATAAATGCATCTCTACAACATCATGGCCAATCAGATATTTTGTGTGCCCATCCCTATACTAAATTTCCTGCAGACAAGCAACTTGGATCCATCAACCTTTCTGCACAAAGTCTCGCCATGAATGCTCAAATTGGTACTTCTTAGCGACAAGAAATGACTGAAGATAGCTTGCCCATCCCTCTCATCATCTCCTTCAACTACAAATGTCCTGACAACATAAATTCCTTGAGCTACTCCGCTGATTCGCAGCGTGCAAATCAAACACTGGCAAAAAACCCTCTGCAGAGATATTTAAATTTGAATCATAACGGCTAGCCGGTCATTTTAAAACATAGTCATTGATGTCATTTATTTCTTGGTAGATGAATGACCCAGATCATCTTTTCAATAGTCATGAAACCCTTTTGAAAAGTTAGAGTCCACATCAGCAGATCATGACCAATAGGAATTGAGCATGTCAACACCCCTGTCATATTTGAACCCACCTCGAGCTTTCCTCATTTAAGTGATTCAGCGACTGAAGACCTTTATCTAAGTCACGAAGAGCTTTGGTCTAACCCTGGTCTGGTTAAGCGATTCAGCGAATAAGGCTTTTTGCTAAATCGCTGAGCCTCTTTACTAACCTTGGGCCCATTTTGCCAAATGTTGATCTTTTATTCATTTCAGCCACCCCATCAGCAAACACCTCAAAAATTTTTGACAACAGACCCACTACAAGTTCTTGATTCCAATCCAACAGCGGGTGCATGATCTCATAGGCCCCGAATATTCCTTCTGATCATGCACCAACTATTGATACTTTTAGAACATGCGCTAGTAGTTGATCTTTATCCTTCTGACATCTCTACTGATACTCTGACATGGCCCCACTGACACATCCAAGTCATCACTATGTGGACCAATCAAAAGCTTTACACATCAGCCCATCTGACAATGCGGACCCATGACCTTCTTTATCTTCATCGGATGGTTGTCATTATACGGCTAGCTTAAATACCGTGCATCTTCCTTCAATGGTATAACGACAGTCCTCGACCTTGCTCAGAACTTAACTCCTTGAGGAAGCTGACCCCACTGACAAATTTCCACATCACCATCCTTCAACCAATCAGGAGCCTTACACATCGGTAATATCTGACAATGGACCCACTGCACTGAAGCACTATCATCCTTTGGCCAGCCAATGAAATGTGAGCACGTCATCAATATGAGGACCCACTTGATAGAGCTTAGTAATAAAGTGTAATCAACATTCAGTGCATAATATCATGGCTCTAACACAACCCATGAGATCATACGCCAGCTATTAACCTAAAAGGGACACAGTGTGCCTGGCCCGCTCTGACATGCTTTACAAATCATCACCAACCGACTAATAGGAAGCTTCCACATAGGACAATGTGGCAGTGGACCCACTAAACAAATGAAGCACCGCATACTTGGAAGATCCAATGGTTGTCTTAAGATCACATGTGTCAGAAAGCCTCTTCACGAAGATATGCAAGCCATTGATCTTCTATAACTAGGACCCTTGCATAAAATGACCGTCAGACTTCTTAGTGAATACACGACTGAGGAAAATTTAACTGCTTCGCTGGGTCGCAAGAAGTTGAGACTTAACTGCTGGGGATTAAGAGATTACGCAAACAACTCATTCGTTGAATCGTCGAATATGAAAGGTAATTGCCATAGAAATTAGACAACTTGCGACTAGCCAATAGAATTAAAGCGCACATGGGTATTTGAGGATCTTAAGTGGCTGAAAAAGGTAATGACCAAATAGAATGAAGGCTAGGGTTTGCAGGGTTTTTTGGGTATAACGGCTACTTTTTGAATTTGAACCTGCAGACTAGAGAGTTATAAATAATTGCAGAGGCCAGAAGGCAAGGCACAAATTTATGAAATTTTCAGGGGTGCTCGGTAGGATAAAAATGCAAACCTTGGAATAGAAATTTTTCAAATTGCATGGACAATAAAATTTGGGTAACATTTTGGCAATTTCTACTGGATGTCAGCCTGCTAGACATTGATCAGTGGCCTTGACAATCCATTGGGCATGGGGTCATCTCAGAAACATAAAACTTTGATAGAGAGACAAAACTAGAACCAGAAGGACAAATTGTGCACAAGCACTTCTTGGAAAACAAGGAATTAGGCTAGAAAATAGGGAGAGAAAGCAAGAAAACCTAACCTATCCTAA
This sequence comes from Chamaecyparis obtusa, assembly GCA_027943335.1. Taxonomy (NCBI): domain Eukaryota; kingdom Viridiplantae; phylum Streptophyta; class Pinopsida; order Cupressales; family Cupressaceae; genus Chamaecyparis; species Chamaecyparis obtusa. The sequence continues at coordinate 845,122 of BSBK01004821.1, forward strand.
ACTAACTAGTTACAGAAACCTGGTCAAACAAATCCATTCACTAGTTGTGAAAAATAGCTACCTTTCCTCATTAGGATATTTTGCATTGGACACATGAAGATAGCTACAAAGATATGAGGCACACAAAAATTTGTCAAATAATTATTAACTGCCTCTACAAAAATAGGATCAAGTTTACCCACCTCAAATTGATCATATGGAGGGGCCTTGGTAAACTCCTTCTAGGCTAGGTATCTAATGGGGCAGTGTCTTGAAAATCTAAAGGTAGAACCTTCTTTAATGGCTTCTTCTTTATCTTCATGGCTTCCCTCCATCATGGATAGCCATGTCAACTCATCCTTTGTGGATAGGGGACTGCCATCGTCTACTTTTAAACAAGCCAAGAGCTCATCAAAGTTGTCAATATCCTAAAGATCTAGAGCTGGCTCCAACCCTTGTTCATGCAGTAGCCTCTTAGAAGGAGAGCAATCCAAAACTAGGCCTCTTTCTATAGGCATACAACCTTGAACCTCCTTCAAATGAAAGCTCATTTACCATAGTTCCTTGCTCAGACACTAGACTAGTATCTTTGAAAAGACTTGGCATCTGACAACTAGGAGGTAGAGTCCATTAGGGTATCCACAACACTTCATCATCTTAAGAGACTAGAGGGGCCTCTTGGGATAAAATTTTTTCTTGAATAGGCTGCTCTTGTAGAGTGGTAGGCTGCATCTCAAGTATAGGCTCTTAGAAGGAATTTTTTTCCTTAAAACTTGGGATATGAAATTGAGGGGGCTTAGAGGGGAACATAGAAGGCATACCTATCTTGAAGCTTGGAAAAATGAAAGCCCTATCATCTTGATATTGTTCCCTTGCAGCTAACTCTGTCTCAATATAGTCTCTAGGTTGTTGCAGACCACAATAAGGTTGCAACTGCTCCAAAACAGCCTCAGATCCTTGAAGGGTGCTTCTAAAGTTTGGAAATGAATGCTTTGTAAGCTCCTCATGTGTAGGCTCTTGAGGCAAATGGGTCCTCCAACTTGGAATTTTAGGTTTAGGAGCCTCTTCTTGAGCAATTTGTGATCTCAACTTTGCTGTCTCAATGTTAGCTCGGTGTCTGATCTCTTCTTGAAATTTTTTTATTTGTTGCTCATCAACAAGAGTCTCTGCCACTTGGTAAGGAATGAACCCTTGCTCATAACTTTGAGCCTTCATTTTTTGCTGCTCTCTGATCTCAGACACTTGCTTAATCAAATCAAGCAACACATTCTTTGTCTTCTCTTGCTCTTTCATGAAGTCTGAGCTCAGAGTCTGTTCCCAATTAGGCTGAGAAGGGGTGGGTGGGTGGTAAGCATGATAGGGGAGTTGGCTTTGCATTTTTTGTTGTGCCCTTTGTGCCCATGATCCATCTTGTCAGAGGGCCCTTTCATAATCTTGCACAAGGGAAAAATCATTTGGGGCATGCTGGATATAATGATGGCCTTGTATTGTATGGAAGCTTGGGATAAAATAAGGCTTTAGGTGGCTTTGGTAAGGCTGATGACTAGCCCACTGAGCATTACCCTCATAATAGGATGGTGGGTAACCTGACTGTCCATAATAACTTGACATGTCTACTCATGCAATTAGCTGGAATTTGAATATGAAAGATTTGAAACATACCAGCACTTGATCTTTGAAACCAGTAGACTTTACAGAGTTGCCAGATATGTAGTAAAATGACCTCTTCTAGGTCTGTAGCATGTTATTAGCATATCAAAGATATCATAGCTTCTGCAAATAGACTTGTTTTGTGGTCCCACCGGGCGTGCCAAAATTGTTATACACTAAGTTTTCACCCTTGTTGCAAGCTCTCTTGGTCTTGATAACTTAGTATAACATGGGAATCATCCCTAGGTTGGGGGACCTATGCTAACCAAGATGAGACCTCCAGGTTCTAGGTTGGTTCCTCTTGGATAATCACCTTAATTTGCTTCTAGACATGAAAGTAAAACTTGAGGGAAAGGGATAGAAGGAATGCTTGAAAGGGAAATGACTTGAAAGAAAACTACCTACTAGGTGAAACACCAAAATGAAGGGTTTGAATCTTAGTATAGAGGATGAAAATAATGAAAAACTTAGGTCTAGGAGATCACAACTCACTAAATAGGCCTGCATAAATATTTCATAGAAGGGTCTGCAATAGAAAAGAGACTATTCAGGGAAAGAGAGAGCTTTCACAAACAATAGTATTCCTAAAATTTTAGACACAATCTACATCCTGCAGATAAACATTCACCTCTGCAACTCGGCATAGGAATGAGACAAGATTGTTAAGGGGTTGACGTATACCCACAAAAGCATTCACATCAAGTCATCCACAATAACACACAATAATTGCAGAAAGAGAGACGGATCAGGAACCCTAATATAACACTAAAAACATACATATACTTTGATTCAATAAGAGATAATTCAGGCAAGGAAGCATAGGGACATGAAGAATTGTCACAAAATACCTCTACAATGTTTGAATTATCAATGAAAGAATACAACTATAGAAGCCAGAGGGTAGAGAAAATGCCACAGATAACTCTTAAGAAGGATGAATTTCTTTTACAATTGTCTAACTCTGAGCCCTAAAGCTCTAAAAAATTATTATATACATCTCCTATTTTTGCATGCAGGCAGGAGTCAAAACCTAACTAGGGTTACAAAAGATTTTCATAAAATAATCAAACCCTAATCTTGTCAAGTTTGATCATAAATGAATCTCTAAAACATCATGGCCAATCAAATATTTTGTGTGCCCATCCCTGTACTAAATTGCCTGTAGACAAGTAACTTGGATCCATCAACCTTTCTGCACAAAGTCTCACCATGAATGCTCAAATTGGTACTGCTTAGGGATAAGAAATGACTGAAGATGGCTTACCCATCCCTCTCATCATCTCCTTCAACTGTAAATGTCCTGATGACATAAATTCCTTGAGCTACCCCACTAATTCGCACCCTACAAATCAAAAAATGGCAAGAAACCCTCTGCAGAGATAGTTAAATTTGAATCGTAACAGCGAGCCGATCATTTTAAAACACAGCCGTTGATGTCCTTTGTTTCCCGGTAGATGAATGGCCCAAATCATTTTTTCAACAATTGCAAAACCCTTTTGAAAAGTTAGAATCCACATCAACAGATCACGACCAATAGGAATTGAGCATGTCAGTACCCCTGTCATATTTGGACCCACCTCAAGCTTTCCTCTTTTAAGTCATTCAGTGACTGCGTGACTGAAGACTTTTTTCTAAGTCGTGAAGAGCTTTGGTCTAACCCTGGTCTAGTTGAGTGATTCAGCGAACAAGGCTTTGCACTGAATCGCTGAGCCTCTTTACTAACCCTAGGCCCATTTTGCTAGATGTCGATCGTTTATTCATTCCAGCCACCCCATCAACGAACACCTCAGCAAGTTCTGACAATGGACCCACTGTAAGTTCTAGATTCCAATCCAATGATGGGTGCATGATCTTAGAGCCCCCGAATATTTCTTTCGATCATGTGCCAGCCATTGATACTTTTAGAATTGGGACCCTACTGACACATGGGTCCACCTACAAGTCCTCGTCATCTCTCAGCAGGCAATCGCACGTGAGCACATCAGCAATACATAGCACTAGATCCACTGACAAGTCATGTACTTCAACCAATCACAAACTAGCATGTGACCCTGACCTAGCATGGACCCACCTTGACTAAAGCTGAACACTTGGCAAAATCAACGGTCGGCGCATAATCTCATGGCTTCAAAAGATTCCTTCAGAACATGTGCTAGTTGTCGATCTTTATCCTTCTGACATCTCTGTTGATACTCTGACATGGCCCCACTGACACATCCAAGTCATCGCTATGTGGACCAATCAAAAGCTTTACACATCAGCTCATCTGACAACGTGGACCCACGACCTTCTTTATCTTCATAGGATGGTTGTCATTATACCGCTAGCTTAAATAATGTGCATCTACCTTCAATGGTATAACGATAGTTGTTGATCTTGCTTGAAACTTAACTCCCTGAGGAGGCTGACCCCACTGACAAATTTCCACATCACCATCCTTCAACCAATCAGGAGCCTTACACATTAGTAATATCTGACAACGCATCCACTGCACTGAAGCACTGTCATCCTTCGGCCGGCCAATGAAACATGACCACATCATCAATACGAGGACCCACCTAACAAAGCTCAGTAGTAAAGTGAAATTGACGGTCGGTGCATAATCTCATGCCTCTGACACAACCCATGAGATCATACGCCAGCCGTTGATCTAAAAGGGACACAGTGTGCTGGGCCCACTCTGACATGCTTTACAAATCATCACCAACTGAATAATAGGAAGCCTCCACATAGGACAATGTAGCAATGGAACCACTAAAAAAATGAAGCACTGCATACTTGGAAGATCCAATGGTTGTCTTAAGATCACATGTGTCAGAAAACCTCTTCGCGAAGATACGCCAGCCGTTGATCTTATATAACTGGGACCCTCACATAAAATCATCATCGGACTTCTTAACAAATACGTGATTGAGGAAAAGTTAACCGCTTCACTAGGTCGCAAGAAGTTGAGACTTAACCACCAGGGATTAAGAGATTACGTGAACAACTCATTCACTGAATTACCGAATAGGAAAGGTAACCGCTGGAGAACTTAGAGAACCTGCGACCAGCCAATAGAATTAAAGTGCACATGGGTATTTGAAGATCTTAAATGGCCGAAAAAGGTAATGACCAAATAGAATGAAGGCTAGGGTTTGCAAGGTTTTTTGGGTATAACGGCTACTTTTTGAATTTGAACCTGCAGACCAGAGAGTTAGAAATAACTGCAGAGGCCAGAAGGGAAGGCACAAATTTATGAAATTTTTAGGGGTGCTCGGTAGGATAAAAATGCAGACCTTGGAATAGAAATTGGCCAAATTGCATGGATAGGGAAATTTGGGCAACACTTATCACATGACAAATCTTCAAATTTTTAGATATTCATTTTGGTTTTTAATGCTAACTCTTGTGCAAGTTGAGTTGAAGGTAAAAACAATAGGTTATTGAAAGATTTGATCATATCTCACATACGTCTTAAAGTTATGAGCTAAAATTTGTTTTGCACATTGGTAATGGATCAAAGGTGTCTAAGTCCCAATATTAGTATTTTTGGATAATTTTTTCTTGATTTATAAATTTTTATTGATTTCTCATAAAAATTGATTTCTAGTCACAAATCAATGTATTTTTGAAAAAAAATCATGTTTTTCAAAAGGTCTAAAAATTCTATAGGGGGTTACGTCTTTATGGTTTTAATTTACATGCAATAACATAGTTCAAATAGTCAATTTATGAAAATTGATCTATTTTGGTAAAATGGGTCTCTAGGGCACAAATTAAGGGATATTTCTAAAATTTTTACATTTTTTGGAAATTTCTCATATTTTTAATAGTTGTCTTATCTTTGAATTTCTATTTTTGGAGCCGAAATTATAGAAAACAAATTGGATCTTATTGACTAGGTCAAAAGTAAAAAAATAAAAATTGTGATGAGCTTGCACTTTATTTGCACATAGTTCAATGCATGATTGGGATTTCTTGCAAGTCTTTGATATTTCCTAAATCCTAACAAGTGGTTTTCTAGGGTTATTTCTTTTATTTTTATATTTTTGTGTGTTAACTTATTGTTTTGTAGGATTTGTTTAGCAAAAAAATTGCATTTCTAAAACTAATAACATTGAAATTTTAGAAATTACGATAGTTAATTATTTGTCTTTTGATAAATGAACATGTGCTTGATGTTCTTGGGAGACACTATGGAGTAGGAGACTATGCTCCTATCCTTTTGGAAAATCATAAATCTAGACCTCCATTAGCTATCATTTTACTTTCTTACATTTACCTTTATAGGGGCTGCCAAGAGAAAAATCTTTTAGGAATGACTCAAGAGGGGAACAAGAAAATCTTTCTACTCTACCCCACTATAATCAAAAGATTCTTTCAATCCAAAGAGAGGGGAGGTTTGGCTATTTTCTATTCCTAATGTTTCTTCATGTGTAGGGCCTAGTTGCCTAAATCTTGCTAAGACTACACTTGATTAGGAACTTGTAGGGCCATCAAAGATCTTAATATTTTTAACTAAAATGGGAGTATGTTCATCTTGTATAGGACTGAGAGGTCTAAATCTTTCTTATGAGACTATGCTTTTTGGATGCTTGTAGACATGAAAGGTCTTAATTTCTCTTATGAAACTACATGGGATAGTAAGGAATGGAGTTTACTAAAACCTTAAGTTAGAAACTACCCTATTGACTGAAAGTATCATAATCTTTGTCCAAGGACTGATCCAAGTGGTTTGTTAGATCACCTCTAGATTACTTACCATTTGTATTACTTTGGGATAAAATTATGGGCAGCAGTTTTGATACAAGCCTATCCTTAGGTAGTTGTTTCTTGATGGGTTTTTGATTTGTGCTACACCTGTGCAAATATTTATGAACATACACTTGACATTGGTTTCATTATTAATATCAGCTATTAATGACTGAGAATCTCCTTAAACCTTAGGTCATCCTTATACCTCCTAGGGGCTATTAGATTTTTCCTCTTAATCTCCTCCATCCATTTTGTTGCTTAAATCTTCCTCGGTAGATGTGTCCATAACACATTTCAATCTTATCCTTTAGATCATCTCTAAATTTTGTTAGGCATGGATCTCATAACTAAATTCATCCTTTACCTTGAAATCACAACGATATCCATCTCATCAATTTCAGTCGATCATTCTTAACATTTAATGTTTTTATCCATACTCGGTTAATATAGAAATACATCGGTGATAACTATCTCAGTTATAACTGTCATTGGGCATACATTGCACTAGCTCAGTGTATACATAAATCTTCAATTACTGACCACATTGACTTGTTCAAATTTAAATATCTTCTTCAAAATAAATTAATGTAATATGCTCAAGTGAACAATATAAAGCCATAGTCTCATCAATAAGTTATCCAATATTTACCTTTTCTCTCTCATATCCATCTTTTCTTCATGTAGATATCTCATTTCTTCATATTTTCTTCCTTCAACAGATATTCATATGTTTGTAACTATCATGATAAGTACTATCAAAATTAGTTGACATCAATGACAACATATTGATTTATTTAATCATCTTATATATCATTTCAGTAGCTCAGTGATCTCTAACCACTATTTGTTTAGTTCATCAGATATTCAATCAGTTGTAGTTCATCAATCTCCCCCTTTGGCATTGATGGCAACACAATAAATATGAAAATATGCCATACACATACCAAACATGTATTCTATAACCATGTAATTAAATGTTTTAGCTCAGTAAGTTCTTCTTAGCTTGGTATTTAATATGTTTAATCACTACAAAACAAAATAGCATTACACAAAGACTTTCCCTGTGGATTTGATCTTTTTAGTTCTCAGATTGTTGTTCTTAGCAATAGATATTCCAATATGAAGTCTCTCTCCCTTTGTGCAATCTCTCTCCTTGTTTGTATCCTCACTAACTAATTTTTCAAATATAGTCTCTCTCTGATCTTCTCTCTGATATTTCATCTTCATTTTCTCTCCCTTTGACAATAATGTCAAAAAAAAGATACAAACAACCATTTAGTAGACAATTAATTCTTTTTTGTTCGGTTCATATTAGGTAGCTCCAGTGTATTGATAAAAAAATTTCGGTTCCAACTTCTACAATGTTTCACAATCTTAGAAAAACTAAAGTGTGAGTTATGTGCATCAACATGAATGATCTTTTGATAAGTATAGGTTGACGCAAACTCCTAATCACCTTAGTGACCATTAGACAGGGGACGGGCCCCAAGTCTAGTCCTTAAATATTCAAATGTGTCCTTCGGTAAGGGTTTTGTAAAGATATCAGTAGGTTGTTCTTTAGATGTTACAAATTCTAGTATCACCTACTTCTCTTGAACTTGTTTCCTTAAGTAGTGATCCTTAATGGATATATACTATTTTTTTAATGCATCACAGGTTTTTTGGAAATATTTATAGCACTAGTGTTGTCACAATATATAATCACCGGTTTACTGATCACCTTATTCATTCCTTCTAACACTTATTTGATCCAAGAAATATTTGAACAATTTGGAGCACGAGTAACATACCCTACTTTAGCAGTAGACTAATAAATGCATGCTTGTATCTTTCTTATCCAAGTCACAAGAATTTCCTCTAAAAAGAATGCTCCACTAGTTGTCCTCTTCCGGTCATCTATGTTTCCAGCCCAATCTACATCAATGTAAACTTGAAGTTCAAGTTTTCCTTCCTTAGAGTACCATAAACCATAGTCTTCAGTCTTCTTTAAGTATCTCAAAATCCTCTTTACTACAACCATGATTGAATCTTTAGGATTGGTAGAGAATCTTGCCACAATCTCAACTGCATGTGCAATATCAGGCCTACTGTGTACCACATACATCAGTTTTCCAGTCATAGATTGGTACAATGTCTAATTTACCTTTGTAGATTCATTATCCTTTGTCAACATACATCTACTTACCATCAGTGTTCCTACTGGTTGTGCATCTTCTATGCCAAAAGCTTTTAACACTTCTTTAATGTATTTTGATTGAGTGATGAAAATCTCATCATTCTATTGTATAATCTATAAGCCTAGAAATAATTTAATCCTTCCAAACATTGACATTTCAAATTCCTTTCTCATTTCATTAGCAAAATATTTGAAAATCAAATCATGTCTACCAAAAATTATATCATCAACAAATATTTCAGCAATCAAAATATTATCATTAGATTTTTCTTTTATGTACAAATTACGGTTTTCACTAGTTCTTACAAAGCCAATATTGATAAGATAAGCATGTAGTATTTCATACCATACCCTCATGCTTATTTTAGTCCATACAAATATTTGTGTAGACTACATACCATGTCTTTCTAATTTGGATCAACAAATCCTTTTGGTTTTTCTATGTAGACTTCCTCCTCAAGAATTCTATTTAGAAAATCTGATTTCACATCCATTTGATATACTTTGAATCCCTTATGTGCATAATATACAAGTAGTATATAGACTCCTTCAAGTCGAGCAATAGGTGCAAAGGTTTTACCATAATAAATACCTTCTTCTTGTGCATATCCCTTGCATACAAGTCTTTCCTTATTCCTAGTGACCTCACCATTTTTATTCAATTTACTCCTGAAAATCTACTTAGTACCAATAACAATTTTATCTTTTGGTCTAGGTACTAATGTCCATGTCTTATTTTTCTCAATCTGTTTAATTTCCTCATTCATAGCATTGATCCATTCCTCTTTTTCAAGTTCATCCCTAACATTCTTAGGTTCAAACTCATAAAATATTCATGTGTTATGTCTTAACTTACTTAGGGTCATCATGCCAACTTGCTTATCTCTAATGATTTGATTCTCTAGATGGTATCCTATAACAAATATTGCTAGCACTTGATCTATTCTCTATTCATCACTTAGTCCATAGATCAACGAAAGGAGAAGCCATAGTAAGTACCCTTTCCGATCTTGAATATATGTATGTAAAAGGACTTATCATAGCTTATGAGGTTTGGAAGAAACTTGAAAAATTCTATGGAGGTGAAAATAATTTTCAAAAGGAAAGTGAAGACAATCTCATAGGAAAATATGATGACATGAAAATGGTAGAAGGAGAGAACATCACTCAATATGGTGCAATCCTCAAAGATGTTGTTGCTACATTCAGAGCTGTAAGTGGTACCATGGAATAAGAAGTTATGTTAAGTAAGATGCTAAGACCCTTGTTACCTGCTTATGCCATTATTATTAGCAATTAATGAGCTGAGAAAATTTGATAAAGTGACTATTGATGGATGGATTGGAAAGCTTAGTACTTTTGAGCTTAATATTTATGATAACAATATGCATGTTGTGGTTCCACAACACACACCCCTATTTGGCACCTTGGCTAAGGGGCCTTCTTTTTTTTTTTCTCTTGTTTTTCCCCTCTGGGTCTTTTGGATTTCTAGTTTTGTCCCCTTCTTTAAATTTCTTTCAAGTAAAATATCTTCTTCAAAAAAGTTTCTTGTATTTTAACATTTTTTTAGTTTTAGCCTTCTTTGGATCCCCAAACCTCTGAACAACTAAAACTTTGAAACCTCCACATATCAAAAAGAGTTTAAAGTCCTCTCAAGCTTTTGGAATTTTAGACTTCTTTGTATCCCTAGACCTCCAAAAGTCCAAAATATTGAAATCATATGCCTCACTATCAAGAGGTTATCTCTCAGGCTTTTGATGTCTGAAACTGTGAAAGCCGATGGTGATATCACTCATGCTAGAGGAAATATATAGTACCCATTTTCAAAATATGTAAGGAAACATAAAGTATCACTACTTGAGAGAACAAGTACAAGAAAAGAAAGTGAAATTGGAGTATGTGAAATCACAAGAGCAACATGATATATTTACTAAACCCTTACCTAAGGATACATTTGAGTACTTGAGGACCAAACTAGCAGTCCATCCCCTATTTATCATTCACTAAGGTGATTAGGAGGTTGCATCAACCTATACTTTATCATAATATCAAATAATGTTGATGCATGATGTTCACACTTTAGGTTTCCTAAGGTTGTGAAAGATGAAAGATGAAAGACAAATTGACACTCCCTATCAGTACATGAAAGGTACTTAATCTAAATTGAACACTAGAGATAATGTTTTGGCTACTAAAGAGCTATTTATTTATTTTTTACATTGTTGTCAAAGGGAGAGAAGAAAATACTTACACAGAGAAAAGATCAAATCTTCATGGAGAGTATTAATGTTGTGTAGTGTTTAAAACTATTAAATGTACAAGCTAGGGAGAGCTTACTTAGATATAGCATTTCTTACAGAGTTGTAGAAAAAATGTTTGGTATTCTATGGAGTATTTCATGCTGTGTTGTCATCAATGCCAAAGAGAGAGATTGATAACTTACAACTAATTGAATATATTGAGGAAAGTTTGAGAATAGAATGGATATTTGAAAGAAAAGTGATTAACGATCATTTAGCTACAAAAGTGCATGTAAGATAGTTAATCAGTTAACTTATCGTCATTGATGTCAACTAGTTTTAACTATACTTATCATGATGGTTACAAACATCTTAAGAAGGGAAAATGGTAAAGGAATGAGATATCTACATAAAGATGAGATGAATAAGAAAGATATGGATATAATATGCATTAGATAACATATTGAAGAGTCTATGGAATTATGTTAGTTATTTGATTGTATTACACAAATCTATTATGTATTGGAGATCAAGTCTAAACAAGTTTATGTGGTCGGTACATGAAGAATTTTGTAAACACCGAGAAAGTGTAGTGTATATCGAGTATAGTATTAACTGAGCTAGTTATCACTAATGCATTACAATATTGATCAAGTGAAAGATATAAATGGAATTTATGACTGCAAGCTAAAAATGATGATCTAGACAATTGTTTATGATTCCAAGGTAAATGATAATATTTTTTATGATGATCAAATAGATGATAAAATTCAAAGATGATCGAATGAAGGAAAATGAAATGTGTATTGACACAAATGTTGAGGAAGGTTAAAGTGGAAAAAACTATAGTGAAGATTAAGAGGCAAAATATATGGATGAAAATAAAATAGTTTATTTTGTATATATAAAGAGACATGAGATTCATTATTGAAGTTTGAATGTTGCAGGAGAATTCATGTGAAAAGATTGATTTCATGTAACATTGATTAAAAGGGTTGAAGATAGAACCAAGAAAATCTGCAAACAACACTGAGTGACAAAGAAAGCAATTACCCAATCAAATAGAGTTGGAGAAAATAGAGATATTAAATTAGTTATTGATCAAAGGTATTTTTTTAGCTTAGCATATATCTGAAATTCTCCGAATCAATTTGTATTTGAATTAGATCATTATTGTATCTGTTTAACCATTACTGCAGATAAATCTCTTAACCAAGTGGGACATAACAATCTTTATATTTCAATATGGAATTCAATTAATATTGATTGTTTTCTTGTTGACCCCATATCTTATTCATTGACCTCTTCTTAGCAAGACTTAAAGGTTGAACATTAGCAAATGATTTCAATTTCTCCTCATCCATTGTAAGTAAATGATCTAATTTTCTATAATTAATATTTATCTTTACAATTTGAGCTATATCTATAAGTTCATCCATGCCAGTAGGAGTACATGATCTTGACCCTTCTCCAACATCAATTTCTTGAGCTTCTGTAAGGACTGATCCTAACCCTTCTTCAATGTGCATTTCTTCAACTTGCCTTGACCTCCTAATTGAGCTTCTCCTTCACCTTGACTATGTTGATTGTGAGCTACATGCACAAAAATAAATCAAATTAGAGAATAGCTTAATAAAATTTAGACACGTAAAAGTAGAGGTCTAGGTCCACACCTTCTTCGGTTTTATAATAATATTTCAATGAGGCTTCACAGTTTCTTTGTTAAGTACTAGGTGACCTTTTTCTTGCAGATTTAGTTTTCTTCCCTTCTTATTCCCTATTTATTCTCTCCAAAAAAATGTCTTATAAAAATTTGGCAATAGTAATTCTCCTCTTCAAAAAAAATGTCTTATAAAAAATCATCTTACTAGTAATTCTCCTCTCCAAAAAATTGTCTTTAATAAAAACACCAATAACATTTCTCCTCCAAAATATCATCTTTGATAAAAACATCAATAGAAATTCTCCTCCAAGAAATGCCTTTGAAAAAAACAAAAATAACAATTCTCCTCCAAACAAAATCCTTTCAAAAAATTAGAGAAATAATAAAAAATGTGAATTAAATTGATTGCAATTATGTGAAAAATGAAGAAAAGAACATTTTCTTTTATACCATACCATAAAAAATATCATAACTAGCCGACCTACTTCACTCGAACTAGGTCTGGTAAAAGTCCGACAGGGCTTGTTCCTGTTGGACTTTTCCAAAGGGGTCTTCATATGAAGAGCCCTTTGGATGAAGCCCCTAGGGTGGCTTTGTGTGAAGTGGGTCTTTGCTTGAAGACCCCAAAATTGAAATTTTTATCACGATGCAAAAAAAAAAGACTTTCAAGACCTAAAACAAACACCAAACAAGATGATATTCTAAAATAAAAGTCAAATGATGCTACTTCCACTAAGCTTTCTAATGACTATAATTTTAATGTATATTGAGTTCATTGTCACTTTCAAAATTAATTTTAATTGAAGATAGGTTGTTTGGCCATTCAACAACCTGTCTCTTTGACGCTTTAAGAAAAATAGTAATTTACAAAAAAAATAATGAAAAATATGTAGGAAAAGCATATTTGTGTTACCTTTCTATCAAAAAAGAAAAAATGAATTTTGATATATACAGATCAAGTTAGAGCGATCCAAAAGAAGCTATGTCTAAATTATAGTTACCCTCACTTTAGAAATTAATAAAGTATGAAATATTGAATGAAAATGAATGATATGAATTCCATCCATTAGATATTGAAGTTAAAAATATAACCTCGAAAGAATTATATTGTTATCATTTTTGAAAAAAAAGTTATGGTAATCCAAGTGATAGTCACTCCTTAAAAACATTACGTTGATTTTTCACACAAACCTCTTTTTGAAGGAGAAAGAAAATTGAATTCAAATCAATTTTACTTTTTAAAAAAAATAAAAATTTAGAAACAAGAAATAAAATTCTAAAGACTCTAGTTTACATCATCTTCAAATTCCTAACAATTTTGCGACAATAGGTGTTCGAAAGTGAAGTTTTTTTCAGAATGTTGATCTCAATGTCAAAGTTGGCCAAAAATTGGGACACACTATTGTGGGAAAGAGATTTTTTACTGAAGCTAGGAAAGAGATTGTTTAGTAATGGTCAATTTATGGATAATTGTTTAATTCAATTTTTTATGTATAGTTGGCCCATGTAAAAGTTCTAGAAAATTGTAGAATTGGTTGTGCATGAAGGGTGTCTATGGAAATATTTTAAATTGGAGATGAATTGTGTTTGAATAAATCATGAATAATGTGGCTATTCTATTTATTATTAGAAATTAGAAATTGGTTTTATAGGAGTGAGTATTATATGTCAGAAAGAAACATAGTTAATCATCTTCACCTCATAACTTAAAAAGTTAAATAGCTTCCAAGAGAGTTATATATTAGATAGATGTCAATTATGTAATAATTTCCTATTAATTGAAGAGAGATGAATGAAACATCGGGTTGGATTTCCATGTTCAATGAGAAATTCCAAAAATTTATTAATAATTCAATTATCAAAAATGATGGGGCTATGTGATTCCTTATCTTAATTTTCACAAATGACTTATCTATTATTTTATTATATTGGTTACATGGGTATTTTAATGTGTTGTGCTAGTTTATCTAGAGTTTTTTTTTAGGAATCTTACACAATTCTTATTTCGATAACTATTCTTTAAGATACAAATTGTTAATTTGTCTTAATTTAGATGTTGGGGAGTTTCTATACAAGCTTTCCTATAACATAAGAGATAGATTTCTTATAATATGTAGTATATGAATGGACTAAGAAAGGATGATTATAATATTATTTTATATATATAATACATCACTTTCATGAGAAAAGGTATGTGAGCTCTTTATGATCTATTATTCCTCAAGTAATTTGCTAATGTAGACATTGAGCTATGCATGTGATCTCTATTATAAGTGATTTCTTGAATTTTATGAGCATCATCTTCTTGAAAATCAAATTTTGTTGCCTCCAATAAGGTACAAAAGATTGCAAAGATATTTTTATGAAAAATCACACATGGACTTCACAAGTGATAGAAATAATAAAGTGAATTGTGTCATTTATTTTTATTCTTCTAGTAGTCAAAATATTGTGAGAAATTTATAAGGAAATATAGGCATAGAAAATATAAAACAAAAAATAGAGTTTGTTTATTCTTGGTGGGTTTGGTCATCTTCTCTTCCATGTGAAAGATTCCTTCATTTATTTTCTATTTATAAAATAAATAAGAAACAAGAAACTTGCACATTTATGGATGCCAATTTCACTACTGGACCAGTTCCTACTTCTAAGAAGAACAAGAGATAGAGGTAGAGATCAAGTGAATAAGTGACAGATACAGATGAAGGGGGAAAGATAAAAATAATGAGTTATGAGGTAAGGAGGGAGAAATAATTTTAATGTGTGATTGAGATAGATATTGAGATACCAAGGGAGGTAGAAACAAGGACTCTCTCTCTCTCTCTCTCTCTCTCTCTCTCTCTCTCTCTCTCTCTCTCTCTCTCTCTCTCTCTCTCTCTCTCTCTCTCTCTCTCTCTCTCTCTCTCTCTCTCATAGAGCACATTTTATGCAAGATCCAACACCACCATGTTCACCTTTCCCATGTCCACTCTCAAAGAAAATCTAGACATTTGGTTTGTTTTCATTACTATGATATCTACATAGTGCATAAAATGGTTTGGATGAATTAAATTTTTGCAACACATCCATATGAGCAAACATTATGTTTATCAATTTTTATGTGCCTTTCTTTCAAATTTGCAAAAAACATCTTGAACCAGTGTTCTACGTAATGAATATGACATGCTTTATCATCACTTATATAAAAATGATATTCCTTCTTGACGATCCATGCTTCAAATGTGCTCTAAATAACATCCAAATCTAACTGTGCATGTGGAATGTACCATAATAGTAATCTTCTCTGAAAAATAGTATTTTGACTGAACCACCTTTTGATGAACAAAGGAATAGTTTTCTGCAGAATCAACAACTTATAGAATGCTTCCAAGTGGGAAATTGTCTCTTAGTGTTTGGATTTGTTGTGCTTGCACCAGTTTGCAAAATAAACATGATGAATGTAGGGTTCAATCAATTTTTTTAATTTGTCCATAAATGCTCCAACATTTAGTTCCTCTTCAACATATTCTAATCTTTTTCATTCTTTCCCAAATTTTGTTTCATTCTTTACATATGTGTAACTCTTGCAATTTACCAAATTTTAGTTACATCAATATTTTTATTTTTCGAAGGAAAATGAGCCAAATGAGCACATGTTTCACATATTCCTTTTATGCAATTTATTTGATCAACTTTATCATCTCTTTTATCACATAAAATGGATGAGATGAACTCACTTCATCAAGTAGGAGGAGCATATTCAAAATCATAGGTGTCTTCTACAAACTTTCAAAAAACCTAATAGTGGAGATCAAATTCAATATGATAACGACAACAACAAGTTTCAAACACTTTTTTTTTACTGAGATAATATGGCTTCAATCTTTCAAACAATGTTTTCCCAATATTTATATTAGGATTTGAACAACAAAATGACAAATACATTTCATGTTGTATCAATTTCCAACCAATGTTTTGTATGATGTTCATATTGATTAGCTGCAATTCTATGTTTGATGAAGGATGAGTATTATCATTCCAAAATAATGTGACCAAATTCTTGATTCCATCATCAATCCTATCAGAATGAGGAGTGCTACACATGATTGTCCAATTTACTTCCAAGGTGTTATCATCCAAAATCATTCTCCTCTTAACATATCGTGATATTAGTTTTCCTACTAAAACCAATATGAGATGAAAATAAAGATATATGTCCACTTTAAGGCATAGTGTTACCTACAATAGATGTCAACATAAATCTTCTTGTAATGGTCTTATCTTTAGTTCAAGATCACTTCCCTACCTGGTAAAAAAAATTCCTAAGCTTTTCACTCATATCACTTTGCATGTCAACAACTTTTCTCTTTTTTGATGTTGAGTCTATACCCAATAATTTTAATGCCTCTTCCAACTTTTTATTTATAAGTACAACTGAAAGCAATTGGGCTTGTTCAAGTGTTTCAAAATCATCAAATTTAGCCAATATTTCTCCTGCTCTCTTATTCATTGACCTCTTCTTAGCAAGAATTAAAGTTTGAACATTAGCAAATTATTTCAATTTCTCCTCATCCATTGTAAGTAAATGATCTAAGTTTCTATAATTAATATTTTTCTTTACAATTTGAGCTATATCTATAAGCTCATCCATGCCAGTAGGAGCATGTGATTCTGACCCTTCTCCAACATCAATTTCTTGAGCTTCTGTAGGGAGTGATCCTAACCCTTCTTCAATCTGCATTTCTTCAACTTGGCTTGACCTCCTAATTGAGATTCTCCTTCACCTTTACTATGTTGATTGCAAGCTACATGCACAAAAATGAATCAAATTAAAGAAAAATAGAGAATAGGTCCATAAAATTCAAGCACATAAAATTAGAGGTCTAGGTCCATACCTTCTTTGGTTTTATAAATATGTCAATGCCACGTCATGATTTCTTTGTTCAGTACTAGGTGACCTTTTTAATGCACATTTACTTTTCTTCCCTTCTTGTTCCCCATTGCTTCTATCCAAAAAATGTCTTCTAAAAATTTGGCAATAGTAATTCTCTTGATGTCTTAGAAAAAATCACCTTCCTAGTAATTCTCCTTTCCATAAAAATGTCTTTGATAAAAACACCAATAAAATTTCTCCTCAAAAATATCATCTTTGATAAAAACACCAATAGCAATTCTCCTACAAAAGCACACCTTTGATAAAAATAAAAATAGCAATTATCCTCCAAAAAAAGCCTTTCAAAAAATTAGATAAATAATAAAAAATGTGAATTACATTGATTGCAATTATGTGAAAAATGAAAAAAAGAACATTTTCTTTTATACCAAACCAAAAAAAATATCATAACTAGCCAACCTACTTCACTTGAACCAGGTTAGGTAAAAGTCTGGCAGGGCTTGTTCCCACTGGACTTTTCCAAAGGGATCTCCGTATGAAGACCCCTTCGAACGAAGCTCCTAGGGTGGCTTCATGCAAAGGGGGTCTTTGCTTGAAGACCCCGGACTTGAAATTTTTATCAGGATGCAAAAAAACAAGTCTTTCAAGGCCTAAAACAAACACCAAACAAGATGATATTCTGAAAAAAAAAAATGTCATATGATGCTACTTCGACTAAGCTTTCTAATGACTATAATTTTAATATGTACATTGAGTTCATTGTCACTTTAAAAATTAATTTTAATTAAACATAGGTTGTTTGGCCATTCAATAACCCGTCTCTTCAATGCTTTGAGAAAAATTGTAACTTACAAAAAAAATTCATGAAAAATATGTAGGAAAAGCATATTTGTGTTACCTTTCTATCAAAAAAAGAAAAAATGAATTTCAATATATACAGATCAAGTTAGAGCAATCGAAAAGAAGCTATGTCTAAATTACAATTACTCTCACTTTAGAAATTAATAGAGTATGAAATATTTAACCCAAATGAATATTACCAATTCCATCCATTAGATATTGAAATTAGAAATATAACCTTGAAAGAATTACATTGTTATCATTTTATAAAAGAAAATTTATTGTAATCCGAGTGATAGTCACTCCTTAAAAATGTTACGTTGATTTTTCACACAAACCACTTTTTGAAGAAGAAAGAAAATTGGATTCAAATCAATTTTACCTTTAATATATATATATATATATGTCATCATCATCTAGTTTACATCATCTTCAAATTCCTAATAGTTTTATGACAATAGGTGTAAAAAGGTAAAGTTTTTTTCAGAATGTTGATCTCAGTGTCAAAGTTGGCCAAAAAGTGGGACACACTATTGTGAGAAACAAATGTTTTATTGAAGCTAGGTAAGAGATTGTTTAGTAATGGTCAATTTATGGCTAATTGTTTAATGCAATTTTTTATGTATAGTTGGCCCATGTAAAATTGCTAGAAAATTATAGAATTGGTTGTGCATGAAGGGTGTTTATGGAAATGTTTAAAATTGGAGATGAATTGTGTTTGAATCAATCATGAATCATGTGGCTATTCTATTTATTATTACAAATTTGAAATTGGTTTTGTAGGAACTTGACTATTCTTTGTCAAAAAGAAACATAGTTAATCATCTTCACATCATAACATAAATAGTTAAATAGCTTCCAAGAGACTTATACATGAGATAGATGTCAAGTATGTAATCATTTCCTATTAATTAAACAGAGGTGAATGAAACATCTGGTTGGATTTCCATGTTCAATGAGAAATTCCTAAATATTATTAATATTTTGGTTAAATTAATTTGGTTACATGGGTATTTTAATGGGTTGTGCTAGTGTATCTAGAGAAGTTTGTTAGGAATCTTAAACAATTCTTATTTCGATAACTAGTCTTTAAGATACAAATTGTTAAGATGTCTTAATTTATATGTTTGGGAGTTTCTATACAAGATTTCCTATAACATAAGAGATAAATTTCCTATAATATGTAGTATATGAATGGACAAAGAGAGGAGGATTATAATATATATATATATATATATATATATATATATATATATATATATATATATATATATATATATATATATATATATATATATATATATATATATATATATATATATATATATATATATATATATATATATATATATATATATATATATATATATATATATATATATATATATATATATATATATATATATATATATATATCACTTTAATGATAAAAAGTATGTGAGCTCTTTATGATCTATGATTCCTCAAGAAATTTTCTAATGTAGATGTTGAGGTATGCATGTGATCTCTATTATAGGTGATTTCTTGAATTTTTAGAAATATCTCTATGCATCATAGTGAGCATCATCTTCTTGAAAATCACATTTCATTGCCTCCAATAGGTACAGAAGATTGCAAATATATTGTTATGAAAAATCACACATGGACTACACAAGTGATAGTTATAATAAAGTGAATTGTGTCATTTATTTTTATTCTTCTAGCAGTCAAAATATTGTGAGAAATTTACAAGAAAATATAGGCATAGAGGAATATAAAACAAAAAATAGACTTTGTTTATTCTTGGTGGGTTCAATCGTGTTCTCTTCCATGTGCATGATTCCTTCATTTATTTTTTATTTGTAAAATTAATAAAATGCAGGAAACTTGCACATTTATGGATGCCAATTTCGCTACTAGACCAGTTCCTACTTCTAAGAAGAACAAGATATAGATGTAGAGATTGAGTGAGTAAGTGAGAGATACATATGAAGAGGGAAAGACAAAAATAATGAGTCATGGGGTAAGGAGGGAGAAATAGTTTGTATGTGTGATTGAGATAGATATAGAAATATCGAGGGAGGTGAAACAAGGACTCTCTCTCTCTCTCTCTCTCTCTCTCTCTCTCTCTCTCTCTCTCTCTCTCTCTCTCTATATATATATATATATATATATATATATATATATATATATATATATATATATATATATATATATATATATATATATATATATATATATATATATATATATCATGAAGTTGAACAATGTAGATGAACTATTTTCATTTGAGACAGCTAACAAATCTTATTTTAAATCAAATATTTTTAAGGGACAATCATTAATTTCACATGTTCTTCTACTTGACATTTACAATAATATAATTTAAATAATGTTTATACAAAAAAACATGCAATAAAAAATACTATATAATTACATAGTAAAATATAATGTAAAATATATTTAAATTTATAATTAATATACATAAAATAATAATTGCTTCTTTAACAACCAAACTAATTAAATGTCTAAACACTTTTAGTTTCATTTTAAATAAAATAAAATATTTTGATAACTTGGTACATGCCATTTGCATGTTCTGAGAATGTATCTATAAAGGGAACATGACTAAAATACGAAATATGCATGCATAAACTTTTCTTCCCACTTTTAAAATGTAGTTGCAAGCTTGTTGATTGTACGAGTATTTCTTGTAGACAACCTCAACACCATTATATTACAAGCCTCTTTGTCCTTACTCCATATCACTAATTTACTAGTGAGAAGTGGTTTCTCAGACACTACGGCTATTATAAATTAAAAGTAGCACTTGCACCTTTGACGGGTGCAAGGGGTTAAGCCAATAGTTTTATATATTTTTAATGTTTAATACAATAAAATATTTTTAATGATAACTATTGTTGATATCAAAAATTTGGTTTGAAGTGTGATTTTATTTAGGCGAGGTTCCTACTGATCTATTAAAAAATACAATTGAATCACCATGTTTTGAGTATGAGTTTTTTTAACGAAATTGTTAACAATAGTTTGAATTTTTAGTATCAAGCAATATTATTTATAACAAAATAAAATATTATGAAGTTGAAATTTTTTTGATGGCAAAGTAGCAATATTATCTTTCAACATGATCACCATGGTTTATTAAAGTCACACACATATGTCCAAAAGGTCAAAACATGAAAATAGCATTTAAAAAAGAAAAAGAAAAAGAAAAAGAAAAATTATGATATCACTATCAAGATTAATCTTAGTGCTTCATCTTTGTGAACATCACCTAGATCCAATGACTGTTAAGTGCTGACTTAAAAAACTACATAGTTGAATCCTAATAGCCATATCACAATTTGACTTCTTGTGGAAAATATCTCCTACTTATCAATTGATGAGCTTAAGGGAATTTCTAATGAATGGTTCAAAGGGCACAACACTTGGTGAAAGTTTTGCAAATGGTGTTGCAAGAAGAGTGGGTTTAGCCATGGAGGAAACTCCATAGTTAAGCGCACTCGAGATGCAGTAGTACTGGGATGGGTGACCTCCCACAAAGTCTTGGTGCTTCACCTCTGTGAACATCACCTAGATCCAATGAGTACTAACTGTTCCATTCATTCTCATGAGAGATGGGCTCGTATGAACAACTACTCATGAAACATGGGTCAATGAGTTTGACTACATAATTGAATCCTTATCACAATATCACAATTTAACTTTTTGTTGAAAATATAAAAGTGAATACCCATGCATACAATGACCAAAGCATAAGTGAAGAAAATTGAATCCTAAATCCCAATTCATATACCTCCTTTCCTATACATTCCTTCACAAAGGAAATAACCTAAGCTGAGTCCAAATTTAGAACTACCAGACCAGTCTTTTCCCTCTTTCCAAACAACATATCTAGTTTGACAACTAATTTGGTTGAGGACAACCATGGTTCTCTATCTACTAGCTCATTGAAATATGTTGATTTCATTAATAAAAACACATGTTTGACAAGTGTAACCAGTGATCATTCATAAGATGACATCTCTTGGACAATTTACAAATCTTAAAAAACTTGTCAAATAATGTTTGGCAGGTTGAAAAGTTACAACAAATATGATGCAGGAGCATCCTAGAATTCTTGGCAATCTTCTATCAACCAAAAATATGTTTTTTTTGAAAGGCAGATTGGTAGTTGTGATCTTGGTTTGTGAAGTATTTTCTCGGTCTTGGAGTTTGGTTGCTCAGTTTTAGTGTTTACCAAGGTACTCAATCTTTGAAGAACACTCGGTAATTGAAGGTGTCGATTACTCCTGGTGCTCGGTGATAACTACATTGCTCGGTGATGCTTGGCATTGTCGATTCACTAGTACTTGGTTATTTCTCTGCTGCTCAATAATCGGTCTTACCGACTGGTGTTCTTGAAGATTTTCTTGGGTAACTTGGTACATTTATATTTGGTAGCTGATCTCACATTCCCCTATGTGGATCTAGAGGCTGACATGTTGAAATTAAATGATTGTAAGGCTGTTTAGGAGCTGAATTGTATTACATTTAATATTTGTTATTTTAGAAGCCGACTTGGCTTAGGGATTAATTATTTCTTCTAGCTAACTTGTGGCTGAAGATTAGTATTTAAGGGGATGTCTAGGTAGTTGTTTCACATGGATGAGAGGATACATCTAGAGTTAGATTAGATCTAGATTGAAGGTAGTAGAGTTACTAGCTTGCAAGCTTAGGAACAAGAAGATTCCTTGGTGCCTTGTGTGCACAAGTTTAGATCTTTCTTGGAGTGCCTACTAGTGTCCTGTTGTGTCACAGACCTAGACTAGCTGAGAGATGTATTGGATCTTGCATGATCGTGTAGAACTATTTCTTTCTTTGTAATTGGTTGTAATCGGGAAGGCCTTATAGCCCAACACATTACATGTAATCTTTTGTTGATGATTGAAGACATCATTTTCTTTCAAATCTGGTGTTATTGTTATGTAATTTCATTTTTTTATGGTTTGGCTACAGGTTTGGATAGTCCTTAATTGGATCCTTCGACCTTGACTACATTAAGTGGTATCAGAGCGCATTGATCTTGAATGTGTGGATAGATCAGCAAAGGAGAGATAGTTTTCACCAGGACCTTGGATTGAATATGCCTCTGAGGAGAGCTCATGAGATCTTAGAGGAAGAAGTTGCTCAAAAATTCAGTCTTGATGATTTTAGAGCTTTGCAGAAACAAGTGCAAGATCTTTAAAAAGGAATTGAGAAAGAAGACTACCTTGAAAGAAGATAGTGATGACGAATCTTAGGAAGAAGATCATTTTGAAGAAGTTGTAGAAGAAGCTAGGGATCTAGAAGAAAATAGAATCCTAAAGGCTATGTCTAAAATTGGGAAAAGACCTAAGATTAAAGTTTCCACATTTTTTGGAAGCCTTAGGCCTGAAGAGTTGATTGATTGGACCAATGAGATAGATGAGTACTTTGAGTATGAAGAAATAGGAGATCTTGATAGAGTTATATTTGGAAAGACTAAACTGAAGGGTCATGCAAATATTTGGTGGAGAGAAGTTCATTTGGAAAGAAGTAGGAGAGGAAAGGAAAAGATCACTAGATGGAACTGAATGGTTGACAAGTTGAAGAAGCAATTCATTCTGATGGATTATGAGTTAGACATGTTTAAGAAGATGCAAGCTTTGAAGCAGACTAACAAATCAGTGCAGGAGTATACTGAGGAGTTTTACAGAATCATGATTAGGACTGGTCATTCTGAAGCTGATAAGGAGAAGTTATGTTTATGGCTTGAGACCTAGTATTCAAGAAGAGCTACTTACTATTTGGATGATAATAATAGGTGATGCATATCAGATGACATTAAAGATTGAAGAGAAGTTGAATAAGAAGTTTGAAGGAATACAAAAAAAAAAGAATAAAGGTGGTAAGATTGGTGAAATAGTTGCTGAAAGTAATGTGGAAGAAGATCCTAAAAGACTGATGTAGGATCTGGCAATGGTCAAGTCACTAAGAATTTCAATACTAGACAGAGGGGAATGTGGAAAAATGAATTCACTACTACTTGTTATCAATGTGGTGAAGCAGGTCATAGAACTCTTCAATGCCCTAAAAGGAGAGTTGCACTGACTACCGAGGAGGACATTGTGAATGATATAGAAAAAGGTGAGTTTCTTATCACTAGGAGGTCAGCTACATGTATCCATGAACCAGTACAAATAATAAATTTGTTTAGAACCAGATGTAAGTGCAAGGATAAGGTATATAATGTCATAGTTGATGGTGGCAATTCTGAAAACTTTGTTTCAGAAGAAATGGCTAGTAAGTTGAATTTGGAAAGAAGGAAACACCCTAATCCTTATTATATTAGTTGGATACAATATGTGTCTAAGGTTAGGATTGAAGAACAATGCATGGTTAATTTACAGATTGGATCTTATCATGATGACATATTGTGTGATGTATTGCATATGGATGCTTGTCACCTATTGCTCGGGAGACCTTGGCAATTTGATAGAAATGTTTTGTTTGATGGTCGTGCAAACACTTATGTGGTTAGGCATGAAGAATCTAGGCATAAGCTAGTACCTTTACAGGAGACAGGGACTAAGGAATGTGGAGTTATCAAATGTTGTCTGTGTGACCGTGACAAACCTGAAGAGCATAGGGTTGATGAACCTATTCCTAAAAATTCTAGTTTGAAAGATAATGAGAGTGATAGATCTAAAGAGTTTGTTGAGATTAAGAGGTAGATGGTTTTTCTAATAGAAATAGTACAACAAATAATGACATTGATGACGTAGAGAGATGTAGATGATATTGAGTTGATTGAGGAGTTCGGAGAGGATGACATTTATCAAGGTGATGATGTGATCAGTACTGGAAGGGATGGTCAAAGTCAGTTGTTATCAGTTACAAATAGGAAAGATAAGAAAAGTGGGAAGAGGGGAAACTTGGTGCAGGGAGAAATGAATGAAGTAAATACAACTCAGAATGAAGGACAAGATGAGATATGGGTTAAGAATAGATATGGCATACCTATTCTGATTCCCTTAAGGCATTACTAATTTCCTTATGAGAAAATATTCTTTACCTAGTGTATCTGATGCAGGAGCATCCCAGGATTCTTGGTAATCCCGTATCAATCAAAAATATGTTTGTTTTGAAAGGCAGATTGGTAGTTGTGATCTTGGTTTGTGAAGTATTTACTCAGTCTTGGAGTTTGGTTGCTTAGTTTCAGTGTTTACCGGGGTGCTCAGTCTTTGAAGAACACTCAGTAATTGAAGGTGTCGGTTACTCCTAGCACTCGGTGATAACTGTGTTGCTTGGTGATGCTTGGCATGTTCGGTTCACTTGTGCTTTGTTATTTCTCTACTGCTTGGTAATCGGTCTTACCGACTAGTGTTTTTGAAGATTTGCTTGGCCAACTTGGTGCATTTATATTTGGTAGCTAATGTTATGTTCTCCTGTGTGGATCTAGAGGTTGACATGTTGAAATTAAATGATTGTAAGGTTTTTTAGGAGCTGACTTGTATTACATTTAATATTTGTTATTTTAGATGCCAACTTGGCTTAGGGATTAATTGTTTCTTCTAGCCAACTTGTGGCTGAAGATTAGTATTTAAGGGGATGTTTGGGTAGTTATTTTGCATGGATGAGAGGAGAGATCTAGAATTAGATTAGATTTGGATTGAAGATCGTAGAGTTAGTATCTTGGGAGTTTAGGAACAGGAAGATTGCTTAGTGGCTTGTGTGCACAAGTTCAGATCTTTCTTTGAGTGCCTACTAGTGTCTTGTTGTGTCATAGACATGAACTAGCTAAGAGATGTATTGGATCATGTGTGCTCGTGTAGAACTGTTTCTTGCTTTGTAATTGGTCATAACTGGGAAGGCCTTACAACTAGGTACATTACATGTGATCAGTTGTTGATGAATACAAACATCATTTTCTTTTAGATATGATGTTATTGTTGCGTAATTCTGCTATGTTGTGGTTTGGCTGCAAGTTTGGACAATCGTTAATTGGATCCTCCAACCTTGACTGCATTAAAATACAATTTCATTGAGTGAATTTAACTTCCTTCAAAAGCACTGTTAATACATTTCCCATTAGAGTAAAGCATACAAATTATGAGAATGAAAAATGGCTACTTTTGTATGATAAAAGACATGTTGAATCCTTGTGTGTAAAATACATGGACAAGTTGCACCTTAAATAAAATATTAATAAACTAGCTTTTGATATGTGCAGTTAGGGAGGGAAACACTTCGGATAATTGTATAGCACACACACTTTTTGTTTTGATGTATACTAAGTAGGTCTTTAATTAAAAGACCTATTAGTATTGTTTATCTGTTGATGAGCTTTTTTCAGAACTTCAAGTTATAAGTAGCAATAGATCACTCTTTATCATCGATAAGAGAAAACAAATTATCAAAATATTTATCAAATTTTCCACTAACACATAAATTTCATGAGTTTTTGAAGGCAATTCCCTCTCCTCAGGATAGTTCTAGAAGAAAGCCCTCACTTGTCTTTTTCTTCAACCCTTAGAAAGAATGATGCTAATTAGTGAAGGCCAAGTAGTGACTTGGTTTGCATCACTTAATTCAAGATGATGAAACTTTCAAATGTATATATAAAAAATTTGAAGACAATTCCACTCATGATATTAAGTCAAGTAAAGTAGTCTAGCAATTTTGATGCACAGCCATACTGTAAGCATTTACTAAAGAACATACTGCAAGAATGTGGATTGGATACCCATAGAATGTTGATACTAGCCAACAACCAATTGTTCTACAAGTTAAATAGTTTAACATATCAGTTTAAATAAATACCTTTTATTTTGCATTGCAAAAAGGTTTTGAAAGAGATGGAATAGAAAGAATTATTATTAATCAATAATTATTTTCCATTTCTTGTAGTTTAGTACTCACTAAGCTCCAAAAATCCTTTGTCTTTATTTTAAAGGAAACTTTTAAACAACATCAATAGGAGAATGCTAAGGAAGCCTCAAAGACTAACACTATCATTCTAAGAAAATATGTTAGAACTAAATCTGCAAGAAACAACATCTGGCATCTACTTCATTTTGATCTCAGAACCAGTACTTTAGTAATATATTCATCTTTAGATTGAAGAACACAAATTGGCACTGCTTCCACATTCACTAAGCCATGTCTCATGAATGAGAATCCACATCAATCCATTTGGAACATCAGGCTGCCAAGTAAAAATTAGCACCATCAACATAATCTTAAATTTTCTAATCCACTATATTTCCACATATGCATACAAACATTACCTTTGCATATAACAAAGCTGATGTTAGACACCAACACCGTTCCTTTTTTGCAGTTTCAATATAAATGAGATTATAAAAAGGAAGGACAGGAACAAATTAGACGAACACAAAATATTTTACAACAGTTTCATTTCCCTATCAATGGTCATTGATTTATGAAAGCTTAAAAGAAGATATAGGAGCACAAAGAGCTATCGAACTTATAGCATCAAAAGAAAGATATAGTTAAAAAAAAAATCTAGTTGTGGCAAAATTCAAAATGACATTTCATTTGATTTACTACGGAAGAGGAACTCCCATTTGTGAAACTTTACAAGCCAAATATCTGAGGCAAGTTTCATGTGACGAATCTTATCAATCCAAGTTCAAAAATTATTTCCTTTCTAGTCTCCATAACCATGTAAAGGTTTTCTTCAACCCCCATCGATGCACCAAGCTACAATTTGGATCTGGCCAGGAAGTTCTCAATTATGAGGGCATAAATCTAGGCAACATTGCAAATGCTTTAAAATTATGTAAAGAAAATGACTCATGTTTCCTCTCAAAATAGAAATAATATGTAGGATTTCCGATTGATTATATTTTAATTTATTTCCTTTTCAAATCTTTTTTCATATCCACTTGTCATCTTGAAGGAGCTTTCCTTTAAGATCTTAAAGCAAAAATAAGGAAAATTTTCATGATCAAATGAAAAAAGATGCCGCTAGTGTGACATGGGGTTGGTTTCAACGTTGAGAAGGGCTACAAGTCAAAATTTCCCGATCAAATTGAAAACCATGAATAGTTGAATTGAAAATTGGGTCAAGCGGGTCTTAATCTAGCATTTACAATATGGTGGGTGTAACTATATGCTTTTTGCCAATAAAAATATTTTATTACATTAACACTTACAAGTGTACATTTTAGTTGATCAAAAATGTCATTTGAATCTTCAAGTTCTGGACGGCGCCATTTCTCACACAATAGATGGAACTTAACAACTTCATGACCAAGGGAAAAGTATTTTGGCCATGTTTGAGAGTGGCCAACTATATCTCGAGGAGAAACATTGGGGTTTAAATTAAAGTATTACATGGCTTGGATGATGCATGCAGCATATCTTTCACTTGCATGGATAATTTTGGGATTGTCCTTAGCATTTTCTGCATACCATTGTTATAATTCTTCTTGTGCATTACTGACCTGGATATAAGTTCAAATAAGAAAGGAAAAATGAAGAAAAGAAGTTTGAAAATTGGAAAAAAACTGTACTCCATAATGATGAGAACAAACATACCATGACTCCATAGACATCTGCAACACTGAATAATTTTGCATCATTGCTAGAATTACCACACAAAAGCGTAGTCAAAGGTTATTTACCTTCTGCATTAAATTTCTTCAGCAAAAGTTCTCTGTAACTTCACATGGCAGTCTGCATAATGCTCTGTGTTCAATTGAAGATTCTTGTTAGCTCATTCAAGTGTTAAGAGAGTACACCATGCAAATTGTGGTAGCACAGGAAAGACATGTAGTAGAGCCACCTTAACCTTCATGTGGAAGAATTACTTCTGCACAAAGCTGTTGTTATCCAGCTGTTCACATTATTTTCCAGCAGCTGTGTGCCGTAAATCTATTCTGCTAGGAGCTTCTCCCGACGTAAGACTACCAGATAGTCTTAAAAATCCGGTGAGAGTTCCTCTGGGAGAAAGCCTATCGGAAAATTACCATCATGAACAATTCATTTCGGGAGACTTGAAATAACAAAAAGAAGACAACAACGAAAGCTCTAAAATCAATCCCCATTGGAAATGAATGCTTCAAAATTTCATTATTGGAACCTAAAAATGGAAGTCGAAATTTTAATAATGTTTTCTCTGTGTCCTGAGCTTTTTACAGATCGTTGAAGAAATTATCCGCTTTGAAGGGAATCATATTTCAATACTTTTGTTAATTGTTTTCTTACGCCTTTTTCTTGTTTTTGTGTTAACAAAAAGAGATTCTCGTTTTAATTTTATATTCTATATAATGTTTTTCTTTTTAAAAACTAGCTTAGATATCTTTATACATCTATCTAAAACACGCCGAGAGATATCAATCTCGAGGCGCCTATGTATTGTGAATACATTTATTTATTGAAATAGGCGCCTCGAGATTGATATCTCTCGGCGTGTTTTAGATAGATGTATAAAGATATCTAAGCTAGTAGCATCCACAGCGCAACATGTAAAACTGAAATCTATTAAATTTTTAATCTGAAATATTCTTTTTAAAGCATGACACTTATAATATCCATTATGTTTTATACATATTGAAATATAGTATATACAATGAATAGAATTAATCTCTTTCTAGAGATTTGAGTTGTTCCTCCTCTACTTTCCTTTTTAGAACTTGCTTCCCTGTCTTCATCTTTTCATAACGATCATAAGAAAATGGTGGTGAAATTCGAAGTCCATCCAAAGACTTAATTCGTGATATAGCAACAAATGTTAGTCCTGTCCGTTCTCTTGGTCCAATGTCAACTGTTGCCTTGGAAAGTGTTAATCCCTGTGATTTATGGATAGTTAATGCCCAAGCCAAACGTAAGGGCAATTGACGTGTGCGACCTCTTTGTATTGGAGAAATGGGAATTAATTTTGGATCTTTGTCTTCAAATGGCATTCCAGAGTAATTGTCAAATTCAACCATAACATATGTTGGTGGATCTGGTGGGGCATTTCCAGGTTTGTATATGATATCTTGAATGTATCCTAGAGCTCCATTGACAAGTCCTGCTTCAATCCATAAATTAGATGTTAACATGACCCTTGCATCCTTAGCAAGTAATAATTCAATATCTAGTTCATCATTTTGATCTCCCCCTAGATTAGTACTTCCTTCTTTTGATGCAATGCTGCGGGCAACTGGTTTTTTAGTGAATGTAATTTCTTTCTATTATGGTTATGAACATTATCATTTGTTGCAAATAGATGAATATTATTACCAAATTCCTCTTTAACATTTTGGGGCAATGAAACATCTATCCTTGTCATTAATAATTTCCAATCATCTATAGTTGGAGTTGCATCTTGTATATTAGTGAGTAATTGGCGAAATCTTTGTTGGTCTTCACTTTCACCTTCTTGTCTAAACACTTTATCCAAAGTAACAATAGTATTAAAGTCTTCCCATAATAACTTTGCATGAACATTACTATCATAAGGTGGTTTGTCACTAACAGGAGGTAGTTGTCCCAAATCTCCTACTAAAATAATCGATCTTCCTCCAAAATTCATGTTTGAATTTATCTAGAAAAGCTTGACGTAATCTTGAATCTATATTTTGTAACAAATTTTGACCAATAAAACTCATTTCATCAATTAATATGTACCTTATATGTTGAATTTCTTCTTGTAATGTTGTGAGCCTTGTGCCTTGTAAGTCAGAAAAATCTCTAAGAGGAATTCTTAGAGTTGAATGAATTGTTGATGCGCCAATGTTAAAAGCTGCAATTCTAGTTGGTGCTAATAATAATAGGGGAGAACGTTGTGGTGTTGATGCATCATAAAGAGCTTGACGAATGGCTTGAATTAGATACGATTTCCCTGTTCCAGCTATTCCTTGAATTATCATACATAATGGCATGACATGTTCACCTTGATTATAATGTGTCATAATAATATGAAGAGCTTTCTTTTGCTTAGCACCTAAAGTTTCATATGATATACTCATCATCATATCTTCAGGTATAAGTAAATCATTTTGTTTCATAGAATTGATAAAATGTATTGCATTATTTGTGTATTCTTCTCCTCGATATTCTGCACTCCAGGGATTTTGTCTATTGATATCTCTTCTTCCCAGCATATCTATTTCTGTTAGATCCATCATTTGTCCACGATGTAGTCTTGATATTATCTCCCAATCATGTTCAATTATATTTTGATTATTTGGTAATTCATTTTCATCTTCAGAATGAGTTTCAACATTATTTTCAGATTCATTTTCAATAGTCTGCCTATCCACATGCCATGGGTTATAATTAAGGGACTCCCAATTGGATACAATTGTAGTATCATCTATTCCAATATCTCTTTGTATATTACGAAATGGATTGTACAATAATAACTCTGACCAACAACAATCAACCCATTTTTGTGAGTTTCATGAAGGAATATTTGTATATCTTGGAAACACTCTGACAATAGCTGCGATTGTCCTTGCTTGCCATTTATTATCTCATTTTCTTCTAGAGTTATAAGTCCAAGATCTAGCTGCATCTATTAGTGTGACACTTTCCATTGCATATGGTCTATCCATATATCCTTCAATGAAAAGTTTTAGGTGAGGTTCATCATCATTTTCTTCATTCTTTATCACTGGCTTGAACACCTCTCTTGAAACATTTAATGTAACAAATACTCTGCTACTTTCTACTAATGGCAACTCTAATAACATATGACACGTTTCTTGTGCACCAATGTCTCTTTCAATCAAGGTTTCAGTTAGTAGTCTCTTATATGCCTTTGATGCTGCTTCATGTGGATTTTCAATATTTGCAAGTCTTACCAGCATTTGATGATATGTCTCAGAACTCTTTTATGCTTTTGCTGCATACTTCGCAATATAGTTCATTACAGCATGTCTTGAGAGAATAGGTTGCCAATCTATATTTGCTCTCCATAACTGAAGTATGGTACGATTATGTGTATTCACTCGATCATCATTTCATGCTGGTTCATATATTTTATCTCCTGTTGTTGGATCTTCAAATAATCTTGATCCATCCAGATGTAATGGCCATGGTGCATTGTACCTAACAAATAAAGAAAACTATTAGCTTGTACACTATTTTTTCATTTCTTAGTAAAAAAAATATGAATCTATATAATTATCTTACCTACAAACCATTTTCCCTCTTTTTTTACGAAGGCAAGCACCCTCTTTGCATATTGTATGGCGTTCAACACAATTGAGCAACTCTTCATAATCACGTTCGAAGTCTACTTGGTTTAGTTGTTGTGTATTTCGAAGGCATGGATGTTGTGTAAAATTTTGTAGGACCTATTATTGAAGATATAACATATTTTATTAAGTAAAATAAAAAAAGAAACATAATATATGTTGAATAGGTATAGAAGAATTGGTATCTTACCTGTATGTTTCGTTGATGTGGATCTCCCCTTGGATTCCATGCATGTATAATAGAATCAAAATATTTTTGAACTATCTTGATTTCATCATGATTTCTCCAATTAAGGCTGTCTATGTTAGGTGGTCCCTCTAACCATATGAATCCATGCACATGTGGTGATCCTCTGTGTTGCCATTCATATCTTGACCAAAAATCTTTTACTTTCATCCCTTTTAGTAGTACTTCCTTTCGAAACATTGTATATCTTAGATGCATATAATATGCAACAATATGTGGGTAGTCAATAATATTTTGTCGTCACCATTTTTGTGCTTCTTGCGGATTAGATGGTTCTGTTCCTGGCATTAATGCATGTAAGTCGGGCCAATACATATCTGCTGCACTCAAAGTAAAGAAAATTGTTGGTGTTCCAATTTGATGCAAGAGATCACTTAATTCAGCTCGACATTTTGCCCAATAAGACCTTGTACCCCTTAGAGTTGTACCAAAACACATCAAGTGATCCGCTAGATGTGAGTGAGGGACATTTTCTATTTGTTCTCGTAACTCATTGATTGTGATTGGCATATCTTGCAAGCTCTTTTTGGCAAATACTGCTGATGAATTTTGTGCACGATGTCGCATGATCATATTCATCATATAATACCTAAATCGTGGGTGTCGTCCAAAGCGATGATCTCTATATCGAAGTAAATGCTTAACAAATTCATGAAGATAGACTCTTTTCAATCTTGGTTCGATCCAATCGCATCGTCCATCCGGAAACAGTGTTGGAAAAGCCATATCAAGTAATCCTTCTGTGACATACTCATTCAATGGAGATGTTCCAATTCCTGGCCAATCAATTAGTGATCCAGGATCTATATTTGGGTTATTTATCCATGCATGAATTAGTTCCATCTCTCTTCATGCATTTGGTGGTTTTGAGGCCATTGATGTAGTATGATTGATAATATTTCCTTGATCTATCTCCATTATTGGACCTGCAAATACATATTCATTTGCATTTGAATCAAATTCCATATGAACTGAGTTTAGCTGATCAAAGATGTTATCATCTGAATTAGATGTAAGCTCACTAAGTGCATTTTTGTCAATTTGAACATCTCTATAGAACTTATCATGATTTATTTTAAATTGAAGTGCTCTGTAAACCCTCTCTTTATTGACTGTAAAATTATAACTTGTTCCACGTTGATCCTTCTTATGAACAATGATAATAGGTAAATCTTTTATGCGATGTGGTAAGATTTCAGCTATTTCTCTTACTTCTTGTGGAAAACTTATGGTATGCCCTTTATATTTAAATTGACCTCCAGTTGCGTGTGTAACTTGAAGAATGGGGTTGATACGTGCTATCAACATTTCTTCTATTTGTGTTAGATTAGAAAGCTCTAATGGTTGTGGACCAGGATCCATGTTGTTTGATGCTGAAAACTGATGTTCATTCTTTTCTTGTCGACATCGATGACAAATAGGGCCTTCAGGGACCCATGCAACCTTCATTGAAAGATAACTTTCTTGACAAATGTAGCACATACTGGGCATAGCAAGTTTATCTAGTCCATTTCGAAACATTATTTGTAATGTCCTCAAGTCAATCCCATTATTTTGAATAGTATTGATTATCCCCTCATCCATTCTATTTTGTGTTCTTTTCAATTGTCTTTGTCTTCTTATTTGTGATGTGAACTCCTGTTGTAAATTATAATTGCCCGAATCAACATTCATAAGATCCTCTACTCGATCAGTTGGTGTTTGTAGAACACGATCTATTGTCATAGAATTCATCCCATTGGAACTAAACCCATCATTTTCATGAGATTGAGCTTGTCCTTCATTTGAGTCACGTTTACATAGTTGTATTTGTTGTATTTCTCTTTCATTCAACTCGTCTAGGCTCATAGATCTTTTTGTTTGTCTTCTCACTATATTTTGGTTATCTTGAGATGTTTGTGTACGATGTGCTCTCATCTTATCTACATGCTGTCTCATTTCTTCTTCAATCTCTTCCACTGTCATAGTTGCCCTACGCTTGACATGTCTTTCTCTATCAAGTTGGTTTCGATGATTCCTTTCTTCTTCTTTTTCTGCATCAGTCATTTGTTCACGTCATTGTCTCATATAATTTCGTGCATATTCTCTGTGTTGTATTTGTTGTTCACCATTTGTAGCACTTTTAGCTTCGTCTCTTTGAGCATCATTCCTTTGTTCACGTCGTTGTCTCATATAATTTCGAGCATATTCTCTTCGATACTGTCTTCGTTGCTCTTCATTCTCAAAATTTAGTCTTGGACGAGGCATTCTAGAAAATTTGAATGTTATAATTAGATATAAAATGTATAAATGATTTTCAATTGTGTGAATACAATAGTATAAATGAAATTCAATGATAGCGTTCATTGACAATAGTACACTTGTATAAACTTTGGTTAGCTCAAAAGAATAATATGATATAATTTATAAAAAATTTATTAATCAAACATTAATACTTAGTTTTATAATAACATATTTAAAAGAAAGGAAAATCTTTGTTCTTTTTTTTGTTCTATTTTGAAAAATAAACACTTTTATAATTAGATATTTAATATTAATATTATTTCAATATATATTTAGATATTTTAGAAACATCAAATAATATAAAATTTGAAACATTTTATTGAAAATATATGATTTAAAAATATCTTTATGATTTTATAAAATAAAAATAATTAATAAAAGATTTTATAAACAACACTAACAAACAATAATAGTTATAATTGTAAATCTAGAGTGAAAAAACTAAAAATATAAATGAAGGTAAGAGAGTTTTAGAATAGTAAATTTACACTAATATTAATTAATTATATTAATTATAAAAAAAGAAAAATATTAATTATAAGAAATTTCTATTTCTAAAAAATAAACTCTTTAATTATATTATTTTATGATTGAATATTTAATATTAATATTTTTTCAATATATATTTAGATTTTTTAAAAACATCTAGTTATATAATTTCTTAAACATTTTATTAATACTATATAATTTTAAAAATATTCTTATGATTTATAAAATAAAAATATTTTATAATATCACTAATAGTTATAATTGTAAATCTATAGTAGAAAAATCTGTAATAAAAATAAATGTGCAATAAAGTTAAAATAAAAATAAAATTTCACACTTAGAATATAAAAATCTATTATAGAAATGAATGTGTACTAAAGTTAAAATAAAAATAAAATTTCACACTAATAGTTAATTTCCTCACACTACCAGTTAAGTTAATTTTTCATTTTATTGATGCTAAAGTTAATTGGCACTAACCGTGAAATCTTTATAAAAAAATCTGGTAGTGACGCTTTTCTTAATAATTTTAGATAAAGATTTTCTATATATTTGCGCAGTCTCTGAGCATATAAATTCACTCCAGCAATCGTTGAATGCTTTAGGAGGAGTTTGAATGCAGAAATATATGAGTGTCTTGAAGATGATGCAACGGTTCATTGTATTAGTCGGCTTTACATTTTAAAAAAATAATTCATTTCATAAAATGTTCGTCAGCTTTATTATTTAAAAATTTAACATTAACACGGTCACAACACTTCTTTCCCCTATTCTGCCACTGTAGGTTATGCCTCTCGGCGTAATAAAGTAGTAGAGACTACTAAATGATTATATAACGATAAAGGTAGACATTTCTATTAAAATTTTAGGAGACAATAATTTGTTGTTTAGTTAGACAAGCCCATTTAAAAAAATAATCATAAATTCTCAACAAGCATACATTATTGCACATTATTGCCACGTGCAAGTAAAAAATTATATAATTTTGAAGGAAAATAATCTTGATAGAATGTATAATATAACTATAAATTAATTTGGATTTAAAAATATACATAATTATAAGTTAAATTAAAATTTTGTAGTTCTGATTAATTTAAAATTAATTATTATATTATAAAAGAATATTTTGATTAAGTCAATTGGGAAAGGGCCCTAACTCAAAAAATAGTAAAAGACACAAAAGAAGGGGAGGAGCTCACAAGCTCTGAAACCATGAAAAATCAAAGAAGGGAAGACCCTTACTAAAAAACATTTTGACCAGAGTAACTAACTAATAAGAAAAAGAGTCTCAACCCTATTAAAAATTACATGTGTAGAACATAGGGGTTTGAGAAAGAACCACAACCATCAACCAAACAAAAACACCAACACTATAAACCATACAACTCATGAATCTAAAAACTAAAAATAGGTTTTGAGAGGCTCCTTGTGCAACCTATTACTTGTAGGACTCCCTTGAGCTAAAACAACCTTAGTAAAAATAAGAGACCACAACCTTGAATGAACTAACAAGTTTTAAAAGGCATCCTAAAATGTTCTACAATAGTAACCACTATGAACTAGCGAGTTCATAGAAATTAAGAGGGCCAACAAGGTGCCAACTAAATTTTGGTGAGGATTGCCAACAATCAACCCTTTGTACAGGACAATCTTAATAAGCCTATTGCCATACGATTGTAGAATAGGGAAAAGAAAGGCACCCAAAACCTTCTTGGGTAAGAAGAAGGAACCCATAAGAAATCTATAGAAACCCTTAGATCTTCCCTCCTAAGAGACGCCTACTTAGCAAGTCTCCTCTCTACCTCGAAAGAAGAGGATATCACCTCAATGGAAATAGTTGAGGAAGTGTAGTAAGGAAATAAATGAATTTGCATACTAGGCCTGCCATAAGGCAAATAAACAAATTAGGCCCATAAAGAACTTTATACAATATGCAACCAACTTTGGTTGCCAAATGGAAAATAAGTGCATCACTCAAGGTGTACCACCAAATACTAGCATTCTCCATAGGAAATCTTTTAACCCACACAACATTCTCAGTGACGGCACTAGAACTAACTAGTTTTGGAAGGCACATAGGAATTTTGTAAGAAAAATAATCAGCTAAGCACATTAGCTAAATATTGGATAGTTTGAAGAGACAACCAACTATTTCCTATCACTTCTCAGAGTTCCTAGAGTTAAAAGTGAAAAAGAATAATGTTAGTTTGAGTTGAATTAGTTAAGGAGGGAGAAAGCAATTGGAATGTATAATATTCCAAGAAAACAATTCTGATTTACTCAAACCATTTGTTATCCTCCTTGAACATTCAAATGTTGCTAGATTTCTATCATTTCTCACACTTGAACATTTGTACTTGAACAAACTTTTAATCATACCTAGAATATTCTGCCAACTCGATCTGTAGCTCCATCCACAATCCATCTTAATGTAACCTATCATAGAATCATTCTTTGATGCTTTACACCAACATATCTTTACACAATGAATCTTCAATTCATAAATAATACATGAATGTAGATCCCATGATCTATCTTTTGTATGGAGTTTCCTATTACAATATCTGCATAGCTTGTATTCCTTCAGCTAATTCACTTGAATCTATATTCATCTTTCCATTGACTATATCATATCCAAGATGTTCATATTTTTGCCTAATTATAGGCTCAATCAGACTCCTTATTCCTTGCTCATGATTTCATGTTCTTTTACACTTGTATCTCATACTTTTCATAATTTTTAAACCCATATTAGTGTTTCAAAAATAACTAGAAGCTTTTTCATTATCAATACAATTTACATGTTCATCACCACACTCTTTTTTTACAAACAAAATCACACTTATCAAGTGATGAATCCACATCATTTGTACTATATGAAACATCATGAACTAATGGTTTTGACTTTAAACATTAATTATCTTCTTTCAACAAACAATTCTTCTCTTCTAATTTCTTCATTTTTTCCTCTAATTCTTTATTTATTTTCTTAATATCATCAAAAAAAATTTATCTGTGTTTTAGCTCTTCATTTCTGGTCTTGATCTCTTCTAGATCTTCACTTTTTTCCTCTTCAAATTGTATAAATCCCTTCACTTTCAAAATGTGTTCTTTTTCCATAGTTTTCATCTTATTCTTTAGCTCTCCAATAGCCTCTATACAAACATTAATTTTATTTAAAAATTTAAACATTTCTACTCCCATTTTATTTCTTAACTTTATCAATTTTTCTTGAACAAAATCTTTTTCACATATTAAACCTATATTTTCTTTCTTCACCTTTATTAATTCTTCTTCTAAATTATTCGTCTTCTCTTTCTTTAACTCTATCTACTTTTCTTATCCATCATCCCTCTTATGAAGGATTTTACCATTGAGGTGATTCACGATGACCCTATTTCTCCTCCAGAGTCTAAGGAAGAAGATGGTGAAAAAAGAATGTCCAAGGAGGTGTTTGTTGACTTGTGGTTAGATGATTTCCATGAATAGAAAGAGGCCCCTTTTGGAGTTTTCCAGATGGCCAAGGCTCATGCCCTATACTCCTTTTGGGTCCAAAGATGGTTCTTTCATGAGACAAAAAGACACAATCTCAAATGTAGGGCTCTATCGGATAAGTTTAAGAAAATGCAACAGAAGGTGGAGAGCTCAAATGGGATTCAAGATGTGGGGTCTTTGACTCTCTGGTCACCTGAGGAGAAGAAATTAGTGCTAGATTTTATGGAAGCTGAGGGAAACACTAGAAAGGTTCTAGAGGGAAAGTTGGGTGGGCTTACTAATGGGGTGGACAAAACTAAGGACACCCTTAAGGAGATTCTCAAGCACAACCTACAAATAATTAAGACAAGTGTGGAGAATATGAGAGCTCTGGTTGCAAGGCTAGAAAACATTTATATAGACAAGAATACTATTAACGTGGATAATGAAAAGATGTTGGCAATGGAGGTCTCTAGGCCTGGGAAGAGAACTAAAGCTAGCTCAGATGGAAGAAGAGTTGGCTCACACCCTGAATAAACTAGTCTAAGGTTGTTCTCTCCTAATTTCCTATTTTCTCTATTTCTATTCGGTTGGCTCATGTCTGATGGTTGTTAGCTAGTTTTTTTGGTGTTCTATTGTTTTTGGCCTTTTTTATTTGCCAACATGTTTTGTCTAGTTGTGCTTAATATTTTCTATCTTTAACTATTTCTTGTAAAGGGTTCCAATGCCCCCTTCAAAACCTTTTTTTTCCTTACTACTTTTCCCATTTAAACCAAATCAAAAATTTAACTCACCTTGTTATCTTGATTACCATCTCATTCTTCTTCAGACAACTTCTCACACCTTAAATTATAAAGATATTTTCTTGTTACTACCCTAACCAATTAACAACTACAGTTGTACCCATGATCCCTTCTACAAACTTCTTCTACAATAATTACAACCATAAACTTCAATAATTTTACTTCATACTAATTCTTTTAATACTGCACTTGAAAAAATCAAATCAATAAATCTTCTCTATTTTTATTACCAGTGATAGTCATAATGATATGGTTATACATTCACTCTTAAAATGACAACAATTCTCAGACATTAAATATTTTACCAGATCAATGGTATGCATTGGCCTCCACCTTGTACCATTTTGCTTCTTTGACTGTAGCTTCCAAACTTGGTTTACCATTGCCACTGTCAAGTGGGTAGAGGCAAACAGGGGAAAAATAAGGGAGATGCACTACACCAAAATTAGACATCTTTTCTTTTAATTAACCCCTTAATCTATTCAATGATTTTGACATCTTCTGTTTGTAGCTTTAAAACCCTTGGCTTTAAGGATATCCTGTAACAAAAATACCAACATTAGTCTATCAGTTTGGGGTCACTTCAAATAATCTTCAGTGACAACTCCAGAAGGGAAACTTAGCCACAATGTAATAATTTCTTTAAAATCCACATTTTCCTTTTCCTATGGTGGTTCTCCAGGCAATGATCTTCATAATGAAGCGCTAGCCTTTTTGCATTCATTTTATCTCCAAACACAACTACTTTCAACTACAAACTAATCACTGATCGACAAATTTATATAGTCCTTTTTCTAAAAATGATCTCCTTTAGTGGCTCATAAAACATTTCAAAGCAAGAAGTATTCCATCTTTTAAGATGATATTTGACATATTTAAGTTTCTTCTCAAAGAAAAATATAGTCATCCCATAAGATGGGCCACACTCTCTCTACCACTTAGCCACCAAATCATAAAGGGACAAGTCTCAGAGCCACATAAACTGGAATCTAAAAGAACGATTCTTAGGGAGTGCAATAGTTGAAGAAGAGAACTTAATCGATGAATGATCAAAACCTCTCCAATCAAGAGTTTTAGAACTCGTAATCAGGCCACTGCCAACCCAATAACATGAAACAAGAAACCTATCCAAACATTCTGAGATAGCTTCTTGACCACTCCATCTATTGTTCCAAGTGAAAACCCCATTTGAAGGCTAACATCAATAATAGAAAGAACATCCACCTGGGCTTGAAAAAGATCAGAAGCAAGGCCAAGCCTAAGCCAACCTCCTATTTTCTCCTCAAGACTTAAAATAGAATTAAAATCGCCTCCTAAAATCCGAGGAAAATAAGGAGCACAAGAACGCACATACCTAATGTGATCCCAAAGATAAATCTTCCCACAAATGTCAATAGAGGCATAAAAATTTGTCACAAGAATAGTCTCACCAGATTCCAAGGCAGTAGCCACCATAGAGATTGAGTAATGACTAGAAATCCACCAAAGGGGAGAAATCTTTTGAGGGTCCTAGAATAGAGACAAACCTTCAGAATTCCCTTGCGAACCAATACTTTGATAGTGACCAGGGTACCAAATGTGTAGAGCATGCTGATGCATAACCTCAATAGAAACCTTAGTCTCTTGAACTCAAAAGACATTCGGAGAATGAATTGCAATCAAATCATGAATAGCTTTTTGACAATAGGTGCTATTCAAACCCCTCACATCCAAGAGAGAATGATCATGGAGGGGTTTGAGAAAAGTGAGCATCAATAGGTTTAAAAAAACCAGATTCCACCAACAAATCTCCAATCTTTTTTATCTTCTCAAGGTCTGTCTTTCGCCCTTTTGAGGAGCTATCAATAGGACCTTTCTTAAGGGGTCCTTGTTGCACTCCCAATCTACGAGATGAACCCTTATTTTGAGATGAAACTAAAACTTCTCTAGCTAAATTTTCCAAAATAATATCATCCTCTATGGAATTATTTAAAGTCACCTGAGCCACTTGTTGTCCCTGAATAGCCTAAATTGGTTCTAGTTCAAGAGCTAGTACAACCTCCATACTGAACCCAACACTATTAGAAGTGACCACATGCGGGACCCCTTCTTCCAAAGCTAAATTCTCAAGCACCTCAAACCTATTAAAGCTTCCATTTATCTGTCTATCCTTGAATGTCCCCTTTTGACCTCATCCTTTAGCCTTAGTTTTAATAGGTATAAATCCTTCCTAGTCCTTTCCCTGAGGTTTAGCCATCATGGGAGCTTTTCATTTTTCCTCTTTAACTAGAGGAGGTGTTGAAGAGGGGGAATGAGCTTCCTTACAAACTTTATGGAATTGTCATAGGAGATGGCCATACTCATGACAAAATTGACATCAAAAAGGTAGAGATTCATAATCTAACTGCTGGATCCATGATTCAGATCCCAAACAAATTTCCATCAAATTTGGTAGGGGATTATTTAGATCTATCTCAATACAAATTTGGGCAAAAGAAATAACCTTTTCATTAAGGGTTTGTGTAGCAACCACTGCAGGCTTTCCCAAAAGACTAGCAATTGTATGTAAGATGTCTTCTCGTCAAAACTCCATGGGGAGGCGAGGTAGACAAATCCAAACAGGAACTCAAGAAGGCATCTCTTTAGCTAAATTAAAACCTGCATGCCATGGTTTAATAAATACTCCAACCTGATTATAAAAATATGGGCCACCTTCAAAAACTCTATTGTGATTTGCCATATTCAAGAAAATAACCATAAAATAGCTATTTGTTGCAAGCATAATTTTTATATCTCCTTCAATCTGCCAGGAACGTCGGATCCAAGATTCCATAGTGGACAAAG
Source organism: Chamaecyparis obtusa (assembly GCA_027943335.1). Lineage (NCBI taxonomy): Eukaryota > Viridiplantae > Streptophyta > Pinopsida > Cupressales > Cupressaceae > Chamaecyparis > Chamaecyparis obtusa. The sequence goes on from BSBK01004821.1 coordinate 887,615, forward strand.
GAATGTGAATGCTGAGAAACTTACAAATCAAAGCATGTCTACTCCAATATGAGACATCTTCTTCCACCAAATTAGGAGAAATAACCAAAACTGGGCAATCCTAGATTCTAGGAAGACACCCATTAACCTTCTTGATATTAGGGCCAGCACTCGTATAAAATGTATTTGCTTGCTATGCATGCATGCTTGAAGAGGACCAATTATGAGCCTTGTCCATGCAAGAAAGATCCACAACTGATGCCATAGAAATCTCTGTCATGCAAAGATTAAAGCTAGGAAAACAAACAAAAACCAAAACAGTTGCTAGCAAACAGAAAAAGTCCCCGTAGACACCAAACAAAAACAAAACCCACTACAATAAAAAAAAACTACCCCGCTACTAAAATGCTTCCACAAAACCCATGCATGCAAACCTGCAACCAAGATAGGAAACCTCCATCATTCTCCAACCATCACCGAAAATTCCATAATCTAAAAAAAACAAAACAATAGGCACTGCACAAGGACTTAACAACAACTTCCTTTCAACCATTTCATGGTGTTTGGCACCCTGCAAATTTTCCCTTTGACATTTAGACAGAAAACACAACTCTTTGCAATCACATTTAAATACTCCAATTTTTTTTTGCAGCTAGTAATAACAAGGTCTTCTCCATGGCCTGTTATCTCCTTGCAATTGCTTCAGCAATCAGATTTTCCTTTATCCATGCAATATTTTTACAACTCTCACAAATATTATTCACACCCAAGATTGTCAACATCTTTTCTCACACCACTTTGACAGGGGTGGATGAAGTGGATTTTAAAAAATAAACGGACAAAACACACAACTTGGAAATAGACACACAGAGAAATTACTACCTACCAACAGAAAGCCCAGCAATCTCGTCTAATAAAAGGTTATAGATTTGTGGTTTCTCTATGGAATGGATTCCAAGATTTTTTATATGAATCTACACCATAAGCATTTGGAAGTATGGGCTACTTCAATAAGCATCAAAATGCATTATTCCAAATAATTATTGTGTTTCGCAGGCAAAGTTATTTTATATATTACCGTTTCTTAATTTTTGTGTTCTTGTTTTTAATTTTAATACGAAACATGTGTGTTCTTGCGTATGATTAGTAAACCTTTTAAAATAAATCTTTCATTCAATCGACAGAGTAAAAAAAAGAGAAATAATTTGTATGTTTTACGAATTTCAGAAGCAAGCCCTGCGCCGTCACCAGGGGATTTTGCCAGGATAGATTTTTTGCTGTCACTACATAGAATTTTAGAAGGGGTTCTGAGCTAAAAGTTGACCAAAATTCTGATACCAAAGGAATTTCCATTTTTCATAGTATTTTAATTATGTTAGAAGCAAAAATAACATGTCATTCTTAGCAAATATTTTGTTGTTATTTAAATGTCGCTTGTTTTGTTGCCCATGTTTATTCTTGTCATTTTATTATGAAACCTCTGAACTGATCTAGAGTCTTTTACACAGATTCTACTTAATAACTAATGAATTTAGTGACTTACAAAAGTCCACTAAATAGTTCATTGGATAAAAAATTATATATATAATATAGATACTGAAATAACTTGTAGCCTTTCTCTGTACCAACTTTGTTCATCTAAATATGCAGAAATGACAACGTGTTTTACAAGATTTGATATACTAACCTATACAATTGATTTGTTTCTTGATTTATACATATTCCTTTTGCTAACTGCATTTTTTCATAAATTCTAGCTTACCACTTTTACAGTTTTGAAAGCATACAATCACCATTATGAACAAGTTAGTTTAGATGATAACAAATAACAAAAAGAGAAAAGAAATGGTTGTGGGAAGCTTTAAAATCAATATGTATTGAATGTCAATGTTTCCAAATTTCATTATTGAAACTTAAAAATTCATGATGTCTTCTCTCAAATTGTATCTATGTCTTCTATACGCATTGACCTTGTTCCAGGTTCTTGAAGTGTTATCTGCTTCAAATCGAATCATATTTCTATACTTTTGTTAATAATTATTGTAACATTAAAAAGCATTGTTATAATGTTTCTTTTGCCACATTCCAAAGGAGAGACTCATTTTAATTATATAGATATTTTATATCAATATAATGTTAAGGGAAGAAAATTTTAGTTAAAATTTTGTTGTTTACTTAAACACTATTATTCTTAGAAAGGTATCTATCCTATCCTTCCCAACTTTCAAGATTAAGTTATATAATTATGAAGGAAATTAATTTTGATAAAATTGCATATTATTTATAATTTCTATATTCTTCAGTGCTTGATTCCTCCATAACAATTGAGTACAACATGATAATTCTATAATATATTCCATTTCAGTAATAGATAGTATTATAGAATCTTGATTCTTACTCGACCAAGCAACTAAATGGGAGCCAAGAAAGCATGCTTTGTAAGTCAAACTTCTTATTTTCTCCATAGAGTCTACCCAATCTCCATCTTTGTAAGTCATTATAGAAAAATATGAACCTCTCAAATACCACAATCCTATATATTTTATTCCTTTTAGATATCTAAAAGTCCTTTTTACTACCATATGTGACTTCAATTCTTTCTTAAATCTAGCTTCCAAGCATACTACATACATGATTTCTGGTCTAGTAGAAATCACATATAACTAATAGATCTTTATATGTTCATCTTCTATTGGTGAATTATCCTCTTTTCGTAAACTTATAGTCGATAACAATGGGAGTTCATACAAGTTTTGAATTCTCTAGGACAACTTTCTTTAGTAATTCCTTCACATACATGGGTTGAGAAATAAAGAAGCCTCTACCATTTTGACTTACTTGTAATCCAAGAAATAAAGTCAATTCACCAAACATGGACATCTCAAATTCCTTCTACATTTATTTAGAAACTTCCTTTCATAGATTTGTTAGAATTCTTAGGTACTAAGAGGTGGGGGGGGGTGAATACGTACAAATAGATAACCTAATAATTCAACCACAAGCCTAAATACCTTTAACAACAACTCCAAAATAGAAAAAAAAACATGTACCTAAAGAATGAAATAAAGGTAAATAGCATACAATATCCACACCTGCATCACACATAAAACATTGATTTCTCTTGTGGAAACCCTTGGTTAGAGGAAGAAAACCATAGTGGGGATGACACCAACAAGCCCTTCACTGTATTAAAAAAGGTTTTCCCTGTTAGGAGATACAAATACCCTTTCAGAGGGTTCACCATGTTCATAGTGATTAGTACATTGTTAGAAGTACAATGAGATCTACTAGGAAATACATCGCCAAAGGATTGAAAACTCTTTCTGTGAGTTCACCCTATTAAGGGATTTATAATATAAGACCTGTTAAAGTCCACCCTATTAGGAGATTTTCTTGCCATAACTATTATGAAACTATATCATCTTAAAATAGAAGCACTTCCTTGATAAGAGCATTTATCCCTCCGAGTAAGTGGTTTGGGGTCATGTTAAGCACCTTGATCAGGTCTTTCCATGTATTTCACTTTCTCCCCACTTTCCACTTCCTTTTCTACTTCATTCTAGTTGAAATTAGGGTTAGGATCCCGAAGATTCTCCTTAATTTCTCTCTTCCTTGGCTTTATTTTCTAGGTAGGACTTAGAAGTAGGTCATCTTGGTCTTCATCATAGTTATCATAGGATTTTATGCCTATCCCTGGCATTTTGTCCTTTTCTACTATCATTTCTAGAACTCTGGGCATCCCTAGGATCTCCTGTCCTGATTCTAGTTGGATCTGGGCCCAGGGTCAGAATCGAGGTTGATCCTAACTAGGTTAGGATCAAGCTTAAACCTGACTCAGTTAGGACTGAGCTTGATCCTAACTAGGTTAGTTCCAACCTTGATTTTGCTCCCCTCTTTCAAATTTCCAAATTCCTTGATTTTCGGGTATCGAGCTTTCAAGATATTTGTTTTCCCACCTCCAAGTCGGCCATTTGGGGTTTCAAAATGGTAAATCCTTAAATTTCATTTAATCTAAGTTTATTTTCTAAAGGTTAGGACCTAATTGGAATTTAATTCTCCAAGATGGCCCCTCTAGAGGATTTTGTGCCCTAGTTCACTATAAAAGGAGGCCTTCCTCTCTCATTTTATTCATCCATGATCAAAAGAAAGATCTAATCTTAAATAAAGTTTTGAGAAATCTCTCAAGCTCTCAATTTCAAGTAACCCTTCAAGTATTCAAGCATTCATCCATCAAGGAGATCCATTGTTAGCCATTGAAGGATTGAATCTCTTTGGAGCCCTCTTGAAGATCCATCCTTCTACATTCCTCCAAGCCTCCTCATATGCAAAGATCTATTCAAGATTGGTGTTGAAGATCAAATGCCATTGATTTGAGACATCCTACTTTCATTCTACATCCATTGGAGCACCTGATTTGAGGATTCAAATCCTCTACAAGGACTTCAACATAAGCAAGGTGAATTGTTTCAATTGCTTTGTTTATGAACACTACATTTAAATTCAATTTCAAGGTTAATTCCTAAATTGGGGTTTGACCAAGGAAAACCCCCCATACAAACAAAACCCCCATTTTCTTGTAGGTACATGTGCGGGATTTTAGATATGACAGGGAATTCAGATACCCTTTTTGATGAACTTCTGAGATCTGTGAACAGAGTTAGAATCCACCTTCAAATAAAGAATGTAGCCTTTGACCTTTTATTAGGGTCAAAGTCAACCTAAGCTCATCTTGGAAAAAGATTTATGGGTTTTCTCCATCTGAGCATTTTTAGTGCATAATAGGTTGCAGAATTGCCCGAAAGTGTACACAGACATTTGAAATTGGCATTTTCAAGATCTTCCCTAATTTGAGGTTAGTATTTGTATTTCAATTATTTTAAGTTCTAAACACTTCAATTTTAACCATAGGAAATATAGGGTTTTCCTCCCTCTTTCACATCCTTCATAGATTGATTCAATTGTCCATTAGCCATTTTGGTTGATCAAATTGGATCTCTCCTTTGGGAATTTGGATTTGGGAATAGATCTCATATTTCCCCCATACACATACATCAATTCACATATTACAATTTGAATAGGTGTGATTCCATTTTACATCTATTCATTTTGGTGAACCCGACTAGCTTACTCTGTTTCTTTTTTTGGTGTTAGATATCCCTTTGTCTTATTGTGTGTATTCACCTACATGTATTCATTTTTGTGAACCTGAATAGCTTACTCTCTTTCTTTTTTGGTGTTAGATACCCCTTTGTCTTATTGTGTGTGTTCACCTTCATCTATTCATTTTGGTGAACCCGACTAGCTTACTCTCTTTCTTTTTGGTGTTAGATTTTCCTTTGTCTTGTTAGTATTAGATTTCTCTTTAAATATTACATGCTAATTAGATTTCAAAAATATAAAAATATTTTAGTTCATTCGCATTGCATTGGTTTATGAGCTTTACTACTACTAGTCCTACTTATAACATTTCGGTTAGAAGAAGTCGTAGACTCATGGGTGCCTTTGATCCTGAATCTTCCTCTCCTTTCCTTAGGGTCCTGGATGATGATTTAATTCTTCATGATTCTAATCCTACTATGGAGAAAAACTCTTCTCACTCATCTCATGATGAGGATGATGCTTTAAGAGTTCCTCCTGAAAAAACTCAAAAAATTTCAACTAAACTTGATAAAATGGGTAATTGGCTTATACAAGAGAACTATAATCAAGATTCTATTGAATCTATAGAGGCTCTTAAGAAAGTTCTCTATGATAACAATCAAGGTGTTAACCTCTTGCATCATATTACTCACCTTGTGCATTCAAATATTAAACCTTTAGCTCAAGAAGCTCAAGATTTAGGGTGGATTCCTCCTATCACTAGTGTTAAACCTCCTTCCAATCCTTTACCTAGTATTCCTACCTATACTCCTCCTTTGGTGACTTTGATGGTTCCCTCTATTCCTATGAGTGTTCCTCATGTGTCCCTTCCTACATCAAAACCTCCATATCATAATGTTCCTTTTACTTATTCCAATCCACTTCCAAATGTAGTTCCTAGTGTTCCTCTAGTTGTGTCTTCTATCACTGCAGCTTCTTACACTTTACCTAGCATGTCGAATGTTGCTACTCTTATTTCCTCTAATGATTCAACAATCATCAGTTTGGCTCAAACTGCATCATCCTTACAACAACAACTTGCTTCCTTAACTCAAAACAAGTTTAGTATTCCTACATGTGACATGGGAAGTCCTTTGTTCTTCGATATTATTCATACTCCTATTCCTTAGCAAGGTGATTTGCCTTGTCTTGAGAATTATAATAGAAAAGGAGATCATGTTCATCATGTTAAAACATTCCAAATCCTTTGTAGTGATTATGCTCATGACCATCGGATTTTAGCCAAACTATTTGCTAGAACCTTCCATGACAAGGCTTTACAATGGTATTGTTCCTTTCCTCCTTATTCCATTGATTCCTTTCCAAAACTTGCTAATGCCTTTATTCAACAATTTCAAAACAACATTAGCTCGCAAGTGTCTTTGACTGATTTGATGCATTGTAAACAAAGTGCTAAAGAAAAATTGACTGAATTTATTGGTAGATTTAAGCATTTCAATGCTCAGATTTCTTATACTATTCCTGATATTGATATTCAATGTATGTTTATTTCAAATTTGCAAAAGGATATTAGAGATAAGATTCTACTTACTAAATTTACCTCTTTTCAACAACTTTGTGCAGTGCTTCATCATTATCAATTACAAGTGAGTCAATTTGAGAGCAACACTCCAATGGCTCTTATTCTAGTTGATAAGAATGATGCTGCTCCTAATCCCAACAAATTTAAAAAATTCAACAACTATGTCAAGATAAACAAACAAGAAAATGCAATTGCTGATCAAGTTGTTGTTGCATCTCACAATGCCACTTCTGCATCCACTAATTTTTTATTAAATCGTACATTTACTCCTCTTTTTGAACCTTTATATACTATTATGACTAGGTTATTAGCTACTAATATGATTACTTTACCTCCTATTCAACCTATTTTACCTATTATGATTGCCTCTAAATCTTTTGATCAAAATGCTTTTTGTCAATATCATCATCAAAATCGTCATGATACTGAGAAGTGTTATTCTTTAAAACATAAAGTTCAAGACTTAATTGACTCTAATGCCTTATCTGCCGATAATCTTGATGGTAGTGGGAACAAATCTGTCTCTCCTCCTAATCAAAACCTTCAAATCTATACGAACCATTTACCTATGCATGCTACTAATACCATTTCTCAGCCATCTACTATGGAAATCACGTACGATGCTAAGATGGATTATCTCAATCATGTTGTTAATCAAGTGGAGCATGTAGGTCAAACTATATCTCCACCTCAACCTCAACCTTAGATTCAATCTCAAGTTCAATCTCAACCTCAACCAAAACCTAAACCTAAACTAAAAACTCAACCTAAACCTCGTCAACAACCTAAGAATAAAAGACCTTAGAAACTTTTGATTACCTTTGATGACTCTAAGACTATTAAAGCTCCTAATGGTCCCCTTTACATTATTGCTAGGATTTCTTAGATACCCACTCGTGGTTTCCTTGTTGATCCTACATCTTTAGTTAATGTTATTACTAAAGAAAATCTTTTTATGAAAAGATTACAATGTGATTCTTATGATACATTGGATGTGTGGATTCAAACTTGTAATGGTTTTCTTTATCCATCATTTGGTTCTATTACTTTACCGGTTGAACTTCCTTTGTTGTGGTTCCTACTTTTGATCAATTTCAAGTTAAGCTAGGTTTTCCTTGGTTAAATGTCATGCATGTTGTTGCTTCACCTATCCATAAGTGTCTTAAGTTCATTCATGATGAAGAAGTGAAGACAATTAATCATATTTTATATCAACCATCTAGGCCTAGAGATTGTTCTACTCTTGATTTATTTTCACCTTCATTACCTAATTTATGTCCTCAACCTGATAATATTTTCCATTCATATCAATCCTATAAACATCGTAAGATTCTTGAATTAAGTATTCCTCCTATGGATCTTAATCATGGTCTTTTACCTCCTTTAACTATGACTTCTAGTTCTGTTAGTGAAGCTCAACCTATCAAAGATTCTATGATTATTCATCCTATTGTTGGTAATCCTATTGATCCTCCTAAAGAACTTGTGGAGGATCTTATGATCGTTCCTCCTAGTTCTCAACTTATTTCAAAAAAATCAAAACATAATTGATCTGCTAATGAACATCGTAAAAAGCATTGTGCTCATGCTAGAGCTTGTAATTCTATTCTTCAAAAATCTTCACCTTCTTCAGATAAATCTATGCATGATGTGTTAGAAGAATTTTTTACTAATGATGATGTTAATATTCATGATTATGATGATTCTATTCACATCTTAGATCCTATTTTGATTAATTTGGATGAAGAATATACTCTTGAAGATATTGATGATGTTAATGATGAATATGAGACTATTGACATTGACATTGATTTTCCTAATATGCTTTCATTAGAATTAACTCTTACACCTGGTGTCAAACATTGTGATTCTCAAGAGGATCATTGTTTGGAACTAGCTATCATTCCTACTGTGTTGGATATAGTCCCTCTTGTGAGTTACCCACCTTCCCTAAATGATAGACAATGAGATTGGGAGAGTAGGCAGCATGCTTGATTGACTTGTCCTTCGTGGTAGCTTTGTTATTTTTTTGCCTGTTGTGCTATGTTTCTCCCATAAAAAGTTTGCTAAATGTTGTTAGATTCTTTTATATAATCCTTGTTACTTAGTTCATACAAGATGATAAAGGAATCGAAGCTATTTTTCAATTTCTTCTATATGTATCTCTATTCTTCTATTCATTGTTCAATGTATGTTGTAATTGTGCTATTGTTTGTAAATGTTTCCTTGTGTAATCTTCTTGGATTTGAGATATGGTAGCACTAATTTTTTTTGGTCTCCATGTCATGGTCCAAAAATATTCTCCTTCATATATCTTATCTGATCTTTCCTCCTTTGTGATCGTAGTTCTACTTTCTTTGGGGGAAAGATGTCAATTCATCTGCAATAATATCATATATATATATATTATCTTATAATCATACTGACCCCATGGTAGGTAGATCCCTTCTATGTTCTCTATATGTTTCTATGATATTTCCCTTGATTTGTCTTTGTTTGGGGGCATCTCAGCGTGGAAACGTAATCAGTGGAGTTGTTTATGTTTTCATTAAAGCCATTGCTCCTATTAAAGTGTTAGCAATGACTTTAACATGGGGGCATATGCTCTGCTCACCTGTTGTACACACACACTTCTTTTTTATATGCACATATTTTTCAAGATACTTTTCTCCCTTTTTGGATTAGTAACTAATCCTTAAAGCATGGATTTATATTTTAGGATCCCTTGATCCCTCCAGTTTCAAATATACATATATTTTGATCCCTTAAGGTCAAAGGTGTCCTTAAGACTAGATCTCTTTTATTTTTGGTTTTATTCTTATGGAATAGAATATTCCTAAGGATGAATCTTTGATGGGTTGACTAGTGAGTAACCACATTCACTAGGTGGTTCAATTCCATCTTTCCATTTGCACCTTTTTCTTATGTGGTTCACAATAGGACATAAGTTCTCATTGGGCAAGGTAATCACACCCTTTTCTTTCTCTCTCAAGAGATGTCTCTCTTATTGTGATCTAGGATTCGATGAAGACTTGAGTCCCTAGGGACTTAAGGTTTTTCTTGGTCCCTTGGATTACAATAAGATTATCTTTTCATTCTAATCTCCTTTACCAAGAGTTTGCATCAAGTCCATACTCTTTCTAAAGTGGGGGCTTAATGTATCATCTTAAAATGGAAGCACTTCCATGATAAGAGTGTTTAGCCATCCTAGTAAGTGGTCAGGGGTCATGTTTAGGGCCTTGATCATGTCTTTGCATGTATTTGGCTTCTCCCTACTTTCCACTTCTTTTTCTTCTTCATTCTAGGTGAAATTAGGGTTAGGATCCCAAAGATTCTCCTTAATTTCCATCTTCCCTGGCTTTATTTTCTAGGTAGGACTTAGAAGTAGGTCCTCCTAGTCTTCATCATAGTTATCATAGGATTTTATGCCTATCCCTGGCATTTTGTCCTTTTCTACTATCATTTCTAGGTCTTTGGGCATCCCTATGACCTCATGTCTTGATTTTGGTTGGATTTCGGCCCAGGGTCAGAATTGAGGTTGATCCTGACTAGGTCAGGATCGAGCTCAAACTTGACTAGGTTAAGATTGAGCTCAATCTTGACTAGGTTAAGATTGAGCTCGATCTTGACTAGGTCAATCCCAACCTTGATTTCTTCCCGCTCTTTCAAATTTCCAAATTCCTTGTTTTTTGAGTATCGAGATTTCGGGATATTTGTTTTCCCATCTTCGGGTTGACCAGTTTGGGTTTCAGAATGGTAAATCCTTAAATTATGTTTAATCTAGGTATATTTTCTAAAGGTTAGGACCTAATTGGGATTTAATTCTCCAAGGTGGCCCCTCTAGATGATTGTGCCCTTGTTCACTATAAAAGGAGGCCTTCCTCTCTCATTTTATTCATCCATGATCAAGAGCAAGATCTAATATTAAATCAACCTTTAAGAAATCTCTCAAGCTCTCAAGTTAAAGTAAGCCTTTAAGCACTCAAGCATTCATCCATCAAGGAGATCCATTATTAGCCATTGAAGGATTCAATCTCTTTGGAGCCCCCTTGAAGATCCATCCTTCTACACTCCTCCAAGCCTCCTCATATGCAAAGATCTATTCAAGATTGGTGTTGAAGATCAAATGCCATTGATTTGAGACATCCTACTTTCATTCTACATCCATTGGAGCACCCAATTTGAGGATGCAAATCCTCTACAAGGACTTCAACATAAGCAAGGTGAATTGTTTCAATTGCTTTGTTTATGAACACTACATTTCAATTTAATTTCAAGTTTAATTTCTAAATTGGGGTTTGACCAAGGTAAACCCCCCATAAAAATAAGACCCTCATTTTCATGTAGGTACAGGTGTGAGATTTAAGATCTGATAGTGAATTTGGATACCATTTTTGGTGAACTTCTGAGATCTGCGAACAAAGTTAGAATCAACCTTCAAATAAAGAATCTAGCCTTTGACCTTTTATGAGGGTCAAAGTCAACCTAGACTCATCTTGGAAAAATATTTTTGGGTTTTCTCCATCTTGACATTTCCAATCTAGAACAAGTTGCAGAATTTCCCAAAAGTGTACACAGACATCTGAAATCAGCATTTTCCAAATCTGCCCTAATTTAAGGTTAGTATTTGTCTTTCAATTATTTCAAGTTCTAAAAACTTCAATTTTAACCATAGGAAATATAGGGTTTTCCTCTCTCTTTCACATTCTTCATAGATTGATTTGATTGTGCATTAGCCTTTTTGGTTGATCAAATTGGATCTCTCCTTTGGGAATTTGGATTTGGGAGTAGATCTCATATTTCCCCATACACATACATCAATTCACATATTACACATTTGAATAGGTGTGATTTCATTTTACATCTATTCAAGAACAACAAGTAAGATTTGGATGTAAGACTTCTTTCCTATGAGTTCCAATATGTTCTCTTCTCTCTGATCTACCTCTATTCTAAATTCTAATCACAACCCTAGCAATCACAAATTTCACTTCATACCATCAACTGAAAACAAACTTTTACAATAGAAGAATTACTCAATAAATACTTGACTTACACCACATTAATCTTCCTTCTCAAATACTTTGTGCCAAATTACATATCATGATGTACAAAACAATTTTCCTACACCATGTCAGTCCAATATAAGATTTACATGTGATGTTTCCATAAATAGTAAAAAACTTTCAAGACTATCCCAAAAATCTTATGAAATCTTCCCTTCTTTCTTTCCTCAAGTTTATAAGTGACAACTCATGAAATCCTTAACATCTAAGACACGTCACCATACAAACTATATTCACCATAGTAACCATACTAGTCATTAATCAAAGATATACCATTGGTAGCTCAAGAACAAAAGATATTCAACCTGTAACCTCTTCTATAACTAAAAAGCTTGCATACTAATCATCCATATGAGTTGCAATTGCAACTTTGATATCATAAGACTAGTCCTAATTAGCCCTAGTGAGGTTTGGGTGTCAAATTGTGGAGTCAAAACATGAAACCTTGGAATCTAATAGACCTTCCAAAAGGGAATTACAATATCATAGTTTTTTCAAGTTCCTTTGGGAGATAAGATAAATAAGTCTAAAAAACACATTAAGTTGACCTAATTCAATCAGGTCTCCCCACGAGGCCACATTGTACAATTTTTTGCAAATCCTTGAAGGGTTGTGTCCAATGGTTGGTGTATAGTTTCACAATAGATGAAGATAATCACACCATTGTTTCTCCTTCAAAGATAATATATCTATTCTAAAGATTATCTATTCCATCATGAAATACACTTGAATTGTCAACCCAGGGACGTAGGACTTGAAATGGGCCAGCACAATTTTTGCACTAAGTTCCTTTAGGAGTCATAACACATATGTTGTAGGAAAGTAAAAATGCATTAGAAGAATCTATGTTGCTACTATAGAAAAATAAACACACCTTGGCTAATAACAGATAATTGCAGGAAGCTTCAAGAGTGAACTTAAACTAATTAACAACTCAGAACATCCACTATGATCATTTTCTACAAGTGCTGCAGGAACTTCATAGTAACAATGTTGTAGAACTAATACAATAAATCTATCTAAAAATAGGAAACTACAGGAAATGAATGTATTCTACCTAAATCTATTCCACCTCCCATGTGGGCCCCCTTGGCCAGTTTCAATTAACTATGAACACAACAAATGCTTCAAAATCCTTCTTCTATTAAAATCCTTCTTTGATTACTATTACCCAAATTTCCTTGTCCATGCGAATTTGGCTATCATCCTTTCTAGGGCCTCTGTTTTATCCTGTCGAGCTTCCCTAAAATTTTCATGAGGTCATGTTTATTTTCCTAGCCTCTACAATTTATTTTGGTCCCTAGTTTGCAACTTTGTATTTTAAAAAGAAATCTAGCCGTTTGAGCTAAAACCCTACAAAACCCTAAGTCTGGTTCTATTTTTATGTTACTTTATCGGCAACTTAAAAGATCCCAATACCCATGTACGCTAATTTATTATTGGTCAGTCACCTATTCTCTAAGTTTCCCATCGGTCCCCTTTTTATTTAGCAACTTAGCGAATACAGCGATTCTCATAATCGCTAAGTGTTTCCCTGTCACCATTTAAAATCTTGCGACATAGTGAACGTTAACTTTTCTTTGGTCGCGTATTTGCTAGGAAGTCCAGCGGTCTAAATTTGTGGGGTCCTGGCTAGAGGGATCCAATGGTTGGTGTATCTTCAAATAGGCTGGTGTCAGAGCTTGAGATCTTAAGATGACCATTAGATCTTCCACATCTGTAGTGCTTTAGGTGTGTTAGTGGGACCGGTACCACCTCATCTGATTTGACAACTTCTGATTGGTCCACTTGTATCAAGTCATCTTTTTGTCAGTGGGACTAAGTTCTTGCAGTAGTCAGAGGTTCTAATAGTTGTCAAAGGATCGATGGCTATCTTAAGTTCACAAGGGTTTTGTCAGAACTATAAGGGGATAAGACTAGCCGTCGATCTTGCTTTTTGTCAGAGCCTTGTAGGTGGGTCCTCGAATGATGATGTGCTCATTTCTCATTGGTCCACATAGCGATGACTTGGATGCTGTAGTGAGGCTTTGTCAAAATGTCTGCAGGGATATCAGAAGGATGAAGATTAATGGCTGGTGTATCTTTGCGAAGGGCTTTTCTGACACATGAGATTATGCTCTAGCCGTCGATTTTGCCAAGTGTTTGAGATTTGTCAGTGGGTCCAGTGCCAGGTCAGGGTGATTTTATGACTTCTTATTGGTCAAAGTGAAAGGAAAATCTATGGGACCATATTGCTAGGTGTGTTCAGGTATTTGAATGTGATTGGTTGATGCGTGTTGATAAAGATTCACAAGTGTTCAGACATGTCAGTGGGGTCCCAATAAAAACAAAAAGGGATCTACGACTGTCGCATGATCACGAGGAATATTCCTTTCCTTTGTGATCATGCACTAGCTGTTAGATCAGAATCACAGTTTGAGTGGGTTCATTCTCAGGTGGCTTGCCGAGGTGTTCCTGACAAAGCAGTTAGAGCGAATAGGAGGTCGATAGGTGGCAGGTCTGGGCCTTGGGTTTAGAGAGTTCTTCATGTTTGCATTAAGCATGATTGTCATTAGTGACAACACTTATTCTGAATAGAGCATATCGAGCAGAGCAGAGCTTATCGAGCAGAATAGTGCATACCGAGCAGAACAGTGCATACCAAGCAGAACAGAGCTTACCGAGCAGAACAAAGCTTACCGAGCAGAACAAAGCTTACCAAGCTTATCAGGTGTATGAATGAAACCTTCATAGGCGAAAAGGAAAAGCAGGACTTGGATACAAAGAGGAAGGTGAATCCTCCAAACAAGGTACTCAAAAGAATTAGAAATGTACCTATAATCACTGTGGCAAAATTGGTCATACTTCAAACAAATGTTGGAGTAATGGAAAAGAAAAATTCAATGGAAAATGCTACAATTGCAATCACCTTGGTCATAAAGAAAATGAATGCAAGGAGAAACCAAGATTTGAAGGCAAATGTCACAAATGTAGCAAACAAGGTCATAAGGCATCAGAATGCAGAACTAAAAGACCCAATCCAGCATAACAAATTATTAAAGCAATGTTTGGTTGGGATTACAACACTTGGTGTAGATGTCATTACTATGGGGAATATGGACACATTGACATGAATTGTGTAAGGCATCATTTGAGAAAAAGGGATTCTACCATAAGATGTTATAATTGCACTAAGCTTGGTCACATAGCTAAAAACTGCATGAATTTAGGCAAAGTTGAAGATGAAAAGAAAGCAAAAGCAAATAGCATTAGGAAGCAGATGAGATAGCAGTGGATTCCTAAACCTACCGAGAAAATCAGTCCAAGTAATGTAGTCACTAATGAAGGGAGTGGATCTATGAACTCTAACTAGTCTCCAAGAAAGCACTGGAACTGTATCTTCATAGACATATTCCAAAATAGTTCCTAAACTAAAAGGAAGACAGATCCAAATCAGTGTGTGAGATATAGCAAAATCACAAGAAGGTTGGTATCAGTTGTCACCGAGAAAAGTCAGGAGTAACCTAACTTCATATGGTTATCGAGTAAGGTCAGAGCAGTATGAATTCCCATGATCCCTGAGTTGCGGAGTCTTCATTGAGCAATTAATTCATAGTGGATGACAACCTATCTAGTTCATACCCTAATTCATACTGAGCATTAAGGACAAATTTTTAACAAAAAGCATGAAATCAAGTTCATTCTTCACCGCGAATATTAGCATTTTGGGCAGAGAAATTTCTAGTGCGATCAAGCGATTCAAAGCAAAATTTTAAAGAAGAAATTTTTCTACCGTGCTACCATGGCTTCATCCAGCACCAAAGTAAAGAAAGGTTCAGAAATGTTAGTTCATGGAGAATGGAAAGCACCAAATTTTAAACTCGTGCCCACAGTTGCCAGAACCCTAGACCCGAGTGGAGCTCAATCTCAGATCCCTCCTAAGGTACTCCTTATTAATGATATTCATAGTCATTTTAAGTGTACAATTCAATAGCTTGGAACCCTAGCGATAGATGCTATTCGTGAGGAACTGTGTGTCGATGGTTTTCTCAAACTGGAGCATCAACATTTAGAAGATAAGGGTTTAGTTCACATCACACACTTGCCTCGGAGCTTTCAGATAAAATGGGTCAGATATATCCTCAGCCGAGTACATGAAGGTAAAATATGGCTTGAGCAACCAATAGAGATTACGAAGAAGATGATTCACCAAATCACTGGTCTTCCCATGCTTGACAAGGCAAAATCTACAAAAACCCTAGGTCGGTCGAAACTAGAAGAGAAAACCCTAGCCGAGTGGGACAGTAGAGGTATGAAGATAAGCAGCATTACTAATGCAGAATTGAAGTTTGGTATACATATCATAGCTCACAAGATATACAGTTCAAGTCGGCAGAACAATATTCTGTGTGAAGCAGTTGACCTAGCGTATAAGATTGTGAAGGACAATCTGTCATTTGACCTAGCAGATTTGTTATTGAAGCAGTTCAACAAAAATATGGAAAGCATTCAAACTTCTAAGAACAATCCATGTAAGTTTGGATTGCTGTTAGTTTGTTTATTTTTCTATGTTCAGAAGTTTTTCCCATCTAAAGGCACGGTAGTATGGAGAAAAGATGTGTCGGTTCTTTATCAGATGAATGAATACATTTCAGAAATGGGTGGTAATTTTGAAAATATAATGGATAACTATTTTGAATCATTTAAAGAGAAAATGAACAATAGATTCTGGATTCCACATAAATTGGTGGAAAATTATAAAGATGATATTTGCTTCATGGTGGATTATGATAATCTGTATATACAGGCAGAAAAACCAAGGATTGTACATGTGAAACCTCTTCTCTATGAGGTAAATATTGATGAAACCAAGAATATTATTGAAGCCCTAATTAATCAACCTGTTAATCCAAAGGCACCATATTTTGGGACATATGAAGAAGCTAAGGAGAGAATTGAGCTTAGTATAAAGCTTCCACAGGCGGTTAACAAAGGAAGAAAGAGGATGGCCAAAATACAAGCTAGCACACCTCTAATGTTAACCGAGGGAAAAGGAGAGGACTTTGAAGAAGAAGAGAAAAAGGATGAGGAGGAAGAAGAACATGTACCAGTAAAGAAGAAAGGAAAAGTAATTATCACCAAGGAACCCAAGCAATCCTCTGTAGTATTTACAAGAAGGAGTGCAAGAGGCAAGGCAGGCAAAGACAGTGAAGAAATAGTACTCAAAAGGCCTCCTCCTTCATTAAAAGAAAAGATCAAGAATTTGAGAGAAGGATCTGGAATTGCATACTTCAAATCTCTCAAATATGAAATTAGATCTAAGGAAGAGCAGCAGGAAATTGAAGATGATGTTATTGAGAAAATGGGAAAATGGAAATACTCATCTGAAGAGATAGATTCTCAAATCCTAAGAATTCTGCTAAATAAAATTAAGTTGAGATGGTCCAATGCAAGGCAAACTGTCAAGGACATCTATGCTCAAACCTTGAGGCAATTGATGCCAAGTTTGAAAAATGCTGAAATTAATAAGGCATTGATAGATAATGAAAATAAGATGACACTCAAATTCAACAGTTGTTTGATTTTGATCAAAGATATTGAGTCAGTTGTGAAGAGTGCCACTGCCACATGGAAAAACATCTATAATCTTCACAAACCGAGTACTGAAACTATGATAATCAAAGATATTGAAGATGACAGTGATGAATAGGAAGAAGATACCAAGGTAGACAAGGAAAGTGATGAGGAAGATAATATTGTTCGGATAGCTGCAGAAGTCATTGCCTCACTTCCTCACTCTCCAGCAAAAGTTGCTACATCTAGCCCGGAGATAACTTCAAGTATGATTGTGACAACTTCCACAGATACATCAAATGTCAAATCATCACTAGCACAACTCAATGTATCATCAACAGAAATGACTACCACCTCTTTTACTGAGTTGCAGTCTCCTGTATCTACTTCACTACCTACTTCTATATCAAGTTTTCCAGCAATAAGTACTTCAATTTTGGATACTTCAGTAAGTATTTTAGTTTTTTATTCTACAATTGTGAATACTTCAATTTTGAGCCCATCAAGTATTCCAGTCGGTAGTTTATCATTTTTCACAGCTAGTCCTACAATGTCTACAATAACTTCTACAAAGGCATTAAGTGCAATAACAGTTGATCCTAAGGCTCAACTGAGTACAATATTTTTGAGTAAGAATGTGGAAGAGGATATAGACTTAGATGAGGAGATAGAGATTCCAAAATTAGACTTTGTAAATCTTTCAGCAGACCAAATGCAAAACATTGGTGAACTCCTCCAGAAGAAAGCAAAGTAGAAGAAACTAAAAGAAGAAAGGGACAAGGAATATAAAATTATTGAGGATGCAAAGGATATTTTGTCAGAAGCATTAGGTATTAAAGTTGATTCCTCTCAACATATTTTTTTACAGTTAGCTGAGGCAGTAAAAAAATTCAATGAGGATTCCTCTGGGTCAGAAAAGATTCTTGAGAAAGCTGAGAAGAAGTTTGACAATAAAGTGCTTGAGCATGTTGCTCAGCATATAGCTATTAATCAGGTAGAATTATCTTTAGTTTTGACAAATATTGAGTCCTCCTATTCCAATGTTACCTCACTTTTTGCTAAGCTATGTAATGTTGCCAAGTTCACTAAGGAAGTCAAGGATAAATTGAATAAGATTGATGAGGATCTGAAGGATAGTGTACAGAAGTTGAAACTTGAACCTAGTTCAAGCTCTGCACATCATATGAAAGTCACATTCCTATCAAATAAGCAGTCGGAATTATTAAAAGAGGACACAAAGATCTGGTCAACACTACTAGATATTCAGAACATGATCCTTCCCATCATGGACATAATGCAAAAGCACATTGTTCACTCAAAAACATTACTCCATGACAATCAATTTTCCATTGCAGATCACATGATTGAACTCTCTGCAGAAGTCCAAATTGCACTCCAAACATGTAAGATTTTGCAAGAGAATTGGGATAGAACTCTGCCACTAATCATGAAGGTACATTCTAATTTTCTTTCACATTTTGGATTCTCCCTGTAAAATACTTATATATACACCTTTGGCATTATTGTCAAAAAAGGGGGAGAAAATGTATAGGAGAAAAGGTGTGAAATACGAAAGGGGGAGAAAGTACTCTATATAAGGGAGTCATGAAATGTATAAACAGCAATTTGACAAAGATAAATTTTGAAAAATCTAAAATAGATTCAGCATGATTCTTGTATATAAGTTTTGGCAATAAGTGTTTTTGTCACTAATACCAAAGGGGGAGATTGTTGGCATTAAGCATGATTGTCATTAGTGACAACACTTATTCTGAACAGAGCATACTGAGCAGAGAAGAGCTTACCAAGCAGAATAGTGCCTACTAAGAAGAATAGTGCATACCAAGTAAAATAGAGCTTACTGAGCAGAATAGTGCATACCGAGCAGAACAAAGCATACCGAGCAGAATAGTGTATACCGAGCTTGCAAAGTTTCACAGTGTTTACCGAGTGCTGCACGGTTAAATAGGAAATTCAGTTTCTACCAAGTAACACTGTATCTACCGAGTCTCCAGTATTTACCGAGTTCAAAACTATGACCGAGTGGTTAGTATGGACCGAGCCTCCACTTCTATCGAGTGCATGAAGATGCTGAGTAATGTAGTGGACGCCGAGTATTAGAAAGTCACCGAGTTAGTTTGCAGTAATCGAGTCACTATACTTGGGCCGACTCAGTAATATTTGTGTTAGCTTGTTTAAGAGATGACTTTGTAATTATGTTGTAAATGTTTTAGATTGATATATAAACAATATTTTATATCATATCCAAAAGAGGAAAATAGTGAAGTAAAAGAAAAAAGAAAGGCAGAGATAAGTGAATTACAAAGGGCTACAGCAGTATAAGAAGCAGCAAAGATCTATCCATCATAGAAGGTGATTAGTACATCAGAGAATCTCAATCAGCAAGTACAGTTGCAAGTAAGATATCTACTATTTCATCCAAACAAGTGAATCAGCTTGAAATCCTTTAACCGGGTAGACTTAACAGTCTTTGCAAAACCTCTTAACCGAGTGCATACTTCATTGTATGTTTGTAAATCCTCTAACAAGGTGGACCTAGTAGTCCTTATTACTCCTAACAGGGCAGATCATTAGAAATGATCATTGTAAGCCTTAACCAGCAAACTTTATACTGCAGTATTGAAGTTTTGTGGGTATCATCCCCACCCCAATTTTACTTTCAACTTGGAAGGTTTCTGGGTCACCAAATCTCTGTATTCATAGTGTTATGAATGTTTTATTCTTTCTGTTACTCATGCATGAAGTCAAATTATCAATCTAATATTATTAAGATCTGAATCTGTTAAAAGTTTTGAAGTTACTGATTCACCCCTCCCCTCTCAGTAACCTATATAGTCTTGAATATTTCCAACAGTTCGTGGTTTAAAGGAAGGCCAGGGTGGGTCTTGATTTCAATGAGATCTACAGTGGTCATATGATCACATGGAATATTCTGAGCCCATGTGATCATGTGACTACCATCCGATGGGATTCCTTAAGTCATGGGTCCATGACTTGTCTGATGGTGCTAATTTGCTTGTGTTTCATTGGCTGTTCACTTTCATGGTGGTTGCGACCTGTTAGGTGAGTTTCTTAATGGTTTCTACATGCATCTGGGCTGTTCATTTTCCAGGAGGAAAAGGATATCGACGGACACATTTTAAATGACCAACTGACCATTGGAGTTCAAATTTGAATATTTCTGCAGATGGTTTCGCTAGTTTCTTTTATGCAGCAGCGCAGTAGATCAAAAAATTTATGTCTCTAGGACATTCACAATTAAGGGAGAGATGATGAGGAGACTTGGAGGTGGTCCTCACTGGATTTACAGGGGTCCTGTACCGTATGTTCATGCCGCAGGTTAATGAATGGGTGTTTGGTGCCATTATTTCTACAGTCCTTTCTCTAGGGAGATATGATTGATTTTGAGAGCCTTCATGGCTTAATGGAGTTTCAGGTGGGTGGTTGACTCAAGGTAGTGTGTTTGCAGGTGAGCTCAGTACAAGATCAACATGCAAGGAGAAAGATATGATCTATTTGTCGAGTGCTCTCAGTGAATTTAATGTGATCTTGTACCCTAGGGTTTGATAATGCATTGTAAAATCTTGTAACCCTAGTTAGGTTAATTTTTGACTCCTGCCTGGGTGCAGTGAGTGAGTATATATTGTTTTTTGGAGCTTTTGAGCTTAGAGTTTTCATTTTGTAAAAAGAAAGTCTCTTTCTCAGAAAGCTATCTGTGGCATTTCTTTCTACCATCTGGTTTCCCACATTTTGTAATCTCCCATTGATGATTAAGGTATTCTTGAGGTAAGTGTGATATCTATTCTATCCTTGTCTTCACTACCTTGACTATCTCTTATTGGATTAAAGTTTATGAATGTTGTCAATAGAAATTGGGGTTCCTAGTCCCTCTCATTTTCTATAATTTTGTGTGTTACTGTGTCTGATCTAATTTAGATGTTTTGTGGGTATACTATAGCCCTTAGCAGTCTTGTCTCATTCCTACACCTAGTTGTAGAAAAGGATGTTTGCTTGCAGGTCATAAGTTGTATCTTTTGTTCAGACCCTCCTATGAAACACTTATGCAAGCCTATCTAGTGAGTCATCACTTATTAGACCTGATTCCTCCATTGGTCTCATTCCTACATACTAAGATCCAAACCCTATTTTCTGTGCATCACCTAGTAGGTAGTTTTCTTTCAAGTCATTTCCTTTCCAAGCATTCCTTCTATCCCTTTCCCTCAAAATTTTTACTTTTTAGTCAAGAAGAAAATTAGGGTGATTATCTGAGAGGAACCAGCCTAGAATCTGGAGGTCTCATCTCAGTTAGCAAAGGTCCCACAACCTAGAGATGATTCCCATGTTATACTAGGTTATCAAGACTACGAGAGCTTGAGACAAGGGTGCAAACTTAGTGTATAACAATTACATAGAAACTGAACAATCCATGAAGAACAGGAAAGTAACTTCTGAGTCTAAATCAACATTATCTATTTTCTCCTTAGCTTTCTAGGATAATCCAAGATCAAATATATATATATATATATATATATATATATATAGGATTGGATTCTTATTAAAAACATTCATAAAATTCTTAAGCAAACATCTCTAGAAAAGAAGGCAGAAGATCAACCATGACATAACACATTTACTGCCAAGCAATAGAATAACAACTTGCAAGAAATATAGCAAGTTGTAGGCCTAGCTTATTAAACGGAACTGAACTATGCTTTCTCTGCCATGACCAGTCTTCATTGTCTTCCTCCTTGAATGTTGTAATCACCACTCCTTGCATCGCTCCTCATTCTTCTGAAAAGTTAGCAACATCTAGAATATGTATGCAAGATAACATTCCTACTTTTACTCAGATATTAGAGCATAGCTTAAAATAGTTATATGAAATACTGCATTCTATGTATAGTATTAAGCAAAATATGTCATACACACTACCCAAAGGTTTAGTAGATTCTAGCTATTTCTGGCATAAGTTCACAAGATAATTACAAGAAGTGTTCAAGAATATTTTATCAAAGCACAAAGTGTGTGTCCATATTATAAAAACTTATATTAAAATCAAGACATTAATATGCCTCATCATCTGCCCCCCACTATCTAAATGCTTGTCCTCAAGAATTATACTTCTTTTCCACTGCTCTAAAGTCTCTGACTGAAGTTCTCCCCTTTTTCCCACTTCTAAAGGTGTAGTAGAATCCTCTACTATGGTCCCAGTGATCACCTATGTGCTCCTCAACCAGGATTTCTAGTTTAGTAGCACTATTATCATAAAGAGGCCAAAGAAGAGTAGGACACTAAAAGGATAAGGGCATCCATAGTTCCTTTCTAATCTATCATCCCAGTTGTATATATTTCGTCACCCTATGAACATTTGCCTCATAATTGATAGGACTATGTGGTTTTTCCTTTCTGAAGGCATCTGGTAGTCGGCTCCACCTGTTCCTAATCCCTGAAAAAGCTCTTTGCTATGTGAAATTTGGGAGTGTTTGGTAATCTCTATAAACCTTTTCTCTTTTTGCAAACACTTTAGCCCTGATTTTTGGTTTTGGTTTTCCATAGGTTAATCTAAACCAATCTCTTAAAGATCATCAAACTTATTTGATTCAGCCTATAGTGGCAAAGGTTCAAACTTTTCAAGATCTCTATAGGCATTTAACTGCTGGCCATAGTTTGTCTCATTGTGCATCCAAGACATTAAAGCCCTAAGGTGAACATCTCCTATGTAAAGTAGAGGATTCCACTCTATTTGATGTGGAATTATGAAATTATGCAAATAGAGTTCACACCAAATTCTTCTGCCATGTGGGCAAAGGCTAATACACATATAGAAATCTTGAGTAGTTTTAAATTCATAGTCAATATTGTAGTACCCCTCGCATCTTTCTTTTGCTGATACTATGTTTAGTTTGACACTGTTTTATCTTGGTTGATTAGATCAGACATATATTACATGTTATATTTATATTTTGGTGTGTGATTAAACAGTTATAGTTTGGATGTTAATTGTTATGTTTGAACCTGAAACAGAACTTTACGTAATGGTTAAATCTAGTAATGATGGATTTTATATGATGTTTCAAATGCATGTATAAATTGAAGTAATTAGATGATGATTATATTTGGTACTTACCCCATACCCGCATGTGTATGGTATTATGTTTGTTATCATTATGTTTTCTTTTCTGTTGACATGCATGTATGGTATAGGAGGAGGCGTAGTTACCTGCATTTAGTCGGGTCCACACGTCCTAACCATCCCTACCATTGTCTGATAGTATGTTATATATGCACATGTACATGCAATGGTTTTTATGCAGGTTGCAGGTACCAGGCATCGACTTCCCTGGCTTGACAGGATGAGCGTGCCATTATTATGTCTCAATGGCGGAGAAGGGGAGTTAGCACCTAGGCCAATTCCCTAACCTAACCATCCTAAAATCACGGATGAGACCTTACTTGACTTACCTAAATCGAATTCATTCTGGTAGAATGAATCCGATATATGTTTTCCCGGTTGAGCATGATATTGTCTTAGGTTTTGTTTCATGTCGGTGTTACATTTTTGACCTTGTAGATCTCATGTATGATCTCTGATGGCTATTTGAATTATGTTGACGTATTAGTAAGTGTATTTTTATAAGTATTATAATTAGATAAATATATCTTTTATATGTTTATGGATATCAATTATTTTATAATTTTTTTTAAAGAAAATCTTGAGTTTGATATATTCTAAATTGGAAAGGAAAAGATTTAAGAAAATATATATATATATAAATGATTATTCCATGTCACCTTAGGAGTAGGAAAAGTGCATTTAATAAGTATGGAAAGGAAGTAGGATAAAAAGGAAGTGTTTATTATGTTATTTTCATGCTAAATTTAGAGGAGAAAAACTGGTTATGAAGATGAAAGTTTAGAGAAAAGCTTGGAGAAGAAGAAGAGGAGGATTGATTTTGTGGAGCACAATTGGAATCACAGTTGAGTTCATCAACCTGCTTTGAGAATCAGGTAGGTTTCAATTTCCCATAGTATGTTGTCATGTTAGTTTCAGATTTCCATTAATATGAAAGTATATCTACTTTCTCTAAATTTGGATTGAGGAAAAGAGATAATCAGAATTACATTTTATATTGTGAGATTTCATTGTTTCAATTTGTAAACCTTCTTAATTCAACATTAGATGAAAACCACTGAAACTATATTGAAAAACAAGAGAGTTGATGCTTCACAATCTCTATGAAAACCACTATTTTTAGAACCATATATTTGCCATTTATCCATTTAATTGATCAATATAATTATCATTTTGAAATCTAGAATTCAATATATATTGTTTTGGAAAAAATTAGGGAAACCCTACTTCATTATATAGATGTCAAATTTACTAAGTCCTTATGAGAAAAGAGGAAACAAGCACAACAAAAAAAACTTAAAACTGGGAGTAAACATGCATTCTGGAAAATATATGAGACTCTTATTTTTCCCAAGTTTACACAGAGAATATTCTCTCTTTGATTCCCTAAAATATCTTTTAGTTTTTATATTTCCCTCTTAATATTATTTTAAACTTGCTTTTAGGGCTCTTATGTCATCTCCCACTTGTTGAGGGCCCCACAAGGATATTTGGTGCAGGTGTTTGGAGTCTTTGAAAAGTGTTGTATTTAAAAATCCTTGCCAAATCCATCTCCCCACGTTGGCTTTTGGCATGAGGTTAAAACTTAAACAATAAAAAGTTTTAAAAAGAGCTATTCCTTCATTGAATGTCCTGCCAACACTTAATATATTAGTTTGACCTTTTTCTCCACCTCCCATGCGTACCTTGCTTGGGATTGATGTCTGACATCTTCCTTTTCCCTTAAATTTGTCTCCCCACCTTGTTTAGCACACACCTAACTTGCAGATTTTCTTTGGGAAGGAGGACACTTGTCTTTTCTCCTTTGTCTTGGGTAAACCAAAGTCCCATATCTTATTTAATATATGAGCAGCCCTTGCAAAGGTGGCGTGGGTTTTCCTTGGCCATGATTATGAATTTATTGCCATGTTTTGACCCCCTTTGAAAATGGACGCCCACCTTGGGTTTTGCATCCTTTTGCCTTATTTTATATAGTTTATCTTATTCACTAAGGGGATGAGGTGTAAAGTGGATTAGGAACCTAGGGGATAGTAGACTTGGCTAGCTTTGATGTTTTGAATAAGTTAATAAATAAAATGTTTAATTAATTTATTATTTGAATTTGTTATCTATTGGGGAAATGCACTTTTTGAATTTGTTTATAATTGTGTAATATTAGACATTTTGTTATTATTAGAGAATATATTATGTTTACCATTTAATTTAACTAAAAGGATTTAGTTAGAATTAATACTTCATGAGCTATTGTATAATTAATATTAGGATTAATTACTGAGTAAATTATAATCACCTTAGAATCCTTTAACTTTAGTCATTACTTTCATTATCGATATGTTACATTGACATCTTTTATAAGTTAACGAAGACATTATATCAAACCATTATAGGCATTAGTGAATGATAACAATGTGGTTATTAATCTATAGACGTGGACATTCTGATTAGTGTAATTAACTAGTGTGAGCAAATAATTACTTGTTATTATGATCATTATGTCTTGATTTATTTTACGACATGTTAATTACTTGTGCAAGATGTTCTCTTTACATATACTATTTGTGCATGGAAGTATACTGTTGTTATAGTGATTTATATACGGGATTAGATAACCGAATAGGGGGTTAAATCCAGAGGTCGGGTACCTTGTGGTGTTTATCAGTTATCTGTTTGTTGATTTTATTCATGGTGCAATGTGGATTCTGTCTTCATTTGCTTGTTTTGGATTAGGGTCAATGTGAGACCTTGATGGGATGGTCAAACCGATCGCTGTTATTATTTCCTCCTGGTGGGTTAAAACTTGATTTAGTGGCCAAGTGAATTTATGTTTTGAAATGAGATTTGCTTTAATTGTTTATTTGGTTATGGGAATTTAATGTGTCATAAGTGGCCACAAACCAGGATGGGTATTGTTGTGGAACTAGGGTAGGTTATCTAGATGTGGTGTAGAAGGTGGCTTGCAATGGATCGCCGAGGCCCGCAAGTGGCTGACGTTCATCCATTGACAAGTTTCTTAATTCCAGTGATAACATTATAAAAATTGATTTAGTCAGGATAACATTAAAAAAAAGATAATTTGAAATACCTCGCCCATGCCTTGAGTGCTAGTTAAGACTAAGGATGGATGCGGGAAGATGCTAGATGCATCATCGATATACTTGTCTTCATGAGAGATATCGATGCCACGTATGATCACTTGAGTGTCGTCGGTTCAGTGAGGAACCTTCAGGACTAAACTTGAGGGTGGATCTACGTGATGACACCTTCCTACTCACACCGTAGATATCCTACGTATGTCAGTGCCTCTGGTAACCCGTATACCCTCTTGTATTAGATATATTCTCCTAGATGTGGTTTGGAGATTGGTCCTTAGTGTGTGTGTGGGCCTGGTGTTATCTCCCTCGCACAGTGGGGTGGACCTCTGGGTTCCACATGGTCGGGTGGTAGTGTACTTCTCCATTGAGATAGTTGCGGACTACCCTTCGTCACTTGGTTGTACACTTGGATCAGTCTATCTCTTTCTTGCAGATTTATGTACCCAGATGTTAAAAGTTATTATGTTGTACTTCTAGGAGGTTTTCACTTGATTTGTAATGATCCCTATGTGGATCCATGATGTATTTGGATATTTGTGATTGTATTAAATTCCACCGCATACCCTACGACATGTGTAGCGGATGTAGGTGATCATGAGTTGTAATGAAATATTGATTAAGAGATGTATTTAATTTTACTTTGTACTTAAGAGTTCTTAAGCATTTATCATGTTAGCGTAGTGTTAGTTAGATGACGTAATTCGATGTCAGGGACCCTTGAGAACGATAATGTAATGATATGTTTTATTCTAAACTCATGTTTGTATATCATTGTGTTCTATGTTCAATGTGTTTGTAAACTTTAATAAACAAAAAAAAAAAAAAATGTTGCATAACTTAGTTTAATTTTTAGTGCTTTTCTTTTGGGTTCCCTGACGGGGCGTTACAAATATCCCTAATTGTCATCATTAATTGAAATAATAGGAACTGTTCCTTCAGACAAATAGAATACACCCTTGGTGGTGATCTACAGGTCATGACTTGGCTAGTTATCTTCAAACCCTTATTCATCATTTGTTTCTATTTTTCAAGTTGTTCCTTGAGGGATTCAATTTCCTTGTCCTTATCAGATATTACTTTCTGCATTTGGTCTCTTTCTTGTTTCCACAAGGTCTTTTGAAAGATAAAGTGATTGTACAAACCAAATAATACAGATTGAATTATAGACGGAGGAAATTCTTGAGCCATAGCTTTCTTCTTTTGCTCCTTAGCAACTTGCTAGAAATAATGGGTGTACTAGGAGGATTTATAAGGGATGATAGAAACATTAGTCTATACAGGGACTGGTGGAGAAGTAGTTTGAACACTTTCAGGGGTATTTTCTGGAACTACAGTAGGATTTGGCTCACACATTTCTTGATCACCCTGTGACATTTCACTGTCAGGCTTATTTTCACATGCCTCCACATTTTGGGGTTCCAACTACACCGGAGAGTCATCTAGAATATTCTTGACCTCCTGTTCTATATGAGGTTTTGAGACTTGACCTCGTATGAGAGAGCTTCGACGTATAGGAACCTCTTTAACCTCTATTGTTTTGTTGGCCCATTTTGGTCTAGATGGTACTGGGGTAGATGTTGTAGGATTAGTTGCTGCAGGAATAGACCTCTTTCTTTTTGTCACTTGAACAGTAGGGTTTTTGTCCTCCCTTTTAAAAATAGGGCTTTCTTCATCAACCTTGTGTTTACCTTTATCTATGATAGAGCTAGGTATATCACCTTCTAAAATAGGCTCAAAAATTTTATCAGTAGGAGGTAATACTGGTTCTTTCTCTATTTTAGCTGGATTCTGACTAGGTCCCTCAATTTCTTCCTCATTCCCTAAATTTTGTTGGACAGGGTTGGCTTGAGGCTGCAAGGTTTTAAATTCAACAAATTTTGCCCATGATACAGAGGAAGAATCCTGAAGAGACCTTTCAACTAAAAGTTTAACTAGGGCATGATGAGAAATTGAGTTTTCCATTTCCTTTTTTAGTTTTCTCAGCACTTATACACAACATATTGTACAGGAAATTTGGGACATTAACTTGAATGTTATGCCTTACACAACTGAGCAGCTTAAAATGATAAGCATGTAAGTTTGAAAATCTACCTTTGCAGGTCAAATACCTAATGATATGGTTTGCCAATTCTAGATACGGCATTAGGAGAGAGTCTCTTACACCCTTGCTTTGAGATTTCTAGTGGAGGGTCACCTGATCGAGAAAACTATGCCCACGATGACCTAACATCATGTTCATTTGGGTAATGCTCTCCACTAATTGGTAGTCTTGTGACTTCTGCTATCCACTCCTCAATAGCAACCACTTTCAATCCCCATACTATGGTTTCTCCTTCATCAAATGTCCTCATAAACTCCATTGCTACTTCGTCATTATTTTCTGTTAACTGCAGGAAGTAGCCAAGCCATCCACAGGCATTGAAAGTATGGACTGCTTCCACATCTGCTAGTAGAATATCATGGACAACTGGCTCATGTCTTTGCAATTGACCTCCCATCCTCAAAATGCCTATTTTTAAATTTCTCTATTTCCACCACCTTGATAACACTTTGCAAATACCTTCTCAGAATTCAAGATGATTTTTTCCCGAGAAATGCCAATACCACATTCTCTTAACATAGCTCCGTTATATTTGGCATGCAAAATAATTATGGACATCAATGTTTTAACTGGGAGTGTTCTTTGCATAAATGATAGTCCTTTTAAGTCATGTCAAAGTAAGGAGATCTTTCCCAAAATCGGAATGACAAGTTATGATAGATTCAATAAAGATTTAAAAATTAAAATAGACCACAGCCAAAGTACAACATATTACGTGGATGTGACTAGGGTGATGTGGAGATGACACTTGGAAATAAATACACTTTCCTTTCCCCCCATGAAATTTTGACAAGTGTCCACACTTAAAAAATTTTGCACAGGATTGGGAAACTAGCTTTAGGCTTATACCATACATTTAATGCAGTATTATATATAATTATTGAAACCTATGTGCTAAAAATGAGAAGAAAGTAAAAATGTGTACCTCAAAATTTTAAATCACGCATCTGTATGCAAGTTGATGAGTTGGAAAAGTTTGGTTATCGTTGAAAAGGTGCTGACAACATGTTTTATTGAAAGCATTAAAAATAGAATTTGTGGGTGATATTGAGGGTGAGTGGATGGTAGAAAAAGAAATGAGATTAATTGATAAGAAGAAAATGAAAAGTGAGTGAAAGAATGAACCTCATATGGAATGATGTTTTATTATGTATTGTTCATCGAAGGTTTTCTATGGTACAACTACAAGAAGAAGGCTTGCACCCTCCACTACAGGAACTATGTCCATTAAAGTTGGTAAATTTCTTGGTTGGAACTGCTACAGGAAGTCATCCTTGGTTTATGGTTTATGATAGAGTCGCAATCGGTGGCCATTTACAATCATTTTGAACTGGACTAGATTAATGGTTATTAGCTGAATGGCTCCATTGTCGAATACATGCTAAATTTCATAAGGCCCTAGCCACCATGTTTGCAATTTTCCTAGTATCTCCTTATATTGAGAATCATAGAGAAGAGTCCAATCTCCTATTTGGAATTGTTTATTCCTGATATATGCATCATGCCATTTCTTTCATTATTTTTGGATGATCTCTATTCTTTCCAAAGCTATCTTTCCCATCTCATCTAGTGAGTTCAAGTGGAGAAGTCTATCTTCTTGTGTTGCAGGAAGACTGATGTTTAATTCCAGAGCAGAGCGTAATGTTTTATGTTCAAATTCAATGGGCAACATTGCTGCTTTGCCATACACAAGTTCAAATGGGGTAAATCTAGTTGTTGTCTTCCATGTTGTTCTATAAGCCCAAATGCCTTTAGTTAATTTGCTGCTCCAATCCCTTCTATGTATTTGCACTGTCTTGGTTAGAATGGCTTCAATTTCTCTATTGGTGACTTCTACTTTCCCATTTTCCTGAGGGTGATAAGGGCTGGATTTCTGGTGCCTTATGTTGTATTCTTTCATAAGTTCAGTGATCGAATTTGATGTGAACTAGGCTCTTTAATCTGTGACAAGTTCTCTAGGAACTCTGTAGCATGTGAAAATTTCTTCATATAAGAATTTAGCTACTTTCTCATCTCTTACATTTTTCATTGCCCTGACTTCTACCCATTTTGTTAAATAATCCGTACATACTAAGATGTAGGATTTACCATTTGATGGTGGGTCAATTGGCCCTATGAATTCCATACTCCACTTGTCAAAGGGTGTTACACAACCTGTGGATTGAGTGGCATGTCATCTGATCTTGTTGGCCAGCCCATTCTCTGGCATTTGTCACACTTAGTGGTATAATTTGACGCATCCTTGTGTAGTGTTGGCTAGTAATATCCAGTTGTAAGTATCTTTAATGCTGTTCTTTTTCTTACAAAATGGCCTCCAAATGGTTCATCATGACAGGCATGTAGGATGTCATATATTTCATCTTCCCTGACAAATCTCCTCGTGATTTGATCTGCTCCAATATAGAAGAGATTGTTATCAATCCATGAATAATTAAAACTTTTCTCTGCAAGCTTCTTCCTATCTTTTTGGGAGAAGTATGGTGGCATTTTATTTGTAGCAAGATAGTTTTCTATATCTGCATACCATGGTGTATGGGTTGCAATATGGAATAAATGCTCATCTAGAAATGTATCTTGTATTGGAGTGGGATCTTCATTAGCAAGTTAAAGTCTAGACAAATAGTTAGCAACTATATTGGCCTTTTCTGTCTTATCAACAATGGTAATATCAAACTCCTGCAATAATAGTAGCCATCTTGCCAATAAGCCAATTACAGTAGGTTTGTTCATCAAATACTTTATAGATGAATGGTTAGTATGAAAAAAAATAGGATAGCCAGTTACATAGTGTCTGGATTTATTCAATGCATAAACTATAGCTAAAAGTTCCTTCTTAGTTACTGTTTAGTTTAGTTCAGGGCCATGGAGACTTTTACTAATATAGTAGATTGCATTTTCAAGGTTAGCAGGCTTTTGTCCTAATACAACACCTACAACATAGTCTAATGCATCAGTATGGATATGGAATGGAATAGACCAATCTGGTCCCTTAAGAATTGGTGTTGTGGTGAGAGTTTCTTAAGCTGCAGGAAGGATTCATTACATGTTGGTGTCCAAATGAATTCAGCTTCTTTAGTTAGCAGTGTATACAAAGGACTAGCTATTTGACTAAAATTTTGAATGAAACACCTATAATAGCCAACATGACCTAAAAAAGATCTTACATCCTTTGGTTTAGTAGGTATGGGCAATGTTAGGATTACCTCTATCTTGGCTGGGTCCACTTGTATCCCTACTGCTGATATAAAATGACCAAGCACTACTCCTTCCTGCATGAGCATGAAACATTTCTCACTATTAAGTGATAGGTTATGTTCTTTGCATCAGAAAATAACCTTTTCAAGATTCTTCAAGGCCTCCTCAAAGGTTACTCTAAATGTTGTAAAATCATCCATGTATATTTCTATACAGTTGTGTGAGATGTCTACAAAAATACTTATTACAACTCTTTGAAATGTTGTTGGAGCATTACACAGGCCAAATGGAAACATAGAGTATGAAAAAGTACCCCATGGGCATGTAAATGTTGTTTTATCTTGATCCTCTAGAGCTATACTTATCTGATTATAACCACTGTATCCATCAAGAAAAGAAAAATATTTCTTACCAACCAGAGTATCCAGAACTTGATCAATAAATGGTAAAGGAAAATGATCCTTTTTTATTGCCTTATTCAATTCTTTGTAATCTACACAAATCCACCATTTCCCTCCCTTTTTAGGTACTATAACCAGAGGTGAGACCCACCGACTATCAAATATAAGGTATATGAAACCAACATCAAGCAATTTTTGTAGTTCAATTTTAACTATTTCCCTGAGTGCTGGATTAATCCGCCTTTGGGGTTGATGGAGTGGCAGGCACCCTTCATTGATATATATTCTATGAGTTCATAATGTGTGGCTTAATCCTTTCATATGTCCATAATCCCATGCAAAATCCTTTTCATGTTTTTGGAGAAGCTTTGTTA
This sequence comes from Chamaecyparis obtusa, assembly GCA_027943335.1. Classification (NCBI taxonomy): domain Eukaryota; kingdom Viridiplantae; phylum Streptophyta; class Pinopsida; order Cupressales; family Cupressaceae; genus Chamaecyparis; species Chamaecyparis obtusa. The sequence continues at coordinate 920,212 of BSBK01004821.1, forward strand.
ACTATTTCAGTTGTTTGGGAGGCAGTTTGTTATTGACATGGAGATTATGACCTTTTGACAACTCAATAGTAGTTGTGAGATTAATGATAGCAACTTCAGAGATGGGCACATGGTAAAAGCTGATGGATAATATCTGGTTCCTTAGGCATAAAACAATTCTCAGTATGTTCCTCATATGTAGTCAGTTCCAACATAGAGTTATCAGATATATCCTTCTCTACCACACAAGTATTATTAAGAATACTCTGAATTACTGAATCTTCCTCCTATAGCTTGAGAAAGGATTATCTATGTAACATCATAAGCTGTACTATAGAGTTTAACTCTTCCTCTCCATCTCCTAAATCTGGCCATACCGGTGTGCTTAAATCTAGTTGGGGTTGTGCTGGAGGATACAAGACAAATTTCTTTGTTTCTTGTCCATCTGATATGGTCATATTTCCTAACCTACAACTTATATTGGCATCGGCTGTAGCTAACCACGATCATCCTAAAATGACAGGGTATCCAGCTAAGTTGACTTTTGGAGATAGAATCATGAAATCTATAGGGTACTCTAGAGAATCTAGGACTACTACTATGTCTTCTATCATTCCATCAGGAGTGACAGTAGAACCATCTACAAGTTGCAGAATTGCTAGGGTAGCCCGTATTCCTTCTATGTTCAGATTTTTCATAGTATCTTTAGTCATTACATTTATAGTTGCACCAAGATCAATCAAGACATTTTTTACTGATTGACCATTTATAATCACATTCACAACTAGACTTCTTGGATTAGAATATTTAGGAATAACCAATTTTCCTAACATAATGTCATCGAATTGTCCTATAACATGGACTGTGGTTGGGTCCTTTTTCTTCCTCCTAGGCTTTTTAAGATAGACTTCTTTGATTGCTTTTCCATAAAGAGGAACATCTTTAATAGCTTGGAACAAAGGAATTTGAAGATGCATGTTCTTCAACTAGTCAATAATGTCAAAGGATTGCTCCTCTATTTGTGCAGGTTTACTTTGTATAAGCTTTTGTGGAAATGGAGGTTCAACTATAGTTTGAGTTTGAACTATACTAGTTACATTTGTTGGGTCAACCGCTTGCGGCAGAGAAGTTGCTGGTGTTGATGCTGCAGGAGGATCTGGTATTTCAGTTATTAAAGGTGGTTCAGGTGCTGGTAAGGTTGTAGCAGATCTCAAATGTATATCTACAACATTTAGAGCATAAGCAAGATACTACTGAGCATCAGCAGCATACATTGGTTGTTGTGGATGTTGGTTATTTGGATTTGGCTGAGCTTGTCCAGGAAACTCAATCTATTTTTGAGGTCCAAAAATTGTAGGAGGTTGCATTATTGTAGGTGTATTTGATGGAGCTGGTAAAGGTGGGTATCTAGTATTGTTAGACCATTGCTAAGGTCCTCTCCATTGGTTTGTAGACTACCAATTCCCCTAGGGTGGTTGCCATTGGTTTTGGAATTGTGGCCATTGGTTATGGAACTATGGAGGATACCATTGACTTTGTGGATTATTTTGCCAAGCATTGTCCCAACTAGGTTGATTATATTGTGGAGGACCTTGGGCACCATGGTTTTGCCATTGATTACTATATGGATTTGAATTTTGTAAAGGGTCTTGGGGCATACCTTGACGTGGGGCCCATGGCCGGCGTTGGGCAACAAAGAATACTTTCTTGTCTTCTCCTTCTATCTTAAGGTATTCTATTAGAAGATGCTAGTTTTTCACATTAGCGACCAATTTGCAATGACAATCTCTCTTCTATTTTTGGCAGTGTGGACAGTACTTAGCTAACTACTCACCTTCTGCATGTTTCTTCTTAGCAGCCATTCTATCCAAATGTGTGGTGACATCATTGATGATGTCCTATTTGAAATTAGACAACAAATTTGAAATTTCCATTTTTGAAATACCAGAGCCACTTCCTTTGGCTATTGCTGAGTGAAATCCCCTTCCTTTCTTTACTGTTGACCTAGAGTAGTTCTAGAAAATCTTCTGAAGGTCATCCCATGAATATCAGCATATATCTCCTCCTGCCATCAAATTCAATGCTTCAAGACAGTTCTCATTTACTCCTCTAAGAAAAATTAGCTTCCGAGACTCCTCCTACAGGGTGTGTTGTGGGTTCTTTTGTAAGTTGAATAGGAAGCAAGATATATAATCCTCTAATGTTTCATCTTCCCATTGTCACATTCTAAAAATGCCATCACCTTTTGAATCATTTCCCCTGCAATATTCCTTATACTTGTTAAGAAATAGGCATCTCATATCATCCCAATTTGCTACTGCATTTTCCCCCAAGCCCATAAACCATTTTAAAGTTGACTCTTTTAGTGTGGCTGGGAATAATTTTAGCTTGTGACTGTCATTATTATAGTCAAAGCTCTGGCACATGATATCAAATTCAAACAGCAAAGTATCAGGATCCTCTGTGATGAGACCATAAAAATTTGGTAATGCTAATGCAGCTATATTTTTGAGATTGGGATTATTGACAAGACTTGGTATTGGAAATGGAAATGTGGGAGTTGACATAGATGGAGTTATGGGATATTGAAACTATGGCTGAAAATTGGTAATTGTTGGAGGATTCTAAATAGTAGGTGGTCCTGAAATGGAGTTAGTATGGAAGCTGGCCAATATTTCCTCAAATGGACGGAGGTCAAATGTTTTCTAGATGTCTTCTTCTACTGAAGATGATGATGTAGTAAACTCTGGGCTTGCGTCTAGAAATGGTAGTTTAGGTTCTTCGAATTCTTCTTTTTCTTTCACAGGCTCCTTAGGAAGGAATATACCATGGACATCTCTCCTTCTTTGTTGCATGCAAGAAATTGGTGACTTGTTAATCAAGCTCACAACTTTGCAATTCCTAACTAACAAACTAATCTGAAAATAAATGACTCGTGAAGGTTCCTAGCTTGACACCATCCCCGACAGCGGCACCAAAAATGTACAGTTTCACAATAGTTGAAGATAATCACACCATTGTTTCTCCTTCAAAGATAATATATCTATTCTAAAGATTATCTATTCCATCATGAAATACACTTGAATTGTCAACCCAGGGATGTAGGACTTGAAATGGGCCATCACAGTTTGTGCACTAAGTTCCTTTAGGAGTCATAACACATATGATGTAGGAAAGTAAAAATGTATTGGAAGAATCTATGCTGCTACTACAGAATAGTAAACACACCTTGGCTAACAATAGATAATTGAAAGAAGCTTCAAGAATGAACTTAAACTAATTAACAACTCAGAATATCCACTATGATCATTTTCTGCACGTGCTGTAGGAACTTCACAGTAACAATGCTACAGGACTAATACAGTAAATCTATCTAAAAATAGGAAACTGCAGGAAATGAATCTATTCTACCTAAATCTATTCCACCTCCCAAGTGGACCTCCTTGGTTAGTTTCAATTAACTATGAACACAAAAAACACTTCCAAATCCTTCTTCCATTAAAATCCTTCTTTGATTACATAGAAACTAAACAATTCATGAAGAATAGGAAAGTAACTTCTGAGTCTAAATCAACATTATCTATTTTCTCCTTATCTTTCTAGGATAATCCAAGATCCAATATATATATATAGGATTGGATTCTCATTAAAAACATTCATAAAAGTCTTAAGCAAACATCACCAGAAAAGAAGGCGGAACATCAACCATGACATTACACATTTACTACCAAACAACAGAATAACAACTTGCAAGAAATATAGCAAGTTGTATCCCATATATTCTCTGGAACTCCTTTGCAGGGGTGACTTATTTAAAGGAATTGAACTGTGCTTTCTCTGCCATGACCGGTCTTCATTGTCTTCCTCCTTCAATGTTGTAATCACCACTCCTTGCATCGCTCCTCATTCTCCTGAAAAGTTAGCAACATCCAGAATATGCATGCAAGATAACATTCCTACTTTTACTCAGATATTAGAGCATAGCTTAAAATAGTTATATGAAATACTACATTCTATGTATAGTATTAAGAAAAACATGTCATACACACTACCCAAAGGTTTAGTAGCTTCTAGCAATTTCTGGCATAAGTTCACAAGATAATTACAAGTGTTCAGGAATGTTTTATCAAAGCACAAAGAGTGTGTCCATATTATAAAAACTTATATTAAAATCAAGACATTAATATGCCTCATCAGTTGGAATGGATTTTCTTAGTCATGTTAGTATTATTTTCCTCCACTCCTATGATATTGAAGTCTTTTTTATGCCTATGTGTGTGTACACCCTATCTTTTCAGGTTAGGTTCAAGGGGATATTGAATGGATCTTATCACAAAAATTATATGTGTTAATTAGGAGAAAATGATAAGAATTTGTAGTGTGTTAAAGTTTCCCTGAGAAGGTTAATGAAATAAGTGACCATGTATGACTATTGATGACCTATAGGTTTATAATTTGTGGGTTTTATCCTAGAGATATACATACCATTCTTAGCTTTGTGTCATAGTGGTATTAGAGCTAGTTGATTGGCCTTTGTTAAGTATATGTCCAAAGAGTCTAAGTTTTAAGTATTTGATAATGAGGCTATAGATATGTTTCCTAAAGGGATGAGTGCTAAAATGGAAAGGATGTTCCAAGAGATGGAGGAACTCAATAAGAAAATGGTGGAGGAATTTAGTTAGTAGGTTAAGGAGATGGGAAGAGAGACTAGGGAAGTATGGACAAGATAGAGTGTTCTAAGGATTAGGAGAAGGGGATGAAAAATAGGCCCCAAGGTAGGAAGAGGAAGTTCCTGCAAAAAAGAGATACACGGTGGAATCCCTCAAATCATTTGGAAGAAAGACATCAGATGGCCAAGCATACTTTCTTATTTCTAAAGGAAAGAGGAATCTAGTTGTTTTCATGCATTGGATGAAACTCTTAACAATCACTTTGAATTTGAAGGGGTTCCTGCAAACCAAAAGATGAACTTAGCCAAGTCCAAGATATGAGGAGTTTCTTTGACTTGGAGGAATTATATCCAAGATGAAAGAATAAGACAAGGAGACAATCCAATCTCTACATGGAACACGATGTTCTACAAGATAAAGGAAGCATAATTCATGAGGATTGTGAGATCCAACTACATAGGAGAAGACACTACTTCATGAAGAAGGACATGGATGTTAGTGCCTATACAAAGGAGTTTCATAGGCTTATTTTTAGGTCACGGTAGAATAAAGGAGAAAAAGAGGTGTAAAGGTACTTGAATGGAATAAATTACAATATATATGATGAACCAACCATATTAGCCCCTGATATAGTATGTAGGTTCTATCAATTGGAACTAAGAGTGGAAGAAAAGTTGAGGAATAAACAAGAATAAAGAATAGGGGTAAAAGAAACAAAACTTTCAAAGGAAGAGGAGGATCAAATGGAAGGGGTCAATCTTCAAGACCACAAGGTGAGAAAATCCAAGAAGAACAAGGAGAATCAAGTTCAAGTGGTAAATTTAGAGGGAGAAGGCCAAATTTGAGAGGAATATTTGGAGGTAGGAGTTTAGGACCATTCAAATGTTTCAACTGCAATCAGATTGGTCACCATGCAAGAAGATGTCTAGAGAGGACAAGATCTAACACCCAATGATAAAGAAGAACTAAATTGATCCAAGAGGATAATTAAAGTGTTAACTCACCATAAAAAAAACCTAGACCTTGAGGAATGAGCATGCCTAATGATGGGGAGAACTTTGTTAAAGGTTCTTGCTACCCAAGAACTACTGCAAAGGAAAACAATTTTTAGGGCCAATTTCAAAATACATGTGAAGGTATGAAAACTTTAAATTGATTTTGGATCTATAGATAATTTAGTGTCTCTTGAGATGGTAGAAAAATTAAAATTAGTCAAAATTCCTCATCCCTATCCATACAAAGTATCATGGTTAAGAAAGGGTCATAAAACCTTGTTAAATGAGTAGTTATGGGTAGAATTTTCCAAGGGAGACTATAAGGATAAGGTGCTATTTGATTTTTTAGACATGGATGCATGAAATTTGTTATTAGATCATCCTTGGTAGTATGACCTTAATGCCCAACATGATGGGAAAAAGAAAACCTACACAATCCTAAAGGATGACAATAAATACACCATGAAGCCCCTTCTTAACTATAAGTTTGATAAAGGAAAGTAGACTATGGTTACCTTAATGGGAGTGAAAGAAATGATTCAAACCATAAAATAAATAAGAGACCTAGGTTATGCACTGGTCATAAAACCTAAGGATAAGGATGAATGAGACAGGCCAAAAGAGGTCACTGATGAAGCGAAAGGATTTTTGGATAGACACAATGGGGTACTTGCAGAAGAGTTATCCAATGTCCTCCATCCCATTAGAGATATCATTCATCACATTGATCTAATCCTTGGAGAATCATTACCTAATAAAGCATCCTATAAGATGACCCCTTCTCAAAATGCAGAGATTGAAAAACAAGTCCAAGAACTAGTAGATAAAGGATTGATACAAAAGAGTTTAAGTCCTTGTGCAGTGCCTATTGTTCTAGCCCCTAAGAAAGATGGTAAATAGAGACTTTGTAATGATTCTAGGACAATTAATAAAATCACTATCAGGTATATATTCCCAATGCCTAGGATTGAAGACATATTGGATCAGTTAGGAGGTGTATGCTCTTTATCTAAAATAGACCTCAAATTAGGGTATCACCAAAATAGAATTAGACCATGGGATGAATGGAAAATCACATTAAAAAAATGAGGGTCTATATGAATAGATTGTAATTCCATTTGTTCTCAATAATGCTCCAAGTACATTTATTAGACTTATGAATCAAGTTCCTCATGATTTTATAGGAAAATTTGTGGTTTTCTATTTGGATGACATCTTTGTATTTAGAAGATCAAAAGTAAAAACATTTGGAATAATTGAATTAGGTTTTGATAAGGCTACATGAGAACAAATTGATGATCATTTTGGAGAAGTATTCATTCATGCAAGAGGAAATAATTTACCTTGAATTTTTCATATCCAAAGGTACCCTCAAGATGGATCTTAGAAAGGTAGAAGTAATTATCAATTGGCCAACTCCAAGAACACCAGGTGATTTTATAAGTGTAGACACCTAAAAATGGTCAAGCTAATCCAAGTGACCAATTGAAGAAAAATAAAAGATTAATGGAAATCAAAGCTAAAAATGATAAAATTAAATCAAATAAATCATTTAATTATGCAATTAATCAAAGAAATTATATATTTGAGTTAAATTAAATCCAAACCATTCAAGGGGTGCACATGGCTAAAAGAAATTAAATAAATCTATTATTTAATTCCTAAAATTTCTCACCTACCATATGGGAGGGAATTACCTCAACCAATAGGAATTGAGAATTGAGCTCACATAGATCAAAGCCAAATTGAATCTGAATCACTCACCTTGAGAATGCATCTTGACCACTCATTTTGTCTCACTGTCCCAGACTTTGAGGACATAATATTTAAATTATCTCAACATTTGAAACCACGTACTTAACCCAAAGTCAATCATGATTAAACTTATTCTACCACCTAAGTTTGGAGAAATCTATAAATAGAAGGAAAAAATTAGGAGATAAGGATCCCATTGGCATTTTATAATTGCATCCTTTAACTATGATACATCAACCTTAAAGAAGGATGGGGAAGAAGAGAATCCATTAGGAGTCATGAAAAAACAACTCAAGTTACATTCCAAGTCCAAATTGATAGCATGAAAAAGGAGACCGAACCAAAACCATTTTCAATAGAAGCCTTATGTACTTTTTCTTTTGATATAAAATTGGTTATGGTACCTTTCCCTCCCAATATGGTCTTTCTGAGATACAACAACTGCGTGGATAAATAAGACTGACAAGACAACTTGAGAGAGTTTTGTGCTTTAAGTACTAAGTTCATCCATAAAACTACCTACCTAATGAAATTATTCTCGATAAGCCTTGGAGGGAAAGCCATGGAGTGGTTTTTGAAATTTACCCTAGGAATAAAAACTTTTGAGGAATTGGCCTCCAAGTTTTTGACTCATTACTCTTATAACATTGAGCACGAAATCACCATGCTAAACCTATGTGATACCAAGAAAAAGGATGTTGAATCTTTTCTATGCTTTCTCCAAAGATGGACAAATATTTTTGCAAGATATCCAAGAATGATATGTGAAAAGGAGAATATGAAAATTTTTGTGAGCTACTTGAACATGGAAATGAACTATCGATTACAACTTCCATATCCCCCAACCTTTGAAAAGATCATAAAAAATGGAATTAATATTGCAGAGATGTTAGTGAAGAAAGGAGAAATCAAACTCTTAAAATGGAATAAAGGTTATCCTAACACTAATAATAATAATAATAATAATAATAATAATAATAATAACAACAACAACAACAACAACAACAACAACAACAACAACAACAACAACAACAACAACAACAACAACAACAACAACAACAACAACAACAACAACAACAACAACAACAACAACAACAACAACAACAACAACAACAATAGGGGTACTGAAAATAACAATGATAAATCAAGATTTTTGTTTAGAAAACATTGAGAAAAATCTTGTAAATGATGGGGTTGTAGAAACCAACAACCTTAAAGCCACCCCTTTTAATTTATCAAGTGGGTCCAATCAAATGATTAATGTTAATAAAACACCTAAGATCCTTTTCAATAACAATAATAACTCTTTCAATAACAAAGGTGTGAATAAACCAAGGCCTTTCTTTGCACCAACCCAAAGGACAAAGTTCACATTCTTTGGAGAACCTTTGGAAGATTCCTTAAGCACCCTTGTTGCCAACAAAAATATCATCTTACCAGAATCAAAACCATAGAAACCCCAAGTTAAACCATCTTAATGGAACGATGCCCATCATTGTGAAAACCATTGAAATAAAGGACATAAGACCAATGAATGTATGAAACTCATACACTTGGTCCAAGATTTGATAGATGATGGGATGATTAAAGTTGAGGGTCCTCAAAACAATGAATAGCATACAACATTTAAGACTCCTTTCTTGAATCATGAGAAAGGTGAAACCTCAAATTCGAATGAAAACAACAAAAGAGGCAATGAAAAATTTAATTTCTCCCACACTTATGAAAACACTATCAATTCATTAACATGGTATGAAAATACCATCAATATCATAGTGGTGAAATAAAAGAAAGAAGAGGAAACCTCTAATTTCATTACTAGGGAGAAAGCATCCAAAATCACCTTGCAAGGAGTTACCCCTAAAATTGTTCTACCAAGTCAAACATTCACATCATAAAAGAAATACAACCTCATGGATTAACTCCAAAGAAATCTCACACAAACTTCAATCTTGGAGTTGTTAAAACTTTCACCTAGCCACCCACAAGGAAATATTAGAGAAGGCCCTTGTTGAAACCAATGTTCCACTTAATCTGGATGTCAATAAATTTTAGAATATAATAGGACACCTTATTGCACCTCATTGTCTATTTTTTTCTAAACAAGACGATATGTCTTTGAACCATCTCCAAAATCTCCCATTATATATTAAAGTTTTGATACATAAACATCATGACAAAAGGTTCCTCATTAATGGAGGATCTAGTCTAAACATTTGCACTTTGAATATGGTCAAATCCCTAGTGTATTTTAAAGAAGCTATTGACCCTAAAAGAAAGATAACTATAAGGGCTTATAAAAATGAAGAAAGGTCCTCCAAAGTGATAATAGTGCTTCCTATCTGAGTTGGCCCCATTCAAAAGGAAAATATTTTCTGAGATCTTGATTTTAAATTAATCTTTAACATTGTTCTAGGAAGACCATGGATACATGAGACACAAGTGATAGCCTCAATGTTCCATGAATGCTTAAAGTTTCCATACATGGGTCAAGAAATTATAGTGAGTGGAGATTTAAGTCCATTTCAATATTTTAATAATATCAAAGCCATAAATGACTCATTAGTTCCTCACAATAACAAATGCTCTACATCAAGGAAAATGAACCAAGCTCAAAATTCAAATAACATTTCCTTAGGTAAAGGAAAATGGAAGATGGAGGAAGAAGACACTCTTGTTAGATAAAATCAAAATCTTGCTAACTTAGCTACATAGACTAAGGGAGAAGAGAAATTTAGTGAGGAAAATCCTAAGGAAAAAGAAGATGAAGATAATTTAAAATCTTCTCAAATACAAGCCAAAGAGGCCCATTATCAAAAGATAGACACCATGATGAATAATTTTGAAAAGTAATGCAAGATTAAGAAAAATGGTGTTGAAGAATATTCCTTATCAATGATGGATTTTTGACTTTCCCCTAGGTCTCATGGTAGACCTTCTAGCTCTAATCCTCCTAAAAAATATAATACCCATTTTGTAAGAGAAAGTATTTCTTCATCCACGAAACAATATGACAATGAAATTCTAAAGTGGCTCTATAAGATAGAAGATGAATCAAATGCTAATGAAAAGAGAATTCAAAATATTAGTATTCCCATGCACCAATATGGAAAAGGCTTCAAAATCATGAAAAAGATGGGATACAAAGGAAGGGGACCTTTGGGAAATAGAAATGAAGGGTTGGTCGAACCTATAGAAATGGCTTCAAGCGATAGAAATGAAAAATCAAGATTAGGATATCTTTAACAAGGATGTACCCAAAATAATCATACCAAATTTTATGAACAAATCTTGCAATTGAATTCCAAATGTGATGAATACTCTAATGAATAGAAATGAGATTCTTTATCTAGTGAATATTGTCAAGACAAAGAGGTGGATTTTATCCATACTTATGCTCCTATGTCTAACCCAGCTAAAAGAAAAGAGTTAAAACAAGGACCAGGTTCAAACCAAGCTTCAAGTTCTAATCAAGAGCTAGTTTCTATTCAAGAGTCCACTCCAAATCAAGAAGTAGAAGGATCTCAATGGGGAGGAAAATCCTATATACCCTCATGGTTACCAACAATGGAAGAATCCAATAATAGGTTTAACCCACAATATTTTTACCCACAAGAAATCTAAGAGGATTCTAGTGAGGGAGATCTTGATCCAAGTTCTATGGAACACCTAGAACAAGCGCATGTCATAGACTTGAGTGATACAATGTAGAGACCATCTAATGAATTCATGTCCCTAAACCCTACTGAATTGAACCTAGCCAATAACACATCATCTCTTGTATACCTAGAACTCATTGAATGGGATTCCATGGAGCCAAATGAAATTCCCAAATGACAATTATTTGGCCTTGTACCAATGAATTGTATCAAGGCAAAATGATGAGGGTAAGTATCCAATCTCTTAGTCAATAAATAAAAGAAAAAAATCAAGAAAACAAACAAATGTAAGAGTCTAAAGGTGAAAACCACAAGGTGGCAATATTAGACAAAAAGGATAAAGAAATAAAAGACGTTTCAAAAGGTGAAAACCAAATTGTGGCACCTAAGGAAGATAGGTTGGATACTTTTACCAAACATTATGGTGCAAGAGCACCTCCCCATCCTTGTCAAACAAGAGATCTTCACCAAGGGTCTCCAAAGATACATACAAGGTATTCCATGCCCAAGGATATTCACAACATTATAGTGTGTTTAATAAGCCCAAATGTAAGGCCTAGTCACCCTTGGTGTGTTTATAAACCTTGGGTTTTTCACTATGGTCAAAGCACATAGATAGGTGTCTAGATTTTATTAGGTGTTTACTTAAGATATTTATTTGGAATTGTGTTTGGAATGGTCCACAGGACCCTAGGAGTAGACCTAATAGACTCATTAGGAACAAAAGTGCAAAATTTGCAAGAAATGCAAGAAAAAGTTGCTAAGCAAGTTATCCTAAATGTTGCTAAAAGTTGTAAACTTAACCACAATGGACAAAACCTTTGAAAAATGGTTAGATTAGTTGGGGAATGTCTTCAAATATCCCTTTCAAGTGGGTGGAAGAAAACTTTATGTAATTTGGCATTTGAAATCAATAAAATACACAATGTTTCATGTATTATGTGATGAATTCTAAGTTTGTACGGATTGGCACTTGATTGCCAGATGAAAAATCTTCAAACTTTGGAGTTTTATATATATTTAGGCTTGGATTCATTTGATTTGATCCATTTTGGAGGTCAGGAGAGAGAGTTATATGAGTTCTTCTTCGGGTGTCTAGGAAACCCTCCTAGACCAAGGGTTTCATATAGAAATGTTGATTTCTCATCTCGCTACAGTTTGAAAAATCTAAATTTGGGTGGGATGAGAATTTTTCATGTGTATAATAGGATTCTTGAACTAATTTGTAGGGATAAGGGCGCCATGATGAATTTGAGAAAAACTAGGTAGACATCTCTATGTGGTTGCCTATGGATAGTTTAGTAGATTGATATACTGGAGTACTTTGGGGTGGAATCAAGGCTTGCAAAATTGGAATTGGAAGTTTTGAAACCTATCCTAACCATGTGTATAGGTGAGAAGGTTCTAGATTGTAGAATCAGAGCACTTCCTTTGTAAATTTTCCCAATTAGGTCTAGTCGGCCTAGAGAAGAATTTGAGGGTCAGAATCAAGTCTTGTGATCTGAGGTCTCTTATTTTTGTCAAAAATGGTATCCAAAAAGGTAAACATAGAAAACAAACCTTGTGTTGGTCAATAGTTTTAGTCGAAAACCTCTCTGGTTAGGGCTACAAGCTTTAGGGTCCCTCAAAGAAGGAACTACCCCCTAGAGCCCTAATAGAAAGGGTTGGGTTTTTGGATCATGTCTAATAGGATCCAATTTGAGAATACCTATGATGGTTTCAATCCATCCAGTCAGTAAAACAAATTGTCATCTCTTTGACACTATTGCCCTCTAGGGTTGCTAGGGGTCAAATCTATGAACCATAGTTGCTTTGAGATTGGTTCAAAGAACTTGCTAAGTGTTTGATGCAAGTGATTGTGGAAATGTTGGAAGGTTGTAAAAATGTTTGGAATGAACTCAAAGGTGTGAGCCCTTGGCTATTTCCTTAGACCCTTTTTGATAGATCAACTCTAGGAGCGAGGGGTTTGGTGTGGGTAGTTGTGACTACCACAAGGGTAAGGTTAGTCAACACTATTTGTAAAAGTTAAGAAATGACTAGCTTGTAGATTTCTCTATATAGTCTATAACTATCTTCAAAATTGTTATAAAAAATTTAATTCATATATTTTGAAGATGAGATTTTTAAGATCCAAATCTAATCAATTTATATATTTTAATAAAAATAGTGTTCATTTTAACATTTGTTTAATAACTAGCCAAGAAAATGTATGTTAGAATCAGGACATGACCGCTTGTATGCTCTGTGTGGAAAATTTAAGTTGCATTAAACCGTACATGATGATAATACACCTCCTTTACAAACAGAATACAATGTTTTTTATAATATTTGGAAAAAGATTTAATTAGAGTAGCTCAGTTGGTCAGAGCGTGTGGCTGTTAACCACAAGGTCGGAGGTTCAAGCCCTCCCTCTAGCGCTTTACTTGATTAAGAACTCCACCTTACATGCGTAAAAATCACTGTCCAAATTACACACTCATAATTCAGAGTAGAAAAGCTCGACTTTTCCTTTTCGAGAAAGCTTTTCAAAGTAGTTATAATTTTGTGCTGATTGCAGAAGAAACAATTACAATTGCCTTGTGATGGGAGATTTCTGTAAATATTAATTAACGCTTTGTAGATCAAATAAATTAAGTTAAACAAAACTGCAACCATTTATCTATTTAGGGTTAAAAATAAAATTTTGAAATATTTTTTAATTAAACTTACTATTGATAAAAAAATTGCAAGCATTTATTTATTTAGAAGATAGACAATATTTTGAGTTATTTTTTTAGTTTTGTAAGGGTGTATATAATAACAAATGTAGTTGTCTATTAGAAATTTAGGATGTGAATAAGTTAAATTTTGAATTATGTTTTTGAGTTAAACTTACTTGATAACTTGCATGTATTTATCTATTAGTGGGTAAATAAATATATTTATCTTCAGGAATGTATTTATATATTAGAAATTTAGGAGGTAGATAAATAAAATTCTGAATTATGTTTTTAGTTAAACTTACTTCATAACTGCATTTATCTATTAGTGTCTAGTAAAATTGTGAATTATTCTTTTAGTAAAATTTGGGATTAAAATTTATTTGTATTTATCTATTTAGGAGCATAAATGAAATTGTTATTGTTATTGTTTGTAATATTGCAATAAGGATTTTAACTCTAGCTCTATTATTAGTTCTTTCAACAGGAAGGTAAACAAATGCTTTCACTCAGCCTGAATTGTCATTTTTTTTAGTTGCACTCATTGACTTATATTTCAAAAATAGTAGTTCTCAAGTGAAGTGGAACTCACTGACCCATGCTTTTTAAATCGAACTCATCCACCCATCTTTCACAATGAATTCCACCAATATTTCACAAATAATAGCTCAATATTTTTATTTTCAACTAATATTTTACTCTTCATAGAAATTTGCATGGTCTTGCTAAATAATCTCTATATAAAGGCGAGTGCAATACAATCTTTACATGGAAGCGAGTTTGAAAGAAAACTAGTGCAATACAAAATTTATAGCGGCAACACAGATAAGCAAGCAGCAGAAGGCAAATCTTTTGTAATTAGAAAAGAGAAGGCAATATGAACTTCAACGGACGTTTGAGGGCAATTACTTTGCCTCTAGAATTGGTGGATGTTTCCAAGGATGAGTTCTGGTCTAGTGTTGAGGAGCTTCACAATACACGCCTCCGCAACCAGAGCGAGGAGCTCCGTTCTCTCGAGCGTGTTTTGTGCACAACACAGGAATGGGTTAACATTTCCCGCCCCGCCAAGTGGCCGAAGAAATGTTCAGTCAGAATTTTTGAGCCATGGAATTATAATCCTTCAATATCGATTCGCCAGAAGAAGATGGAAAACATATTCGACACTGTTATGGACTACTTCGATGACAAGCGCGGTCGCAGTGTTCCGCCGCCGACGAGAATTGACACTTATGTGGTCTTGTGTTCGAATCCCACCACTACCACTGCCAGTGCTCATCATCCTCGTCCCTTGGATGCCGTTTTCATCGAGAGGGAGGAATCTACAGGACATTCTGTTTTCAAAATGGTGAGTGTTTGCCAGGATCATGCCCAGCTACAGTATATACACTCATTGGCCTATGAAGATGATAGGACTTGTCGTATGAAGTAAGGCTTAAGGCTCTGCTCTTTGTACAGTCGCCCGATTGATATGCGATTTTTCTGGTTTAATAAGGACGACTAAAAACTGTAAACAGCTGTATTAGAGGCCCCAAATCATTCAAATCACAATCATAATATAGAGTTTGTTTGTTCATCTCTCTATTCTGCACCGTCAAATGTGTGATTTTTCAATTTGAATTTCTTTACAATAATAATTGTAAAACAATACTCAGCCTTTCTCATGCTTTTCTCGATATTATCAGAGTTGGATAACTGCCTTTATATATTTAAATATGTATATTCTGATCTTTATACTATTAACATAATTATTTATGATATTTTTGGCATCTAGTTTGCTATGGGGTCCTAGCTAATTTTTGTTTAAGTCTATTTTTATACTTAGTTGTTAACTTTAGATTTTTAGTCTTTCTAAAATTAGTTTTCTTCTTTAATCAAAACTTAACTAAAAATAAGTTTATCTTTTCATAACATTTAAATTAATTATACTAAATAAAGTTTATCTTTTGTTAACAAACTTGATACTTTTATTCATGATCTCCTAAAATATAATTCAATGAAGAATAGGATGAATTAATGAATATAATTGTGTTGACTCTATATCTTTCAATGATCCTTTGTATATGAGTGCTTCATTTGTGAAAGCACATTGCTCCTTATTATGCATTCTTACATAAAATTCCTCCCCATCATTATGTAAATAATACATCTTATGTCATAGTCAATAACAAAATTGGCAAAATTATTTGCACAAGAGTTAATGTCATTATAAAAGTGTTTGAATGAGAATTCATCTAATTCCCCTAGCAACTTACCATGGATGTTCCAAATTTTTGCCTCTATTCCTTATTTATTTGATAATGATTGAAAATAATTTCTCTTGGCATGCACCCCTATACATCCTTGTCAACCTTAAAAAAGTGTCAGACCATTAACTTCATCATTTATTGCATTCCTTTGACCTTTCAATGCGACTTTAATAAATAAAGACTATTGACTCTAAAAAATACAATGCACCCTAGTTATTCTAGGAAAGCCCTTTGATGTTTCATCAAACCTAATCTTGAAACATTGAATAAGAGAATTATTACACCTTATTAGTTTACTCAGATTTGAAAGTGAAAAAGTTGTTCTATGGATTATTTTATTATATCTTGTAATTTCTTTTTGAGAGCTTGTATTTGTTGCTAAGAAGAATTTTTCTCTACATCAGTTTTAAATAATAAGCTCCATCTTAGTCTTTCAAAGCTCCACTCAATATAGGATGAAACCTAAAGAGGTCTATAGTTCACCTGATTTAATGTATACCTTTTTCTTAATTAATACCACTATTGAGCAAAGAGTGATGGAGATGGACAATAAAGAGTCTTAAATATAGTTCATGCATGATGAGGCTACTTTCTTTAATGAAAAAAATGATAGTTGAGGTAATTTTAATTACTAAAGGATACTAACTCTATTGATTGCAAATGAGTTTTCAAGAAGCATTACTTTTTAAAAGCTACTATTAAAAAGTACAATACTAGACTGATATATGAAGATAGCTTTCCTACATAGTTATTTTTAAGAAGAAATCTATGTCATAGTATCAACACTATTTGTAAACGTTAAGAAATGACTAGCTTATAGATTGAATAATCTTTATAGTCTCTAATTGTCTTCAAATTTGATTTCAAAATTTTAATTCATATATTTTGAAGCTAAGATTTTTAAGATCCAAATCTAATCATTTTGTATACTTTAATAAAATTAAGGTTCATTATATTGTTATCACTTTCTATGTAGATACTAAATTGATTTAATAGTAATAAAAAATAGATGATATGTGATATTCAATCTTAATGTTCACTGTAATTTGATATGAAAATATTAACAACTGTTTAATAACTGACCAAAAAGAATATATGTTAGAATCAGAACATGATGGCTTATATGCTTTTTGTAGAAAATATATGTTGCTTCTAAACTGTATGTGATGATAATACGCCACCTCTAAAAATAGAATACAATCTTTTTTAGTTCCTGCCGAGACAGGAAACTATTGGGGAATAATAACACCACTGGCACTCTTCCTATCACCTATGTAAGTACTGTGTATACTAGATTTCTCTGATTCAAAAACTCGTCTAATCGGAATAAGCGGAATAAGCATGAATAAACATGTGATTTTTCACTATCGATCAAGATCACAAGCTTTTATATAAATATTCTTTCATTTAGAAATTAGAGGACAACATTGTAGGAGATATACAAGCTTAAGTCTACCTAAGAGTCTTCAGGACGTCCATGTGTGTACCTTGTTCAACTGTTGTCTTTGGCTACTCTGTGGATCTCCATTTGTTAAACCCCACAACACTTAAGTGCTCACGATCAATCGTACAGACTTTGTTTTGAGATACTTTATGTGCTCTTCTTTCTGACAATTTCCCTTAAGTAGAATAAGGTAACACATTACGCCAGCTTTTGTTTGTGCTTGAAGGTTATCTGATGCCTACTAGATTTTGTCTTGTGAACAGTGTACTCAATGCTTGACTAAATTACATTCAAGATTCCTTCAATCTAATTTTGAAATTTTCCCCACACGGATTGCGTTAGCCATTGCACCACCGGTTTTACATTTTGAGTGAACATTTCTAAAGTCTTGTCAACAAATCCATTCTGTGCATAATTCGTAAAGCACAACAATTCATCAAATAAAATCTTGAGGCATTTTTTAATAGAAGATTAAAATTCAGTGAGATTTAGCTTGTATACAAATTTACTCAGAAAGATTTGTACTTACTTGTTTTCCCGATTAGAATATGGCGTTCCTTTTTTCCTTTGTTTGTTATATCCAATATCTTTGATGTCAAGTGCACATACAAAATGAACTACAGTCATTTTAGGAGTGCAGGCTGAAAGCCTTTCAATGGCAGAGAGACAAATCAGAGAAAACCAAATTTGTTCTTTCAGATTTTGGTAGGAACGTAGCTGCCCTGCAACCCTTGCTCAGTTGGTTAGAGCGTGTGGCTGTTAACCACAAGGTCGGAGGTTCAAGCCCTCCCTCTAGCGCATTGTTGTACAAATTCCACATTTATAATTCTGAAGTAGAAAAGCTGGACTTCTCTTTTCTTATTATTTCTTAAAACTAATGCACGAATTTCAGCAATTAAAAGTATTACTGACAATATTTTTGGAAAATCATACAATAACTGTCGAGTAGAAAAGCAAAAGTACAATAATGTTTTCAAAGCTTTTAAAAATAGTTTTAATTTTGTGTTGATTGCAGAAGAAACAATTACAATTGCCTTTTGATGGGTGGTTGGAGTACGCTTTGATTATCCTAAGTTTATTGGACTCCTACTTCCAAATCCATTAAAAGAGAAGTAAAAGTTTCAAAATATAATCATCCCCAATGTTTTCAACAGAATGTTTGGCCGAGTAGTGTAAGGCGCCAGATTTAGGCTCTGGTGTGAAAGGGCATGGGTTCCAATCCAATAGCTGTCGGTTTCAAAATTATTTATGTTTGTGAAAGTACAATTTCAATCTAATCGTCACGAGTAAACCATTTTCCCAGCTCCATTGGAGAAAATGGACTTTCATGTCATTGGAGCAGAGGTAGTTCAACCACAAATTGAGTAAGAATATTAACACACTATCAACACAATGATTTTTCTTCCGTAGCAAAAATTATAAAGTTTTCAGTGTTAGATTAAGAACATTTATCCTACCATAAATGTTGAAAGTGAAGCTCTTAGTTTTTATAGGTCAGACGCCCTAGAGGTTGGGGTTGAAACTCCAGTTAACAGCCACACGCTCTAACCGACTGAGCTACACCATTTCACGACATTTTTCAAATCATTTAGTCTTTCAATTTTAAAATATCAGATAAAAAATTATATTATTTTTATTGAATTTTCATTATTATCACCTATATTTTAGAAGAAAATACAAAATCATAACAATGAAATGAACACCATCTTTATAAAATATGCAATATGATGTAATTTAGATCATTTTATACTTTCAATTTGAAAATATATGAATCAAATTTTGAGATCACATTTTTGGAGACAAAATATTTGAATCAAATTTTGAGATCAAATTTTTGGAGACAACATAAAATCATGTTGATTTTTTTAATGTCTACAAACTAATTATATCTTACTTTTTATGGTATAGTTTTTAGATTATGTATGTAGATTTCTTTCTTCAAATCATTATGTAGAAATGTTATCTTCACATCTATTTGTTCAATTTTAAGATCAAAAGTGAATATAGATGTTAAGAATAAACAAATAAATCTGATCTTATCAATATAGTATTTTCATATTGATGATCCCTTTTCTATCCATCTTTAACGATGTATTGCCTTGTCTTCTAATCATTCAAAATAATAGTATTGTATCAGTTTTTAAGTAAACATTATTTTAAATGATTCAAAGACAGAACAATACAACACTAAAAATGGATATCTTCTATTGCAAAGAGATCATGAATATGAAAGTACCACCATTTCTGTCAAACTCTGTTGTCCAAATACATTCTCTTTCATTTTCCAAAATTTATTTGGTTCATACCCCAAAGCCTTTTAAAGAAAAATGTTACAAAATATGATCATCTTCCAAAGTGATTAAAGGATTTTTTTTAATTTTGAATTCGACTGTTTGGCCGAGTGGTCTAAGGCGCCAGATTTGGGCTCTGGTCCGAAAGGGCATGGGTTCAAATCCCATAGTTTTCATTATTGCAAAGTTATTTGATTAAATTTCGTCAATATATTTACTATTTTATTTAATGTCTCATAATAGATTTACTTTTATAGTCGGTGAGGCTCAGGCGATTTATCTCCCACCAGAAATAATTCTCTGATCACCAGAAGCTGAGTAAGAAAGCCAAAATTCTCAAGAAATTTAATAGCAGAACGATTTTTGTCTTCGTAACTAGAAGAATGAACTTTTACAGTTTTAGATCAATAAATAAAACATAAATCAAACCACGCATATCTTCAGTACAATCCACCATTTGTATAAGGCAAACGCTAGAAGAGTTGAACCTCCGACCTCCTGGCTAACAGGCAGATGCTCTAATAAACTCAGCTACTCTAGCTGAAAATGCTCCTATATTTCAAAAACAAATTTCTGAATTGAAAAATAGGAAATGTAAAAAATATTTCTAGTTTTTATGAAGTTGCATAATTGTGTTGTATAGTTTAGAAGTAATCTATAAGGGAAGTATATTAGTAGTTATAATTAACTTAATTTTAACTACTAATATTAGTAGTCATAATTTTTTGGGTGTCTTTATATGCAACTTAATTGCTTGTAGCTATTGTTTTAGTGTATCAATCATGTGCTCAAGGGTTAAAAAATGATTATTAAAAAGTATCACCAATACCTACTTAAAGATGCCCTAATAACCATCCACAACACACAAAAATTGTCAATACTTGTGCACAAATGTCTTAGTACTAAAAAATTGTCAATGCTTATCACAAATGTCCCACCAGTTGTTCAAAATTATTTAGTATTGAGAAACACTGGACAGCTATTGGTACATGATATATTTATTAATTGATTTTTAGTTATCATTTTTTTTTGGTTTCTCTAAAATTAATAATTGGGAGGTTGGGTGGGCAAGGAGTGAGCAGGGATGTAACTTGTGCTCTTCCCCTATTTTTCGCACAAAATAGTATAATGCCAAAAAAAGTTTGTTTAAACATCATGACAGGATTCTAATATACAATATCATGTTAGTTATTAATTTACTTAGAAGCTTCCAAATTTTTAATGCTAAATTATAATTAAAGCTAAAATTTAGATTTTAAATCATTTATTTATTATTATCAAATATTAACATAGCAATAATAATGAAATGAGCAACATCATCATTAGTATGAACCGGGCTCTCAAATTAACCACAATACTGATTAAATTCTGGTCAGATAAAATAAGAGAACTGCTCAGATAAAATAAGAGAACCGCAATTTGTAGCAGACAGCTATTCTGCAGAAGCTCCGAAATAGCGGGTAAAGGTCTTATGGAGGATATTTATCAAATGGAAGAGATCTGATTCGCACGGTGCTGCTAAATGAAACACTAAGTTAATATCAAATGGAAGAGAGCACAATTAATGCAGAGAATGAGTAGAAAAGTGAGAACAAAAAGCATCACCCAAAAAAAAAATTTGATCATTAGTAAATGAGGTTTTACATTTATTAGTATATCAAAATATTAATTCTAAACGGGAGTAATTCTATTAAAGAATAAAGCTGTACAAGAAATTAAAATTAATTCTAAACAGGATTAATTCTATTAATGAATAAAGCTTCACAAGAAACTAAAAGTGATCACTGGTAAATGAGGTTTTATAATTATTAGTGTCACAATATTTCTGTAATGTATAGACTTAACATGTATTATCATGTATGCTATTTTATTAAATTTCATATAGAATATTGACAAATACTGAAGAGAGAAAAAATATTAATCTGGTTTACCAGAGTTAGTCTACTTTCTGGCAGGAATTTCAGCACTCATATATGCTACAATCAATAGTTTCTCTCATAAAACAAATCTAGCTTCAAAAAGAAAAAAATACCAGTAATTATAAAGCTTTTCAAAAAAGTTTCACTTCTAATTGCAGAGGAAATAATTATAACTTTCAATTATTAGCGGGTTTTTCGAGGAACCTGAAAACCACAAGATTTTTTTTGTGAACTACAATTATAATCTAACTACAATCATGCTAAGATTCCGCAGGGAGAAAATTAGGACAGAATTTATAACAGACCAAGCTATTTTGCATAAATTCAAAAAGAGAAAATTTAGGGAAACAGAATTTATAGCAGAGCTAGCTATTTTTCATAAATTTAAGAAGTGAATTGTTTCAAAACAGAGGTAAAAGGTTTCATCGATGATATTTATCAAATGGCAAGAAATCTTGAGCTCCGTCTTCCAAAGTACTTCTAAATTATATGGCAATTCAATAGAACTCGGACAATATATGTGAGCAAGAGTAAATGGTACAAGAACCAGATTGCTTACCTCCAAGCCGTCACCTTAGTTATCATCATTTCAGCGATTACGCTATCAGACAACCTAGATTTCCCTTCCGTTATCGTTGTCTTGTTGTCGTGTTGACAGGAATTGGCGCCTGAGTCGTTCAGGGGTTTCGATACTGCGACCACAGAAATTAAAATAAATTTCAGTACAAAGGAATATTTGAGGTCTATATAGAACGAGGAATGTTTGTCCTCATCCTCAGCATACACTTTTGATCATCAGCTCTGATTCAATGCCTGGTGGTTTAACTCTTACCAAAGAAAATCAAAGAGAAGATAAAAATATTGACTAGAGCTGAATATTAAAGAAGAGAAAAGAAAACCTAAACGAGGCAGACAGTTTCTATTTTAAAAAATATATTGACAGCACCATATTTTATCTCAAGAGACTCAGAGATCAAGTGTTCGAAACTTGTAAAATAAAAGCGAAGAAATTAAAAACACAGCAGCATACTGTCTGTGTCTCCCGCAACGGCAACGCTAGTTCCTGCCGCCATGAGCATCGTCATTCCAACCATTACAACCAAGAAATATTCTCTCGCAAAAGCCATTTTTTGTTTAGAAATGCTCTCAAATTATGAAGAATTGATGTGGTTTTCAGAGAGAGAACTAGAATAAAACCCTAATGTTTCTGATCTCCAGAAGAATGTTGGAATGTTAGATTGTGAGTGAAGATGAGCAAAGTTGTGGAAAATGGGGAATAATAGGCAGACCACGACAAATAATACACGGCGCTTTAAACGATGCAACAAACATATTCCCTTCAATTTGTACGAAGCGTTGAACGATGGAATAAAATTTGTTGAACGATGGAGGGAGAAGACCGTTGGAATGGTGCGTGAATTATGTGCATTGAATAGTGTAGAAGAAAGGAGTGGGGGAAACATTATATGTAAAGTGATGTATTCTATGATGGTATAATATTTGTGGTAAGAAGTAATTGATGAAAATTGTTATTAGTTTTGGTTTGTTTTTGAAGTTGAATGGTTTTGAATGAGCTTTTTTAGGGATTAAGTCTTGCTAATTATAAAGCTTTGACATTATAAGAGCTGCGGTCGAGATTGTACTCATGGAAACTTTGGTGGAATGGATACTTCTAATGTCTTAGTTCTTAATGAAAGACAATTAGTTTATGGCTTGTGCTCCCATATCATGTAGCTGTGTTTGCTATAAAACCTTTTGTAAAAAAATGTTATTATGAGACAAGGTGTGGTTATTATAATCTTGATGATAAATATTTTTGATAGAATCATTTGTATTGGTATTATAAATAAATCATAAGATGATTGCCTAATTTGGGTATATCTAGGTCAATTCTTATTATGAGATAATGATGCATTCATTATATATGTTGTATTGCAAATCGAACTATAGAGATTGAGTAATTAAGTAAAAATAGTGAATGGAAAAGTAAAACTATTTACTAAACCACAATGATAGACGTAGGAGAGATCTAAAATTTTAGTAAACTTAAATACTATGTAAATAGTCACCTATGTTTATGATTCTTCATGTTGTGCTC
This sequence comes from Chamaecyparis obtusa, assembly GCA_027943335.1. Lineage (NCBI taxonomy): Eukaryota > Viridiplantae > Streptophyta > Pinopsida > Cupressales > Cupressaceae > Chamaecyparis > Chamaecyparis obtusa. Next base: position 943,967 of record BSBK01004821.1, read on the forward strand.
CTACATCTCACATGAAGTTAGACAAACCTTTTTTAAATTTATTTGAACTACCTTTAAAACAACTATGGATGACTAGGGCAAGGGTTAGGGTTTTCACCCACCAGACCAACTAAATTCAATTAGAATTTAATACATTGGAGGAAAACCAAGCAACCTGGTCTAGTAAGATCTGAGAATGATCTTCATTTATGATAATTCTTCTGACTTGTGTACCAAAGATCATGAATTCACCATGTTTATCAATCTAATCATTCACCTGTAACATGCCTCGAGCAACTGGTTACCCACTTTTTCATTGTACAAACCCTCTGCAAGCAATCATCAAACTCTCTGGACCACACTGCATCAATTGGCGAAATCATATCTACTCAAATCCAGCCACTTAAGCATTAAAAACCAGTCCTTCTATCGCTGAAAAACCCTTAAAATATTCAAATTCTTGATAGCAACTGTTAATCAGCCAAATTTAAAACACGATCGTCGATTTTATTGCTTCCCGGTAGATCGGGTGGTCCTCATAAATCTCTGCAACCATCACAAGGCCCTTTGAAAAGTCTATGGTGACATCAGCACCTTGTAGCCAATGAAAAATGAACACACCAGTAGCACCTAACAGTGGACCCACCCTCAGTAGCCTTTAAATCGGACGGTGGTCGCATGATCACAAAAGGAAAGAATATTCCTTGCGATCATGTGACAGTCATAGATCCTATTGCACTGTCATTCCACTTGAAAAATTTGGGTCCACCATCATGCCCTCTTCACCAGTCTCTTACCACATGTCACGTTCTCACTGGTCCGACGAAACCATCCGGGCGCTTGACTACATCATTGTTTCCTATGTTAGCATTTCGACCAATGAAAAGCCGCCACCTCACTGGAAAGAATATCATCAAGCTTATGATTCGTAGGGAACACATTTTTCATATCTCTAATCTCAAAAATATCTAATTAAATAATTATTCCCATCTCACAAGGAAGTTACTCAAGAGTTTATCAAAAGAGGCCTCATCCTTAAAAGAGGATCCATTTTAAAAAGGGGTTTCCTTCTCAACCTGAAGTGGGATGTCAATGTGACTTTTCATCTAAAAACCTTTTGGCCATTTCCTTGTTCTGAATTACTACCATCCTTTCCACTTTTTTTTGTTTATATCTTCTTTTGTTAATTCTCATAAATCAATAGCATCCTCTCCTTTGTAATTGTCATTATTTTTGGTTTCTTTGAATGCTTTGTTTCTTTGTTCTTTCCTCCATTAATCAGTGCCTAAACAAAGAATCATTTGTTATTTTGTTTAAACATTATATATTTCATTTTCAACTAATTTCTTATCATAAAAGTTGTGTCAATTTACGGGGTAAGCCTATTTAATTTTTTTTAATTATATATATTTTCAAGTGTCATCTTCTTTTATGATTGAACTGATTTTATTCTTTTCCTTGTAAGTTTGGTGCATCATTAAAGAACTTACTATTATTATTGTGATCTTAATCTCCTTAAAAATTATTATATTTTTTGTTAAATTGTGAGAAGCATTAGAGAGATTACAATGTTCTAAAAGATTAAGAATTTATTGTAAGCATCAATCTATTTTGTTACATTTTGTAGTTTAGAACTGGTTGGTTAATTTTCTTCCTTCTTATATTTGTATCCTTTTTGTATTTTTTCTAAATAAAAAAGAATAGAAATTCTAAAGAGACTTTTTGAGAAATATATTGAACTGTGCTGAAATCTTATCCATAGGTCATTATTTAATTTTGTAGGTGGAAATGACATGGGATAAAGATAATGAGTTTTTCCTTGTTAGAATGATTAGAATGGTGATGTCCACAATAGTTGGGCCTATCCTTGGTTAGGCCTAACCTTAACATTGTGGGAGGCATCCATAGTAGTTTTGTATCAAAATAATGACAGAATAAGATTGATAAGAAGCTCAACAATTGGAACAATAAGACTCTCTCCCTTGCGGGAAGGGTCTAGGTCTGTCAAAAAATCCTTTCCTCATATAGTATTTACTACTCCTTTGTGTGGATGTTTAGTAATTATCAAATCTTTGAAATTCAAAAGGCTATCCGGCGTTTCCTTTGGTTGAATGGTAAGGCTAATAGGAAAGCTCATGCGGTCAAGTGAGAGTGGTGCCACATCGATAAGAAACCTGGTGGGCTTGTTTTGAAGGATCTCAGGCTTCAAGGAATTTCCCTTGCCTCCAAATGGATCTTCCGTGCTCTTAATGGTAATGAGCCCTGAAAAGTTCTTATCAGAAATAATATTCAATCTGGTGCTCCCAAGGTTGCCAAGTCATGGAAAGCCCTTCCTCTCCGTGACTTGGTAGCTGGGAAGTTTTATGTGACTGTCCAAGGCACCTGGATCTTTAGAGCCATTTGGAAAGCTTGGGAATATGTGTGTACTTTTATTGAGAACTCCAATTTTGATCATGGTCATGTCTTGCATGGGGAACGATCTATCTAGTGGAACCTTTATCATTCGAATAAACCCCTCGCCCTTACCAAAAGATGCTCTGCCAGGCTTTGGTTGAGTAAAGGCATTAACTATATTATGGACATCATGGAAAATGATAACCTGATTAGTTGGGAAACTCTCTCTTACAATTATAACCTCCTGGATTCCCATAAGCATACCTATTTAATCTCATCAAATCTGCTTGTGCGTCTCTTTCCCTTCCTCAGTACCTCAATTTTAGATGGAAAGATGGCTCTCTGCTTCCCAAAGTCAAAGCCAAGGATATTTACAAACTCCTTAACTATGATACTCCTATGACTAACCATATTCTCTCTACTTGGTATTGTAACTCCAGCCCGACTGACTGGCAGAAAGTCTTTGACAAGCTGTGGAAATCCCCCATCCCACCTAAGATTAAGTGCTTCAAGTGGCAACTCTTGCTTGATAGGTTACCTATTAGAAATCACTAGGCTGGTCTTGACAATTGCCCTCTCTATAGGATTCCTGAAACTATGAGGCACATCTTTTTTAACTGTAGCTTTGCTAGAGAAATTTGGTTGATGTTTGGATTTACTATTACTAAACATGTCTACACTATTCATATCATTACTAGTTTTATTCATGGGCTTTGCAAGGATGCTAACCTATTCTAGCATATCATGTCTTCTTTTATCCTTTGGTTTATTTAGAAATTGAGAAATGAGTCTAAATTCCAAGGCACTGATAGGACTCTTATTGGGTTTTTTAGAAAACCCACCCGTTTCAAAATTGCTTCTATGTTTATCTACGAGATGAAGGATGGTTTCGAATGGGCCAGCATTGTGGACGATCAGTCGGCATTTGATGCGGCACTTGATAAGCTAATTCAGGATATCTGTGACAATAAAGGCCCTAGTTTTGACAAGTTGGATATTCTCACTCAAATTCTGGAGCGGAAGAAGGTGGTTTGGATGGAAGGCTCTCTAGGCTGGACTGCCTGGATGGATAACTATGATGATGTTCTGCACTAAAGATGTTACTTTGTTCTCTGCTAAAACTCTGTCATTTATGCTAACTTCTTCGTCCTGCTAATGGGTTGAAGCCTAGCTTCCCGTGAATATTTTTTGTTGTTGTTCTGATTTTTTTTTAACTCTCTATTATCAATATAAAAAAATAATGATAGAATACTAGAATTTTTGGAAGTTTCAAGCACAATGTTGTAAAAAAAATATGAATGCCTCCAACATAAAAATTTAAAAATATCATTTTAATAAATCACATTTGTATATAAATACTTAATTTTTAAATAAAATATCATAATAATTACTAAGAAACCATTATATCAGACTTTTGTTTGACAAAAAAAGTATTATCACTTTTTATAATTATAAAGACAAATAAATAATTTAAAATTCATCCTTTGTATCACATATAATATTTAGAACTGCGTTCTGCTTTACATAAATATACATCAAAATAAAACAAATAATTAACATGCAAGTAAATTAGGGTTGTTTTCTGACGTAACGAATCGGAGGCAACTATAAAAGAGGGGGTGGGGCGTGGTGTTCTCTGTTTTAGACGCATGCGAGGAAGCCAAGGTTAGGGATTCATTATCCCACTCTTTTGTTGCACGCTATTCAAGCCACGTAATTCACCATAATGCGAGGAAGGAATATTCATCGCCATTCTAATCATTCCAACAAAGAAATATTCGCTCTGAATTGCCGCTAATCTTTCATAATTCGGCAGTAATTTAGAGGTTTACTGAACAAAAATGGTCATTTGGAGTGTATTTCTTTTCTGTAATGATTGGAATGGTGATGAAAATTTCTTCATCTTTTTCTGGGGAGAATTCTTTCTGGTGTGACTTTCTGTAATTTTTTTGATGTTCTCGATATATTATTGAAAATTAGAAAATGCGTTTGCCAGTTATATATTTCCTGCTCTTTTCTTTAATCTTTATCTCCTGTCAATACTTCAATCTTTTCTGTGATTTTTGTAAGAATTAAATCACCAAGAATTCCATCAAATCTAGTACGTAAAAAGTATTTGATTTGAAAATACTATAGTGATGAATGTTTAATGTAGAACTCAAATATTATTTTAGTGCGAAACTCATCTTGACTTCTGTTGTTCTCTTTCTTCTTCTTGCTAACTTTGAATTTTTGAATCTTTGCATAAACACTAAATTAAACGTGGGGCCCACCCGTTACCCCTCCGCAGCGGCGGTCACATGAAGGGCGGAAGGGCCGCCATTTTCCCAAGCCCCCCATTTGTCCATACTGGACCATTCTACTCAGAAAAATATCTGAGGATTCTTTGTAGATCAACTTGCCTAAAATTTGTTTTATTTTAGTAGAAAGAAAGTTATTTTAAAGTGCTGGAAACCCTGATGTCAAAGTTATTTTATAGCTTTCTGAATTATTCAGAGCACGCTTGATTTCTTGCCTTAGCAAGATTCTCTTTGTAAATTATAGTGTTTCAAAATTATTTTTGATTTTTTTGCATTCAATAAGATTCTTTGTAAATCATATTTTCTTAAATTTGTTTTTGATTTCTTGAATTTAGCAAGGTTATTATAAATCACATTGTCTCAAAATTTTAATTTTGATTTCTTGCACTGAGCCAGATACTTTGTAAATCAACAGTGTTTCAAATAATTTATTTTTTATTTCTTGGACTGTATAAGATTCTTTTTAAATTACATTGTCTCAAAATTACAGAGTTTTTATAAATGCAACAAACTCTAACATCAAATAGACATTGACAAATATCATGTGCTCTTTACTCTCTTCCTTGTTAGCTAATTTGTTTCTTATGTGCATCTTTACTTTCACATTTTTTTTCTTATACTTAGAAGTGCTTTCTTGAAATTGTCCTTTTGTTTGTAAGTTTTTAATTAATTTATATTTTTTATATCTAAATTTTTATTTTCAGATTCTAAATTTGGAAGCCTCTTTTTAAAACTAAATTATGCTTGTATTTTTTTAATTAATATTTTTAATAAAAAAATTAAACACTAGATTTTAAAAAAAATCTCTAGCATATGATTAAAAATACTATAAAATCTCATGTCCATATTTTATATTCTTTATTAAACATTATTAGTTAAAATGAATTATATAATAGAAACATTGAGGTGTATATTGAACAATTACAATTGTATTTCTTAATTAAGCCGATAGGCTTTATGTAGGAGCTTTGCTTCCTGAAATTATTATTTTTTGTCGGAAAATTGTTAGCCCTTCTAGCTGTCATTTTTTTCTGTAACTTAATTTGAAGAGAATTATATGGTTAATAAATATAATATTTAAACATTGTTAAAAATTATTTCTTATTAAGTGTAGTTAACATATTAAATTATAGGAAACATCTATAATGTTTTGGTAACTTTCTATGTCATTTGGGTGATTTTTGTGATTAAATTTTTTAGAAGTTTTACTTTAAAAACATGAATGTTCAAATTTTCTGAGGAATGTGCAACCATTGAGAGTGTTGGTCACGTTGTCTTCAAATTCACAGTCATTTTGCAATATGTACAATATCTAAGATATTTGAGGACTTCAAGAACTTTGCTAATTTTGAGAAAGTTGGAAGGAATGAATGCATAAGGTTGCAATGCATTGCTAGGACAGATAATGGACCAGCTTGTTGTGATGAAGCAATTGGAGCTCAAAGATATGGGGGAAACCCCAATGCAGAAAAGAACCATCATTTTTTTACAAGTTTGTTAAGATTTTTTTAGCAAAGCAATTATTATAAATGTTGTTACTCTAAAAAAATTACAGAAAAATGCATTTTTATAGAGAGCTTTCACGTTTGAGTCACACATCAGTTCATATTAACCCAAACAATGGTGGATGAGTCTATCCATGCATCTCCTAGCTAAATAAAATTTGATTGCATCTATTTACTACATAGATGCATTTGTTTAGTTAATTTAAGACATGTTGAGAGTAAGTTTTATGAGTTTTTGGTGTGAGATTTGACAAACATTTAGCTATTAGAATTTATTTGTTGGGAATAGTTTTGTTACAAATTTTTTAGGGTAAAAGTAAATTTTTAAAGGGCAATATTTTATGTGTTTGTATGAAATGATATTTTCTTTAATGTTCTAAGTTGAAAAAAGAATAAATAAATATGTTAATTTTTAATTAATTCAACAAGTACTATCATAAGATTAACTTAAAAATCTATGATTTTTTTATTTGATATAATTTTAATTTCATAATAGAATGTGATTTTTTTTTATAAAATTTAAAGAAAGAAAGTTTCTCTTAATTCATTCTATATGATATTTAAATATTTCATTTACAATGTGGTTTTTGTTTTATAAAATTTTAAGAAGTTCATTTCTCTAATTTGTTTCAATAAAATAATTATGAAGTGATAATATCGAAATAATAAATTTATCTTCATATTATGATATAAATTCATTTTTACTTGTTCCAATTTTTTATCACATCCAAAATTAAAATTTGAATATTATGTCATAGTTAAGCATTGCTAATTGTAGGATTAGACCATTTATATACAAAATTAAAATTTTATCTTCTTTATCTATAAAGGTCATTTCATAATTTTTAATGTTTTGATAATTTTCCCTTGATTTACTTATAAATTTATAGATGAAAAGATAGGACTAATGATGACAAAATAATTTAATTTTTGTTTCCGTTTTGTCCTTATATTTATTTCTATAATTAATTATCCTAAATATTATTTCTAATTTCTATGGAAGTTAATAGAATAGTTCTAAATATAAAACTTGGATGATAAGATTCATTAGTAGTTAATGTCTTATTAATAACTTTCCTCATTTTTTTTTCTATTGATTATAGAGAGATAAAAAAAAGGAACATTTACATGGAGTTCACCGAGAGGCACAACCTCAAACTGAGATCAGAGTAGCAAAACACAAAAGTAACCAGATATAGACATAATTACATAGAAAAAGAACAAGAAGCACTAGTAAAGATCATCAGGAGGAATATCCATCCAAGCAGTCCATCCGAGGGGACCTTCCATCCAAACTATATTCTTTCGCTCCTGAATCTAGGAAAGCATAGACAACTCCTCTTTCCTGGCATTCACATTTTTTCTAATTTCTTTGTTAAGCCTTGTGCAAGTGTGCCCAAAGACCTGGAGATCATCAAGCATTCTCCTCCATTGATACCCATTCTTTAGCTCATAGAAGAAGAACGTCGCGTGCCCATCTTTTAAGAACCTTCACAATTTATTCTTCTCAATCATCATGGTAGTCTGAATCTGCAAAAAAATTTTAAAATAGGTGAGTTTTCAAAAAAACTCAGCAAGAACCCTCGGCTTACCTTGAAATTTTTCCTCGTTCCTGCACTTCCAGATCTGCCAAAGAATGTTAGAGGATAAAATATTCCAGAAAAAAGTAGCATCTTTACTAACACCATTAATATGACCAGTAACAATCTCCAAAATATTAACATTGATAGGATAAACAATACCAAATAGCTTCCAGATCTCTTTAGCAAATAAAAAATCAAACAAAATTTGTCTACCTGTTTCAGGCAACCTGCAAATATTATAGAAATCAGCATTATCATTTCTAATGGGCAGTCTATCCAGTAAAATCAGCCACTTAAAGCATTTTAATTTAGGCTCCACAGGACTTTTCCAAAGAATGTCAAAGAATTTATTCCAGCCTTGAGTATCAAAAGTACAATACCAAATCTTATTAACATGCTCAACAATACTCTCATTATGATCAATAATCCTGTAGATATTTTTGGCTTTAAGATTAGCCATGATGACTCCATCTGGCCACTTACTTTTTAAATGGCTGTGGGAGTCCACCTGACACACTGAGGGAAGATCTTTGGAAGCTTGCACAATCATATTGTAGGTTTTTTTATGAGAATCAGGGATATTAAATTTAAACTTAAGATCATCCCAGGGTATGAGCTTGTCTTGATCAAATAAGTCAGCCAATTGAGTAATGCCTCTTTTAGCCCAATTCCTGGCAGAGCATCCTTGGGAAAGGGCTAGGGACTTATCGTTCACTTTTAAATTCCACCAAATGGATCTTTCACCATGGAGAAATTTGTCATCATAGAAGGCCTTATTGGTGATAAATTTTTGGACGTGTTCCCAGGCTCGCCATATAGATTTGAATACATCAGAACCTTGAACAGTAACCAAAAATTCCCCAACAATAAGGTCACATAAAGGCAGATTCTTCCATGAATTGGCTTTCTTAGGGAAGCCTTTTTCAATATTATGCCTAATCAGCACTTTCCAGGGGGTGTCACCCTCCAGAGAGTGAAAGATCCATTTGGCAGAAAGTGCAATACCCTGTAATTTGAGGTCTTTAAGCCCTAACCCCCCAAGGACCTTGTTAGTATGACACCAATCCCACTTAATAGCATGCATCTTTTTATTGCCCTTGCCATTAGACCAAAGGAAGTGTCTAATGGCCTTCTGAATCTCAGCAATCTGATAATTATTAAACAACCAGGCAGAAGAGTAGTAAATACTATAGGAGGCTAGTAACTTTTGACAAACTTGAATCCTACCAGCAAGAGAAAGAGTCCTATTATGCCATTTATTAAGTTTGTTATCAATCTTAGTTTTAATCTAGGACCACATTTCCTTAAGAGAGGGCTTAATGGAGAAAGGGATTCCAAGGTATTTGACAATGTTGTTAGCCCCCCCCATTGGAAACCATATTGAGGAAACCAATCAGGAGGCTACTCATCCCATCCAAGATAGATGGACTTGGCTTTAGAGATTCAAGCAACTGAAATAGTACAAAACATGTCCAACTTAATTTGCAAAGAGTTAAAATTCTTATCCGTAAGCTCAAAAAACAAAGCAGAGTCATCAGCAAAATGACTGTTAATGAGCTCATCATTATTAGGGAGATAAATACCCCTAACATCGAGAGATAAAGAGTTATCCCGAAGAATATAAAACATAGCTTCAGCAGCGATAACGAATAGAGCAGGAGCTAAAGGATAGCCTTGCTTGATGGACCTACCAAGAGGGAAAGGATCAGAGAGGGCACCATTAATTTCAACCTGAGCGGAGGCATCATTAAGAATAATCTGAATAGCATTAAAAAAATAGGGAGGAAAACCAAAGGAATCTAACATCATAGTAATAAACTTCCACTCGACCCTATCATAGGCCTTCTCAAAATCAAGAAGAAGCATAGTGGCATTCTGATGAGAATTTTTAGCCCAATCCATAGCCTCCCAACTAGTAATTAAATTCTCCAAAATGTACCTACCTTTAATAAATCCGGTTTGAGTATTACTCACAAATTTAGGAAGAATGTGGACCAGCCTGAGTGCAAGAATCTTAGCTAAAATTTTATATGAAACATTAAGGAGAGTGATTGGCCTCCAATTTTTAAAGAGACATTTGTCCCCATCTTTAGGAAGCAACTTGATAATACCCCTGTTGATATCAGATCCAAGGGAACCAGAGACCATGGCTTCAGAATATAAATCAAGCAAATCCTTACAAATCCAGCTACGATTGGCTTTATAAAATTCAATAGGGAGACCATCAAGCCCAGGAGCCTTATCATCTTTCAGAGCTTTAATAGCATTCTCAATATCAATAATAGAAATGGGATTAGAAAGGTTGGCAATATCATCTTTATCCAATCTCTTGGGAAAGATGTTTTTACAATTATATCTAATGTTATCAGCCTCAACCATATCCTCAGAGGTGAAGAGAATTCTATAATAATCAGCAAAGGCTTGAATAATGAGAGGAGGATCAGACACTTCTTGATTGTCAATAACAATTCTATCAATAGAATCCTTGACCTGCTTATGTCTCAGCAGATTAAAGAAGAATTTAGAACCACGATCACCATGATGGAGCCAATTAGCATGAGATCTAATTTTAGCTCCCTGAATTTTGACTTGTTGATGTTTACTCAGGGCATCCTTGGCAGCGATGACCTGAGTCAAATAATTCAGATTAGAATAGTCAACTTGAGCATTAAGTTCAGCAATTTGAAGAGCAAAACTTAGATTTTTCTCCTTGAACCTATAGTCCTTAGAAAACTTTCGGCCTAAAGTTTGAAGAAGACACCTCCAAGCAAGGAGATTAGCATTCCATTTATTAGTCATAGAAAGATTACTAAGATTGAAAGCATTGATGTTCGTAATGATCTGAATGGCACAGAGGACGTCCTCATCTTTCAGAATATTGGTGTTAAGCAAAAATTTAGGACATCTACCCACATTACGGATCAGGGACAGATTGAGATTGATACGAGTAAAGATAGGATGGTGATCAGAAAGGGGAGTGGCTATGACCAGGACAATATTACCTTGATCATCAAGAAGGAAAGAAACAGACTCTTTATTACCATAAAATCTATCCAATCTAGAATAGATCCTAGCATGACCTTGCTGGAAATTGCACCAAGTGTGCCATATGCCGAGGTGAGTATTATGGAAACCAGCAAGAGGATCGTATAAGTTCTTAGAATTAACAAACTTAGCCCAGTGCTTGTTCTCATTGTCTTTCCAGCAAAAAGGAACACCTCCCAATTTATCCAAGTGGGACTCGACCATATTGAAGTCTCCTCCAAATAACCAAGGGATATCCGAAAGAGAAGACAACCAATGCCAAAGAGATATCCTTTCCTTAACATCATTAGAAGCATAAATAGAACAAAAACCAATAGGATTATTACCAAGATTCATAACAAACCAGATAGCCCTTTGACACGGGGACACACCATTCTCAGTGATAAATTTACCCCATTTGGGGTTAATTAAAATAGCAATTCCTCCCCTACCCCTAGTGTGGTTAGAGAAGAGCTTAACAACATTTTTCCAAATAAAATTGAGGTTACTCTCGAGAATAAAACCAGTAGCTTTAACTTCTTGCATCATAAATATGTCAACAGAGTTAGAGGAATTCAGTAAATGCTTAACAACATATTTCCTATCTGGGGACTCAAGACCCCTAACATTCTAGGACAAACAATTCATTGAGAAACAACATTAAGTTCAGGGCATGCGTTGTCAACATTCTAGGAGATCATGTTAGCATAATCTCCAGATCTCATCCCAGAAGGTTTATTCTTAGAGCCAGGCGGTCTCCCTCTTCTTTTCGAGGTAAGACCATCAATCTTAGGGATTTCCTCATAGTCAGAGGAGTCCATATCAATATTAGACAAATTCTGAGAGACATTAATCACAGGGATAGCAAGGATAATTTCAAGATCATATTCATCACTGATTTCATTGAAGCCTTTAGGAGGAAGCTTTTGAGGACTCGAAACATTTTTATTAGATTCTAAATCAGGGGTGGGACAATTGATCATTTCAATAACTAGGGAGCTAATAGAAGGGGAGCAGACATGAGGGTTTCTATCAAAATGCCTTTTCTGAGAGCTGATACTATTGCTCCCTTTCCATTTTTTCCTGTTACGAACCACAGTAAATCCATCATCATTACTAGAAACCAACAGCGGGGAAGGTTGTAAAGCAAAGGGAGGAACGGGTGGGATAGAACCATCATTAGTTGACATGAATTTCAAAGATTGAGAGGAGAGGGGACGCTCAGCAGAAGATGCCTTAGGAGTGACAGTAGGGAGAGCACTTGGGGGCAGATTAGGGTTTTCCAGGATGGTGTCTTTAATGGAGACTTTTGTAACAATCGGGCAATCCTTTCTAAGATGGCCTTCTTTGCGGCAAAGAAAGCAAGCGTTTAAGCCACCAAGGATCTCAACAGGGCACACAAAGGTATCTTCCATAATCTACACAGATAAATTTGCAGGAATTTCTTTCCCAGGGAGAAGGGAGATAAGAACACGAGCATCCATATGCGGAACAAGCCTATTAGTTTCATCCATTCGGATGGTCTTTCCCAATGGTTCCAATAATTGAGGTAAAAACTTCCACAAGAATGGGGGAACATTTTTAACTAAAATCCACCTTGGAGCAGAAAGGGCCAACACTTCCTCATGGACGGCTTCGGGAGACCAGGCCAAGGCGTGGAAGGAGGTTGACCCAACTGTCCAGTACTATTTTTTCAAAACTTCCATTTGAGATTCATGGTTAGTGAAAAATAACACAAATAACCCTTTCTGGATTTGACAACAGAAAGAAATATGATACCCTAATTTACTGTTCCAATAATTTTGAAACCAATCATCTAGAAGTTTGAGAGGAGGGCATTTATCTATTTCAACCGCGACAAAGAAGATAGCAGTATCCTTCAGTCTACATTTTTCCTTAACAATTTCAGCGATCATTTCCAGATTAGGAGCTAAGGAGAAGGGCATCAGAGGAGCCGAGGGTGACTTACCAGGTGAGGCGGCCTCATTGGAATTAGCCACCATGAATTGAGCCTTGGCATCCACACAGCTTACAGGAGCCACCACTTTTGAGAATGTTTTGTTCTTGGGAGGGACATTAAAAATAGGAGCGGATTTGCCATTAACATTGGCATTAGATGAATTAAATGAAACAGACAGAGGCGGTACGGGAGGAGTCTCAGAGCCAGATGGGTTAGCAACTGAAAAGACAAAGGAATTAAAGCTAGGGCATGTTAAGGAAGCACCTAGGGAGGTCGTACGCGCGGGGACAACCAGTTGTCCACCGCCGTCGACCTCCTTACCAGAATTGGAAGCCACGTTTGTCGCCAAAGCCTGGCTATAATCCAACAGCCCTTCAGTCATCACACATGCAAAATTCGCAGTTCGCTTCGCAGTTCGCAGTTTGCAAAATTAATATATCGAATTCAAATAGCTAGTATAACTTAAAGACTTTCCTCATTTCATTAAAAAACATATCTTTTAGATATATATATTTTTAATATTAATGTAATATGAAATATTTAATTACTTGTATTTATAAAAACTATTTGAAAATAATATTTTTCTTTCTAATTAATTATTTTAATATAATAATTAACATCTTTATTATTATTATATATTTAATTTAAATAAAATTTTCTTATTGTCAATGGCTACTACTTAGTTTCATATTGTATATTTTGTGTGCAAACTCCTATGGGCTCTCCATTGCATGCACAAAACCATGCGACTGCTAGTTATACTTTAGTTAGAAGAAGATAATTTCTCACAGTTAATTGACCATAATTTCTCCACATTAAAATAGTTGTAACTGATTATTTTTTCTTCTTTAGAAGTTTAGATCCACATTAAAATAGTTGTAATAGATCCACTGAATAAGGACTTCTCAAGCAAGATTATTTCTCCTTCATGCATGCGATCAATTAAATGTGAACTACTGTTAGCCCATGTTTCCCTACAGTCAGCAGTCAATGAGTAGTTAGGATAATTTACCAAACAAAATTTACTTCTCAATAAAAACAAACATAATCCTATATTAACAATAAAATAAGTCCTCTATGCTAGATTTCAGACCTATCAGCCTCTGCAACACCATCTATAAAATTCTCACCAAGATCCTAATCGAAAGGATAAAGCCCTTGCTGGAGAAGTTAATCTGCCCTACTCAAAAGGGATTTGTCCCTAGAAGGCAAATTCTGGATGTGGCTATTGCCACTCATGAGATCATCCATTCTATGGATAGGAGCAAGATTCTAGGTATGGCCTTTAAACTGGATATTTCTAAAGCCTATGACAAAGACAATTGGTCTTTTTTGATTAAAATTCTTGATAAAATGGGGTTCAAGGAGAAAGCTATTCAAATCATCAAAGAATGTACCCAAACCGTGTGCTTCTCTATTCTGGTCAATGTCTCCTTGAGGGGCTTCTTCACTCCTGAAAAAGTTCTTAGACAGGGAGACCCTCTCTCACCTTACCTCTTCATTATGGTTGTTGATGTTCTTAGCAGGAATCTCTGTATGCTATCTGACAGGGGCAAAATCAAAGGGGTTAAACTAGCTTCCACCATCCCCCAAGTGGTGTTAGAACAATTTGTTGATGACACTTTCCTTTTTGGGTTCTCTTTAGTGATTGAGGCTAGGCAATGGAAACAAATTCTAGAATGTTATGCCTAGGCTTCTGGTCAATGCATTAACTATCAAAAGAGCCATCTATTCTTCTTCAATATGCCTTTGGAGACCCAAAACAAGGTGCTTCAAATCCTAGGATGTTTAGTTGCCTTGCTTCCTTCCACCTACCTGGGTCTCCCCCTCACTGTCAAAGAAGTTTCCTAGGAATTTTGAAACTCTATTCTGGAAAGGACTCAGAAAAAGCTTGTGGGTTTGAAAGGGAAAATTTTAAGCAATGCTGGAAAACTTCAGTTGGCGGCGGCTACTCTCCAAGGAGCCCCTGTCTATTTCCTTTCCCTCTTTAAAATCAAGAGTAACATGGCTGATAAGTTGGAAAGAATCTAGAGGACCTTCCTTTGGGTGGGTTCGAAGGAGAAAAAAAGGTTGTCTCTTGTGAACTGGGATATAGTCTACCTTCCAAAATACCTAGGATGGTTGGGATTAAGAAAAATTGGTCAGATGAATAAAGCTTTGACTACTAAGGTGGCCTAGAAGCTTATTGAGGGGAAGGTAGAATGGTGCAAAATTATGGAAGCCAAGTACCTCCAAGGTCTCCCCTTTAGTAGGAAGTTCCAAGATAATGACTTTCCAATTAGATCCAAGCTCTAGAAGAACATCTGCAACTGTAGAAACATTCTCTCCAAAGGGGCATTCTGGCAGGTTGGCAATGGTAGATCCATTGGGTTCTGGAAAGACCACTGGATTTTAAATCTCCCCAACTTGGGATGCAAATTTAAACCTCTTATGGATCATCTCAGACCTATTCTAGGCAATAGAGTCTCTAACTACATGGATGGTAGGGAGTGGAAGGACTTACATATATGGTTGAGAGATAGACTTGACCTGATGAAGATGGGAAAGAAGCTTATGGAGAACCTTAACATTAGAACTTCGATCCATGAGGATACTGTCTTATGGGCCTCCACTCAGATGGGGATGTTCTTTGTTAAATATGCCTACAATCTACTACTTAAGGAGAATGGTAACATGGAGGACTGGAAGAAGGTTTGGATTCCCCAACTCACAACAAAAATTAATTTTTTCTGGTGGACCCTTATGCATTGGAAGGTTCTAACCCAAGACAACCTAGTTAAAAGGGGCTTCTCCATGGTGAATAGATGTGCCCTATGTATGAAAGAGGAAGATACAGTGAGTCATCTATTTATCCACTATGAGTATGCCAGTAGCATCTGGCAGGAGATTATTGGCAACTTGGGGGTCCCGTGGGTCATTGGTTGGGATGTGCATCAATTTAGCTACTGGTGATCTCCTTCCAATCATCCTCTACTCCAATTGCTCTAGCATATGATACCCCCCACGTCTGTTGGGTGATCTGGAAGGAAAGGAACAATTGGATCTTCAGAGATGAGAGTACCACCACTGGAACCTGTCTCCAGATAGGTACCAGACTTCTATGTGAGAATACTCGGGTGGCCAATTGGAAGCTCCCCTCTGCTCCCCCCAATCCCTGGGAGGTTAGAACTACTGATAAATGGAATAGCCTATCAGGGTTCTCTCGATTTGATGACACCAAGAAATTAGCTAGAAAAGCCACTAAATGGACAGCCCCTACCAGAGGATGGATCAAATTAAATTTTGATGGTGCTATTAACACTAAGGGTTAAGGGGGTGGTGGGATCCTTCATGACTACAAGGGCAATTGCCTAATTGCTTTTGCGGATCCTGTTAAAAATGGCACTATTACCCAAGCTGAGGAAATGACCCTTTTATGGGGAATTCAAACCGCTATTAATCTGAACGTAAGACACTTGGCTATTGAAGGGGACTCCAAAGTGGTGATTCAGGTTGTCAAAAGCGGGGCTAGTGTGAGATGGTGGACCAAACCCATCCTGCTAGAAATCAAAGCGCTTCTGAACAACTTCCAGCACTGCACTATTGAACACATGTACAGAGAAGGAAAAAAAATTTCTGACTCTTTGGCTGTGATTGGCTTACACCAGCAAAATCTCACCAGCTAGAATGGGGTGAGTGACTTGCCCTTGATGACTTCGCAAATCATCGGGGAGGAAAAGAATTTGAGTTAATGTGCTCCATTGTCATGATTAATTTGCAATCCTGCTAGATCACATGCTGGCGTGTTCGTAAGTTTTTTGAAATTATTAAAATGAGCTCCGATTACCCCATGCAAGTTGATAATTACTTTCCAAACATGCAATGTAAAGGCTACCCGAATCAAGATGTCTATTTGGTGATTCTGGATAGCAAGCATATCCTTGATTTTATTGCCAATAAAGGCACCTACAGATCTATTAGATCTGGTGGTACGGTGCACTTTTTCTAAAGATTTTCTCAAAGCTAGTGCTCTATGTATAACCCAGTTTTGGGAAATTTTCATCAAAACAAGAGGTTTTCCAACATCTGTAATTTTACTCAGCTCTCTGGTTTTTTGGCTTCCTTAATGCTGGCAGACCAAGATTTTGAGATGGGGGGCAATACTCTTTGCATTAAACCTAATAAGATTAATGAGGCCTTTTCCAGTGATGCTCTGGTCACTCATTACTATAAGGAGTGTGGGATTTGGGGTTTCATGGAGCATATGAGAGGAGGACATGATGAGTAGATTTTGAAGCAGTTCATCTCCACTTGGAATAACAAGAAGGTCTTGGTGGGAGGCATTCACTGTCAAATTAATGAAGAAGTTATCGCCAAAGCTATGGGGCTTCTTATGACAAGGAGAAAATAAAAGAAAGCTAGCCAGACTCTGGACCCCACTAGCCTCAACCAGTTCTTCTGGGAGGGTGAGCAACCTGTGAAGAAGTAGGGGGGCTTTAACAAAGAACTGCTTCCTGACTTTTGGCCTAAAATCTGCCTAATCATCATGAAGTATTTATGCTGGAGGGTAAGTTCACCGTCTACTACTATTACCACCTACCTTTTCTAAACCATGTTAGAAATAAGGATTTGATGTCTATTCCTTTTTACCTTCTACATTCTATTAAGAGCAACATTTTGGATATCAAGGATAATCCAAAAAAATCTATTCCCATTCTCCCTCAGGGCCTCCTCCTCCATCTCTATCAGTTTCAAAAAGCCATCTGCTCAGCCCCCCAACCCCCTCCTATAATTCAGGAAGTTATCCAGGATGTTTCTCAGGTCGAAGCTACCAAACCTACCCAGTCCTCTTCTCACTCCCTCCAAATTGCCCAGGAGACTAGACCTGTCATGGCCGGAGGAAATAAATGCAAAAAACCCCACAAGGAATGGACTGGTCAGGAGGATTCCTACATATTTGACTCTGTGGACCTCATAATTGAGTCTGAAAGCACCCCCGACACTGACCATAAACATAAAATGAAGAAAGGCATGGATAGTCAGGTCAACATTGATGTGGACCTTAGTGGTACCGGTCGTAGGCGCTCAATCAGAATTGATAAAGAGTAATGTAAGTCTAGGCTCAAGAAAACTGCTTCTTGTGAGGTTTCTGGGAAAGATTCACCTTCTACTGAATCCCTGAATGATTCTTCTGACCATTTGACTAGCCCCTCGAGGGTTGACACCCACCCCCCCTCCAGCCCCAAGAATTTGAATACCCCCATCAACCCCACCACCCCCCCCCCCCGTCCCGAGCCACACCCTTGGGACCCTGAACATAGAGTCTATTCCCAAAGACAACATAGCTCCCCCTCAAGTGACTTGCTTTAGAGGCGCCCTCAAAAAGAAATTTGCAGAGCTGGATAGAGACATTGAGGACCTCAAGAAGAACATGCAGAGGCTA
Organism: Chamaecyparis obtusa; assembly: GCA_027943335.1. Classification (NCBI taxonomy): domain Eukaryota; kingdom Viridiplantae; phylum Streptophyta; class Pinopsida; order Cupressales; family Cupressaceae; genus Chamaecyparis; species Chamaecyparis obtusa. The sequence goes on from BSBK01004821.1 coordinate 962,134, forward strand.
GAGGATCACTACAGACTGACCAATAGTTTTTCCCTAAAAATTATGAGGAATGCAGCTACTACTCTGTGTCTTGTGCAGGAAAAATTGGCTGGTGGTGCTCTGGTAGAGGATGAAGATAACAAAGATCTCTTCTAGTTTCTCCAAGAGGAATGGTCCAACACTCTGCTATCCAGGCAGTTGGGGGAAAAAAAATTAGTTTTTGTTATGGAGGGTTTTATTTTGGTTAATTATAGTTCGAGTTTCCCCTGTGTTGTGTGTGGGGACTTTGTTAACTTTTACTGTTTTGATACAAGCCCTGTGTGGCTCTAGATTGGTAATACTCTGAACATTAATAGCTTTAGGCTTGTTTTCATTTTTTGGTTAGTCAGCTTCATTAACTTTGTTTTTGATAGAGGCAAGTGTGATTGGGTTTGCTTCTTTACTATTCTATTTGGCTATTTCCATTAACATGTTGTTAATGCACTTTTAGTCTTGTACGGGCGAGCACCCTCTTGCTAACTTTTTTCTATCAAAAACAATAAAATAAGTACATATTTTTATTACAGTTTTAAGGGAATCAATAAATTATAAGATAATATTTTCTAATTGATTACTTATTTATTCCTCAAATATTATTAAAATTTTATTTATATGACTTTAGTGAAACTTTAAATTAATTTTATTAAAGATTAACTTGTAATTGATGACACATTTTATTTAATATTTGAGTGATGGACTGTGACAAGGCATATGGCAGGAGAGAGGCAAACAAAATTAGGCAGCCCTCAAGAATGATCAAGGACTTTTAGGAAGAAATGGAGGAATAGGAGGAAAAATCTTAGCAACATTTCCCTAGAAAAGAAAAATTCATGAAGACAAAGGGAAAAAAGATATGGGTAAAGAAGGTTAAAAGAGATGTTATAGGAAAAAGTTTCGTAATAAAGGATCTTTACAATTAGGTTTTATCAGTATAAGAAGTGTTATTTAAGTGGATGGCAGATTACTGGAATGGAATGGAGTAGAGAATTTGTTCTTATAGATTAAGGTGATAGATTTTTTATTGTAATATTTTATTCACTAGAAAATAAAAATTATGTATTTTGGAAGACCAAAATATTTTATAAGAGTGGAAGATTCCTTATGAAATTTTGGAGCGCAAATTTCAACCACAAGAATGTCATGGTAAAATTTATACTACTTGGGTCCAACTATATAGTCTTTTGATAGATTATAAGGAAGCAAAATTTTTAGAATACATTGGTAATAGAGTAGAAATATTCATCTTAAAGAACTCAACCTTCTTTGAAACTTCTAATCTTGTAGTTTCATTATGCCTATTTATGAATACTATTAAGGATATCCCACCACTACTACAAATAAATTCCAAGAATAAATGAAATGGAAAGTAACATAGCCCTCTTATGCTTTTCATCAAAATATTCCCTTCTCTTTCTCAGAAGATATATTTTAGTTTTATAAATAGAGCTATCAATTATTAGTACTTGCATGATTGCATCCATTTTTGGATTTCTTCCAATAACTAGTGATTAAAAAATCGCATTTCTACCAATTAAAATTATTATTTTTATCAAATTTGTTACAAAATTAATAATTTATATAGTATACATGCACATTTTTTATGTTTATAATTCAAAAAAATTAATTTAGAACTCTTCTATTGGCTTAAAAATTTAGCCTCTTATACATGGATTTTGTGGAAGCACTACCTCTATTACAATTTTTGAGGCAATATTATGGGGGCAAATACTTTACCATGCCCTTAAAATAATTCATATTTATTTTTAAAAATATGTTAAATATAAATGCATGGTTTTTTTTTTTCTATTGATTATAGAGAGATAAAAAAAAGGACCATTTACATGGAGTTCACTGAGAGGCACAACCTCAAACCGAGATCAAAGTAGCAAAACACAAAAGTAACTAGATATAGACATAATTACATAGAAAAAGGACAAGAAGCACTAGTAAAGATCATCAGGAGGAATATCCATTCAAGCAGTCCATCTGAGGGGACCTTCCATCCAAACTATATTCTTCCGCTCCTGAATCTGGGAAAGCATAGACAGCTCCTCTTTCCTGGAATTCACATTTTTTCTAATTTCTTTGTTAAGCCTTGTGCAAGTGTGCCCAAAGACCTGGAGATCATCAAGCGTTCTCCTCCATTGATACCCATTCTTCAGCTCATAGAAGAAGAACGTCGCATGCCCATCTTTTAAGAACCTTCACAATTTATTCTTCTCAATCATCATGGTAGTCTGAATCTCCAAAAAAATTTTAAAATAGGTGAGTTTTCGAAAAAACTCAGCAAGAACCCTCGGCTTACCTTGAAATTTTTCCTCGTTCCTGCACTTCCAGATCTGCCAAAGAATGTTAGAGGATAAAATATTCCAAAAAAAATTAGCATCTTTACTAACACCATTAATATGACTAGTAACAATCTCCAAAATATTAACATTGATAGGATAAACAATACCAAATAGCTTCCATATTTCTTTAGCAAATAAATAATCAAACAAAATGTGTCTACCTGTTTCAGGCAACCTGCAAATATTATAGAAATCAGCATTATTATTTCTAATGGGCAGTCTATCCAGTAAAATCAGCCACTTAAAGCATTTTAATTTAGGCTCCACAGGACTTTTCCAAAGAATGTCAAAGAATTTATTCCAGCCTTGAGTATCAAAAGTACAATACCAAATCTTGTTAACATGCTCAACAATATTCTCATTATGATCAATAATCCTGTAGATATTTTTGGCTTTAAGATTAGCCATGATGACTCCATCTGGCCACTTACTTTTTAAATGGCTGTGGGAGTCCACCTGACACACTGAGGGAAGATCTTTGGAAGCTTGTACAATCATATTGTAGGTTTTTTTATGAGAATCAGGGATATTAAATTTAAACTTAAGATCATCCCAGGGTATGAGCTTGTCTTGATCAAATAAGTCAACCAATTGAGTAATGCCTCTTTTAGCCCAATTCCTGCCAGAGCATCCTTGGGAAAGGGCTAGGGGCTTATCGTTCACTTTTAAATTCCACCAAATGGATCTTTCACCACGGAGAAATTTGTCATCATAGAAGGCCTTATTGGTGATAAATTTTTGGATGTGTTCCCAGGCTCGCCATATAGATTTGAATACATCAGAACCTTGAATAGTAACCAGAAATTCCCCAACAATAAGGTCACATAAAGGCAGATTCTTCCATGAATTGGCTTTCTTAGGGAAGCCTTTTCAATATTATGCCTGATCAACACTTTCCAGGGGGTGTCACCCTCTAGAGAGTGAAAGATCCATTTGGTAGAAAGTGCAATACCCTGTAATTTGAGGTCTTTAAGCCCTAACCCCCCAAGGACCTTGTCAGTATGACACCAATCCGACTTAACACTATGCATCTTTTTATTGCCCTTGCCATTAGACCAAAGGAAGTGTCTAATGGCCTTCTGAATCTTAGCAATCTGATAATTATTAAACAACCAGGCAGAAGAGCAGTAAATACTTTAGGAGGCCAGTAACTTTTGACAAACTTGAATCCTACCAGCAAGAGAAAGAGTCCTATTATGCCATTTATTAAGTTTGTTATCAATCTTAGTCTTAATCCAGGACCACATTTCATTAAGAGAGGGCTTAATGGAGAAAGGGATTCCAAGGTATTTGACAATGTTGTTAGCCCCCCCCCATTGGAAACCATATTGAGGAAACCAATCAGGAGGCTGCTCATGCCATCCAAGACAGATGGACTTGGCTTTAGAGATTCAAGCAACTGAAATAGTACAAAACATGTCCAACTTAATTTGCAAAGAGTTAAAATTCTTATCCGTAAGCTCAAAAAACAAAGCAGAGTCATCAGCAAAATGACTGTTAATGAGCTCATCATTATTAGGGAGATAAATGCCCCTAACATCGGGAGATAAAGAGTTATCCCAAAGAATATAAAACATAGCTTCAACAGTGATAACAAATAGAGCAGGAGCTAAAGGACAGCCTTGCCTGATGGACCTACCAAGAGGGAAAGGATCAGAGAGGGCACCATTAATTTCAACCTGAGCGGAGGCATCATTAAGAAGAGTCTGAATAGCATTACAAAAATAGGGAGGAAAACCAAAGGAATCTAACATCATAGTAATAAACTTCCACTCGACCCTATCATAGGCCTTCTCAAAATCAAGAAGAAGCATAGCGGCATTCTAATGAGAATTTTTAGCCCAATCCATAGCCTCCCAGCCAGTAATTAAATTCTCCAAAATGTACCTACCTTTAATAAATCCAGTTTGAGTATTACTCACAAATTTAGGAAGAATGTGGACCAGCCTGAGCGCAAGAATCTTAGCTAAAATTTTATAAGAAACATTAAGGAGAGTGATTGGCCTCCAGTTTTTAATGAGACATTTGTCCCGATCTTTAGGAAGCAACTTGATAATACCCCTGTTGATATCAGATCCAAGGGAACCAGAGACCATGGCTTCAGAATATAAATCAAGCAAATCCTTACAAATCCAGCTACGATTGGCTTTATAAAATTCAATAGGGAGACCATCAGGCCTAGGAGCCTTATCATCTTTCAGAGCTTTAATAGCATTCTCAACATCAATAATAGAAATGGGATTAGAAAGGTTGGCAATATCATCTTTATCCAATCTCTTGGGAAAGATGTTTTTACAATTATATCTAATGTTATCAGCCTCAACCATATCCTCACAGGTGAAGAGAATTCTATAATAATCAGCAAATGCTTGAATAACGAGAGTAGGATCAGACACTTCTTGATTGTCAATAACAATTCTATCAATAGAATCCTTGACCTGCTTATGTCTCAACAGATTAAAGAAGAATTTAGAACAACAATTACCATGATGGAGCCAATTAGCAGGAGATCTAATTTTAGCTCCCTGAATTTTGACTTGTTGATGTTTACTCAGGGCATCCTTGGCAGCAATGACCTGAGTCAAATAATTCAGATTAGAAGAGTCAACTTGAGCACTAAGTTCAGCAATTTGAAGAGCAGAACTCAGATTTTTCTCCTTGAACCTATAGTCCTTAGCAAACTTTCGGCCTAAAGTTTGAAGAAGACACCTCCAAGCAAGAAGATTAGCATTCCATTTATTAATCATAGAAAGATTATTAAGACTGAAAGCATTGATGTTCCTAATGATCTGAATGGCACAGAGGACGTCCTCATCTTTCAGAATATTGGTGTTAAGCAAAAATTTAGGACATCTACCCACATTACGGATTGGGGACAGATTGAGATTGATACGAGTAAAGATAGGATGGTGATCAGAAAGGGGAGTGGCCGTGACCAGGACAATATTACCTTGATCATCAGGAAGGAATGAAACAAAATCTTTATTACCATAAAATCTATCCAATCTAGAATAGATCCTAGGATGACCTTGCTAGAAATTGCACCAAGTGTGCCATATGCCGGGGTGAGTATTATGGCAACCAGCAAGAGGATCGTATAGGTTCTTAGAATTAACAAACTTAGCCCAGTGCTGGTTCTCATTGTCTTTCCAGCAAAAAGGAATGCCTCCTAATTTATCCAAGTGGGACTCGACCATATTGAAGTCTCCTCCAAATAACCAAGGGATATCCTGAAGAGAAGACAACCAATGCCAAAGAGATATCCTTTCCTTAACATCATTAGAAGCGTAAATAGAACAAAAACCAATAGGATTATTACCAAGATTCATAACAAACCAGATAGCCCTTTGACACGGGGACACACCATTCTCAGTGATAAATTTACCCCATTTGGGGTTAATCAAAACAAAAATTCCTCCCCTACCCCTAGTGTGGTTAGAGAAGAGCTTAACAACATTTTTCCAAATAAAATTGAGGTTACTCTCAAGAATAAAACCAGTAGCTTTAACTTCTTGCATCATAAATATGGCAACAGAGTTAAAGGAATTCAGTAAACGCTTAACAACATATTTCCTATCCGGGGACTCAAGACCCCTAACGTTCCAGGACAAACAATTCATTGAGAAACAACATTAAGTTCAGGGCACGCATTGTCAACATTCTAGGAGATCATGTTAGCACAATCTCCAGATCTCATCCCAGAAGGTTTATTCTTAGAGCCAGGCGGTCTCCCTCTTCTTTTTGAGGTAAGACCATCAATCTTAGGGATTTCCTCATAGTCAGAGGAGTCCATATCAATATTAGAAAAATTCTGAGAGACATTAATCAAATGGATAGTAGGGATAATTTCAAGATCATATTCATCACTGATTTCATTGAAGACTTTAGGAGGAAGCTTTTGAGGACTCAAAACATTTTTATTAGATTCTAAATTAGGGGTGGGACAATTGATCATTTCAATAACTAGGGAGCTAATAGAAGGAGCAGACATGAGGGTTTCTATCAAAATGCCTTTTCTGAGAGCAAATGCATGGTTTTGAATATAGATTATTTATTAACTAATGTATATTAAATTGAATAAAATTTGTTATATGTATTATAATTAGATGTTATATATTTAGATTATATAACATAAACTATAATTATAATCTAAATATTAATAAACTAACTTTTTCACTATATATTTTATATTAATTAATTTCTGAATTAGAGATAATAATATCTATTATTTATAATAAATCATTATAATTTATATTTTAAAATATTAAATAATATGATTTCACATAAGTTATATGAACTATATAAAATATTATTAACAATAATTTTTTTAAAATAGGAAATTATATTATATTAGATTAATAATTAATGTGAAGTATTTAAATTTTGATTTATAGTTATATTTTTTATATATCTTATAATATATTATATTGATTATTTATTTATAAATTATTTTATTTAAAAAATTAAAAATTATATTTAAGAAAAATAATTATATTTCTATTTTTAATTCTATTTTTTTAAAATATTGATAATATATAAAATTTTAAAATTAAAAAATAATATAAAAGATATTACTTGAAATCTTTTTAAAAATTAAAGATAATTTATGTATTTTATTTAACATAGATATATTCACTTACATGGATTAATTTTCTTTTGTTGTTATTAATTTGATTTGAACTATGATAATTAAATATCTTAAAATTTCAAAACAAAGAATAAAATATTTATAATTATTATATATCTATAATTCTAATTATATTTGTATGAAATAGAAGAATTTTTTTTAATAATAATAATAACAACAACAACAACAACAACAACAACAACAACAACAACAACAACAACAACAACAATAACAATAAATCAAAATTTAAATACTTATTGTTATTGTTATTGTTATTGTTATTGTTATTGTTGTTGTTGTTGTTGTTGTTGTTGTTGTTGTTGTTGTTGTTGTTGTTATTATTATTATTATTATTATTATTATTATTATTATTATTATTATTATTATTATTATTATTATTATTATTATTATTATTGAGGCAAGTACTTCGCCACTATGTGGCACTTGTTATACATTACATCCATAGAGGGAGGATTTTCTTAAATATTTGTCTTCTAATTATGAATGTGCAAATTGAATTCAAGTAGTAGCATAAGTAATTATCTATCGTATTAATCAAAAATATTTCCATACGCAAAACATATGTTAGAATAGGAAAGGAGTTTCTACTATTATTAAGCCCTTAAATTCTTTGAGAAGTTGTGAAATATCATTAGATTTGAATCCCTTAGAATTGTGGAAGGAATTTTGGATGAAAGGGGGTTGAAGAATAATGAAATTCTTATCATAGATGGAGGAAAAAATAGGGTTAACATTTATATCATAGTTATACTTTTTTTTTAATTCAATTGTCTAGATTAATTCTTACCATAGATGGAGGAAATAATAGGGTTAACCTTACAAAAGAGAAAGTAGATCAAGTAATAAAGGAGGATTTTGAAACCTCTTCCCCTTCACCATGTTCTATTTTCAAAAGTCTTAAATATCATGTCAATACTACATCCAAACTAAAGAGAAGTAGGTGAAATATAAAGTGAATGATAATCAAAATTTAATTAGATTGAGAAATATCAAGATAAACTTAATTTCATTTACCACAATTATTCACTTTTTAGCTGAACAACTTTCAGTAATAAAAAAGTACTAATCTCAATGTTTTTTTTAATAAAAATCTACAAATATTCTAATAATAACTATTGAATAATGTTATGAAAGCCTTTTAGAAAAGTTATATTTTGTATTAATTGTAGCACAACCAATTATAACTATCATTTGATAGAAAATGGTTTGAAAACTCTCTAGATTGCATCTTGTTAACTTCATAAGTAGTAAAAATCTATTTAGATAAAATAAGAAAACCAAAATTTTTAGCGGAGTTATGGAAGGAATGAACTGTTCCAAAATGTACAAGACTCTAGATATAAAGAAAACAAAATCACTACATCTGACTCTTACAAGAATTAAGATATCAATAGATATTTTTAGTGAAATGGTAATTTTTTCATATTTTAAAAATTGATTCATTTATACAATAATTAGAAGTAGGTTTTGTAGTACAATTTTCTATTTTACATTTTTTTCTTGAACAAATCTATTTATTCAATATCTGTAAGACTCAAATTAATTGATCGTTATATGCTAGTGGAAAATGGTTTGATCAATTATTTATATTAGATGGAAATAAATATTGATGATAAAGATTTATTTTAAACTACTAATAATTGGTCTATTGAATGATATCAACTCACATAATTGAAACATTTGAATACACTCTCTACAAGGATTATAACAATGTGGAAGTCACGATCTTTGACTTCCACATCACATGGTCTAAAATTGAATATTCTATTTTGATACACTGTTGCTTATAATTTATTCTTTCCCAATACCCTAAGACAATATTTTCTACATTTTCAATACTGGAGACAAATATTTTCTATATGTAAAAATTGATTAAATGTAGTATTCTAAGGTTCAATGTTTATAAAAAGCTTTAAAAATATAAATTAAAGCATGAAAGAAATTTTTTTGAATGAATCATATTTGAAAGTATCTAGAAAAATATTTTCTTGTAGAGATAATTCATAAAAAAGAAAATAAAGATGTATTAGATAAACATTTTAAAATTATAACTTAAAATTTACTATATGTTCTATGATCTATTCAACTTTGTAATAAATAAATAAATAAAATATTATATTATGTGTAAATTTATTTTTAGATATTTAGATTAAATATATTATATGTTCTTTTATTCTTTTAATGTATCAAAATGAAAAATGAAATTAAAGTAGCTAAAATTAGCAAACATAGAGTAACAGTCAAAGCTAGCTTTTTCTGAATAAATTTACCAAACTTATTATATTCTTAAAGAGAACGTCAGAATTCAAGCACAATTTCAATGAAAAAGAGAAAGATTTAACTGCAAAACTGTCATTATTAAAAAAGATTTTCTAATTATTAGTATATCACAATATTTCTGTAATATGAAATATTTATATATATCTAGGACATACTACCATACACAGGCTTACATAAAATTTAGTAAATTATTGTCAAATACTGGAGAAAGATATTTATGCAGTAAAATAAATCTTGTTTAGCCGAGTTATTCTACTTTCCGGCATCAGATATCACAAGTTCTAATAACAATATTTTCTTTCATAACATAAAACTCGCTTCAAAAAGCAGAAATACCAGTCATTTGAAAGTTTCAGGAAATAGCTCTGGCTTTGCCATGAGAATTTCCTGAACTTCCTCCAATAATGTAAAAAATGCTTTATTTATAGCAGACCCTGGCTATTTTTGCATAAATTTAAAGAAGTGAATTATTTTAAAATAGCACGAAAAGTCTTATCCATCATAATTTATCAAATGGAAAAAAATCCTAAGCTTCAAATCCCAGAGTGCTTCTATCTATATCAAATGCCAAGTTAATTTAACCTTGACAAGAAGTGAGCGAGAGCAAGGAGGAGGAAAAGAATAACTAGAAAGGTAAGCCAGAGCAAAAAGAACAAGAGCGCAAGAAGAAGAGAAAGCATATCTAGAAAATTGAGCTGCATCAAAAAGAACAAGAAGAAGAACGCTTCGCTCAAAGCCGCTTGCCCAATTATCTTTATGTCAGCAAAGAAGAGTTGAAAACTCTCAGACGGCCGACATATCCTTTCTGATATCTTTGTCATGTTGACAGAAATTGGCGCCTGAGTAATAGCCTGTGTCAAATAGTGCAGGGGTTTGGACCCTGCGACCACAGAAGTTAAAATAAGTTTCTACACAAAGGAATATTTGAGATCTACGTTAAACGATGATTTTCTAATCATACACTTTCTACTAACTAGATCTGATGGAATCTCTGGTGATTTAATTCGTGCAAAAGAAAATCATAGAGAAAATTAAAGTATACACAGGAGCTAAATATTAATGAAAACAGCAGGGAAGATACAACGGACAAACACATTTTTCATTTTCTAATAATATGTTGAGAGCATTAAAAATTTGAAAACGATGATTACTATAGTATATTTTCTAATCATACATTTTCTACTACCTAGATCTAATGGAATCTCCGGTGATTTAATTCATGCAAAAGAAAATCAGAGAGAAAATTAAAGTATTCAGTACAGGAGCTAAATATTAAAGAAAAGAGCAGGGAAGCACATTTTTTAATTTTTTTGTAATAATATGTTGAGAGCATAAAAAATTTCAGCAGTTTAAGCAGGAAAGAAAGTGTAGTTGAAAGAACAGTTGGAGAAAGCGCAGCACAAAAGTCTCAACCGGCAAATGTATTATTCTACAAAAGAAAATCAGAGATAAGATAAAGATAAGACCACAAAGACCTAAATGTCAAACGCATTTGCTAGATTTTCGCAGTAAATTTCATTATTTAGATGAAGCACCAAAGAAACTGTAAAGAAAGAAAGAATTCTCCAGCTGGAAAAAAGATTATGCTAGTTCCTATTCTTGTTAAAAATCAAGTGTTTATCAGCGAAGAAATAAAAGGCATACCGTCTGTTATTCCCGCAACGTTGATTCCAGCCGCCAGGACCATCGCCATTATAACCATTACAGAAAAGACATATCCTCTCTCAATTGCCATTTTTGTTCTGAAAAGCTCTGAAATGCTGTCAAATTATGACAGATTTACGCAGTTTTTCCGAGAGAATTAGCTCACACCTTGTTATGAAAAGCTCTAAATTGCGTACAAGACAATTTGGGAATGAAGTTTGAGAATGACGGCCAAAATGATTACAGATGCGTACAGTCGAAAATTGGGAATAAAGAATAACACGCATACATTGGTGCTTTAAACGATGTAACAAACGGAAAATAACAAAATTAGTTAACAAAGGAGAGAGAAGACCGTTGGAAAGGAGCGTGAATGGGAAAACTGCATCATTTTGAATACAAAGATATGAAAATGATGTACTATCTTTTGTATTAATGATATAAATTTACATAAAATTTTCAAATCTAATTTAAATTGGTCTAGATCTAAATATTAACACGTCTCTAAAAAATTAATGAAAATAAAGTTATTTCTTTGTTTTAATAATACATAAAATTTCATGTTGATGCCAAGGGCTCGATGCAATATAATTGAAAATGGAAAAGATAAATTTAGCAATAGATTTCTGATTAAAGTATTATATAATGATAAAATTTATATATCATTATAGTACTGTATTATTCATTGGCCTCATTTATGTGTCCACTCTTTTAGTATATTCATAGACTAATTTGATTCCTTACATTAGCATTTCTTTATCCCAAGGTACTTCGCTCTTGTTTAATGTGGTTTCTTTATTTTATTTTATTTTATTTTATTTTTTTTGGTAATAATTATGTTTTTCTAGTGTTTGAAAAAGTGTGTCCAAATTAGTTAGCCACTGGTAACATGCACTTGTGTTTCATGGTAGTTTCTTTCTTTTGGACAATTTTTTTTTTATTTCATTATTTGTCAGCATTTAAGTCAATAAAAACTGCTTGTAATGATTCTAAACAATTTATTAGCCTCTTCCTCTTGCCCCCTCTTGTCACTTTTGCTCGTGGAATATTTTATATTCTCCACCCTACATATAACTCTCTCAATATCTATAGTTGTTCACAACACACTCTCAACATTATCCTTAGGTCTAGACCTTAACTTCTTAGCTTCCATAAGACTTTTAGATGATATTCTTTTTTGGTTAGTATCTTCACTACTTTTGATTTAAATTTTATTTCTTGTGGTATCTTTGAAAACCTTAAGATTCTCAAATTTCTTTCATATTTATTTTTAGTTTAAACTTTTACACATTGATAGCTTTCAACATCCCAAAAAATACAAGGACACGAACAATATTTCATATCCATCTATTTATTTATTCACTAATATAGAGAAAGAAATGTCAAAATCATAGGTTTTAACAAATCCAAACCCCTAAATAACCTCAACAAATTTACCATTTTTAATTATATTATCCTAATAAGTTAGCACCTGTAATTGTATGCTCTATTAGGCACAATTTTGGTGATTTCAAGATTTCATGTTCATTATGCTTGGTGTACCTACATATCTTCACTTAATCTAACATCTACCTTATTTCTTAGGCTTTCCATTCAATTTGTGGCACTTTGTCCTAGGTACATAATGTCCAAGGCATTATGTTCGTAGGACAACAACACCCAAGGCACTGTGTTCCCTCATAATTGGGCTCAAGTTTGAATTGTTTCACTATTGTAGTGTTTTAGTGGGAAATTAGATCTGGTGGTCATCATGGGTTAATTTTGAATTTGGAAATACATGAGAAGTATATAAGTACCATACATATCCTCATTTTGACATCATGGATCACTCAAGATGGAAGGAATTCAATATTTTCAATCTATAGGAAAATTTTCAATAAAATCCAAGCTTTCATGTCCAATATCTAGTATTTCTTCAAGCACTGAAGGAATTTTTAAAGAAATCTTCTCTATGGCAACAAGATTCTCTCTCATGATTTCTACCTAGAGGATTCCTTAATCAAGAAATAAGATCCTTAGTCCATCTACATTCTTTATTATTTCATAGAAAGTTTTTATTAAGCATAACAATGTTGAAGACATACGAGTTTCATTCATATATCTATGCATTTGAGAAGGCATCATTCATTCCATTCCAAGGCTCAAAAACTTTAATTCAAGAAATATACAAGAATATTCTTAAATATTTGTAATTTTTACATTCATTAATGAAGGTATATACATTTAAAATCTCTATCTAACCTTTACCTTTATATTTAGAAATGAAGCTCCCAAGTTCACAAAAGATAACTATGTAGTATGGGTAGACATAATGGAGTTGTACATAAGAGCTACATGGGTGATCAATACTAGAGGCATGTTGATACTCAATATACTGTGCCTTAGAGAAACCCAACCAGAGATCAACAGAAGGAGAAGCCATACTAAGTACCCTTTCTGATGTTGAATATATTGATGTAAAAGGACTTATAATAGCTTATGAGGTTTGGAAGAAACTTGAAAAATCTATAGAGGTGACAAGAATTTTCAAAAGGAAAGTGAAGACAATCTCAGAACAAAATATGATGACATGAAAATGGTAGAAGGAGAGAACATCAATCAATATGGTGCAATCCTCAAAGATGCTGTTGCTACATTTAGAGGTGCAAGTGGTACCGTGGAAGAAGAAGTTGTGTTAAGTAAGATGTTAAGACCCTTGTTACCTTCTTATGCCATTATTGATAGGAATTAATGAGCTGAGAGCATTTGATAAAGTGACTATTGATGGATGGATTGGAAAGCTTACTACTTTTGAGCTTAATAATTATGATAACAATGTGCATTTTGTGGTTCCACAACACACACCCATGTTTGGCCACTTGGCCAAGGGGTCCGCCTTCTTTTTTTTCTTGTTTTTCCCCTCTCGGCCTTTTGGATTTTTAGTTTTGTCCCCTTCTTTAGATTTCTTTCAAGTAAACTTCCTTCTTCAAAAAAAGTTTCTAGTGTTTTTTCATTTTTTTAGTTTCGACGTTCTTTGGATCCCCATACTCCCAAACATCTGAAACTCTTAAACCCCCACATATCAAAAGAGTTTTAAGTCCTCTCAAACTTTTGACATTTTAGACTTCTTTGTATCTACAAACCTCCAAAAGTTTGAAATCTTGAAACCCTGTGCGTGTACTGTCAAGAGGTTATTTTTCAGGCTTTCAATGTATGACACTGTGAAGGCCGATGGTGATATCACTCAAGCTAGAGGAAACATAGAGTATCCATTTTCAAAATATGTAAGGAAACATAAAGTATCACTACTTGAGAGAACAAGTATAAGAAAAGAAAGTGAAATTGATGTATGTGAAATCACAAGAGAAAATTGCTGATATATTTACTAAACCCTTACCTAAGAATACATTTGAGTCTTGAGGACTAAACTAGTAGTCCATCCCTTGTCTATCGGTCACTAAGGTGATTAGGAGGTTGCATCAACATATACTTTATCAGAATATCAAATAATGTTGATGCATGATATTCACACTTTATGTTTCCCGAGGTTGTGAAACCTGGAAGATGAAAGATAAATAGACACTGCCTATCGGTACATGAAAGGTACTTAATCTGAAATGAACACCAGAGATAATATTTTGGATACTAAAGAGTTGTTTATTTTCTTTTGGATTTTTTGTCAAAGGGAGAGAAGAATCAATGAAATATCATAAGGGAGAGAAGAAAATACTCACAAGGAGAAAAGATCAAATCTACATGGAGAGTACTAATGTTGTGTAGTGTTTAAACATATTAAATGTACAAGATAGGGAGAGATTACTGAGTTGTACCATTTTCTTACAGAGTTGTAGAACAGATGTTTAGTATTCTATGACATATTTCATATTGTGTTGCCATCAATGCCAAAGGTAGAGATTGATAACCTACAATTGATTGAATATCTTAAGGAAAGTTTGACAATGGAATGGATATTTGAAAGAAAAGTGATTGATGATCACTAAGCTACTAAAGTGTATGCAAGAAAATTAATTAGTTAATGTATTGTCGTTGATGTTAACTAGTTTTAACTATACTTATCATGATGGTTACAAACATCTTAAGAAGGAAAAATGGTAAAGGAATGAGATATCTAAATGAAGATGAGATGGATAAGAAAGATATGGATATAGAATACATTGGATAACATATTGATGAGTCTATGGCATTATGTTAGTTATTTGATTGTATTACATGAATCTATTAAGTATTGAAGATCAAGACTAAATAAGTTTATGTGGTCGGTAAATGAAGAATTTTGTATATACCGAGCAAGTTTAGTGTATATCGAGTATAGTATTAACCGAGCTAGTTATCACCAACACATTACAATATTGACTGAGTGAAATAAATAAATGGAACTTATGACTATCGACTAAAAATGATGAGTTGGATAATTTTTTATGATTCCAAGGTAAATGTTAATGTTTTTTATGATGATCAAACGAATGAAATAATTCAAAGATAATCGAATGAAGGAAAATGAAACATGTTATTAACACAACTATTGAGGAAGGTTAAAGCAGAAAAATCTATAGCAAAAATATACCACAAGCTAGGTCAGTTGTTGATCCTAAAAATTCTAAGCCACGTGAGCCAAGAATGGGTGAACCTAGAGATAATCAGTAAGAATTACCTAATTCATTTCCTGAAACTGAAAAAGAACAACCCTTTGTGGGTAGAATGGGTGAAGAATGTAGAGTGATTGGGGATGATTCCAATTATAATGAGTAGACCTATAGGTTTCAAAGGAAGGGTTCATCCTCCAAAGTATCTCAAATAGTTGATGACCTCATTGACTCAGAAAATGATGTTATATTAAAGGAATATTTCCTAGTAGAAGAAGATATACCAGAACCACCTCCTGCAGCAATAGGAAGAAATTTGTTTGAAGAAGATTTTAAGGTTAATATGAGCTTTGTGAATAAAGTGGTTGAATAGATATTTAATTAGGCTTTTGATGCACTGGCTACAACTACTTAGAAAATCTGAGAGGTTTATGGTATTATGGACAGACCCAACAAAGGATAAGAATCCAGGTCATAATAAGACTATTGTTCCACATTCAACAGGGGAAAACACTAGTGCAAATACCATGACCAGTGCTTCTTGTCTCATGTCACTATTTTCCATTATTATTCAGCTATCTAACTAGTTAGTGATGGAAATAAAACTATAGAGACAACAGAAGAAAGATTTGAATCAAGTCATTGATAGGCATTATCAAGAAATTTTGGAAAAGGAAGAGGAAGTGGAGCAACTACATGCAAACCTTACCAAGGTAACATCAATTACACCTGAACTGATGAGTTGTCGATCTCCATCTCCTGTTTATGCAATATTCCTTAAGGAATAGTTTTAAAATGATCAAATGACTTGTATAATGTTAGATATGTATCCATCATTAGTTGAACCCCTTGATTTTTCTCGAGCTTTCCACAGTTCTCCTGCAGTGATACAAAATTTGTTATGTAAACTTTTCCTTCATAATCTTGTAGTTTCCAATAATAGGGAATGGATTCCCTTGCTATATGTTGAGGATATCTAGTTAAGATCTCTTATGTCTTGGATACAAAATGAAATAAGTCAAGAAACCTAGGCTAAAACTTATAGGGAATTGGTTGAAGACATTCCCCTTTTCCTAAGACTAGAGGCCCAAGATCTAAAGACTTATTATTATGATTGGCTGAAAATTGCTTCTTCAAAATCAGGAAGTTGAGCTATTTACCCCCTCCAAGATGCAGATTTTGATGAGTATATTAGAATGGGTTAAGTTGAATTTCCTGAGGTTGTGAATTCAATACAATGATGTTGGATTAGAATGTCTAAAGAACTAAGAAACAAGGATCCACATTTACCCATCAATTTCAATATGGAAAATAGAAGAGACCCTTGGTATATTACATTGGGTAGTGTGAGACAATTTTTTTGGATTCTTCTCACCTTCTAGATGCCCCTAATTATTTCTCCTTTATTGGAAAATTCAGAAAATTTGGATGATTATGATATGGCAGGGGAAGTAAGGAGGTGGGAGAAACACAGGAAAACAAAAGGATTGTATTGGACTTTGCAGAGGGAGCTACATGGCATAAAATAGATGCAAACTACAGGATGACAGAAAGGATCAAGAATTTGATGTTTGCAAGAGGACCAACTAAAGGAAAAGCTGGGGACAAATGATGAGGCCAATTTAAGCCCTATTTTTTTTATGATTTCATATATTTTTATGGTTAAGACTTGTGAACTTTATGATTTTTTCATAGACTTATTCACACTACTTATGTTTAAAAATGCTACATGTATGTGTGCACTTGGATGCTTTTAAGTTTAAATGAATATGCTAAACATATATGTTATATGGTTATGTGGAATAAAATCTTGTATCTTTCCATCTTGCATTGATTAGGTAGTTTTTCCTGTAGCCATGTGATAAGAGAAAAGATAATATAGATAAACTTATTATGAATTCTATCTTGGATATGTATTCAGATTTTTGCATGTGCATGCTAATCTCTTGCAAGGGATGATGAGTTAGCAAGGGAAGAATAAGTGGTGATGTGAAGTTGAATAACTATTTTGAGTTCATTATGATTCCATCACTTTCAGTCGGTAGTGGTTATCATTGCAAACTAAGTCAACACATTTAGCAACCATTGTGGAGAAAATATAGAGGTCACGAATTCCTAAATTCATGTGGAACTGAACACAATCTAATCCTACATGAAATGATGTTGTTTTTGTATCTTCAATATCATCATATCCCTGACGTTGGAGAATCCTAGATTTAGGGAGTTCTATTCTAAGTTGTTGTTATTTATTTAATAAGCAGGAGTTTTAGATTCTTGAGTTAGTTAGTTTTTGTGGGGAATCCTTTTGTAATCCAGTAGTAGTGAAATACAATTTCATTGCTATACTTTATACTTATGCTTGAATGAAATGATATTTAGAGTTCTTAATCTCTGAGTTGTTATTCATTTGCTCTTCCGTGGGGGCCCACGAGGGAGGTGAAATCAATTTATAATTAGGTAGGAGTTAGTTTTAAGTTTCATTGAAGTATTTAGAATTTTTTGGCTCCTGCAAGCATTTGGTAAAAGAACTATTGGTTGTTTCTTGTAGCATAAGCAAATAGCTAGTTTCTTGTTTGGAGCATGATTCCAAAGCACTAGATTAAATTGTTATTCTATTTTTTAAACTTAGTATTTCCTTCATCATTTCAATTGCATAAGTTACCATGAAATTTAAGATGGGTTAGAGCATATAACTTGCATGCATCATTTCAAGGTTACATCCTTGGTTGATAATTCAACGAGCTTAGTATATTATTCTAAGTATGATATTTGGCACTGTTTAAATATAGAGTCACTATAAGAAGAATTTCCAATCCTTAGTTATAGAGGTATTATAATGACTAGTCAAGAGTTGTGAGGTAATATTCCTAGGATATTTTACAAGAAGAAAATGCTACAAGTGCCTAAACAAGATAAAAAACAAGATGATAGAAAGTGCAAATGTGAAGATTGATAAATTCCTAGAGAATAATGATGGTTCCAACAAGAATTAATTAGGAGATGATCAGGGGATTCTATATGTTAAATAGGTGGAGAAAAATATGAAAATGAAAACAATGGGGACAAACCAATTCAATTGATAGAAGAGGCTCCTAGTCCTGAACTAATAATACCAAGTTATGCAAACCTTAATCATCTAGCTGATTAGATTATTTAAGATAAGAATGCTGGCATTCATATTAGTAGAAAGATCAAAGAAAGTACTTGTTTTATTTCTAAAAATGAACCTAAGTCAATAGGAGAGGCATTGAAGAATGATAAATGGGTTAAAACCATGGAAGAAGAGTTATATCAGATAAAGAAGAATAATGCTTGGGTAATAGTTCCCAAACCTGTTGACAAGAATGTGATAGGAAATAAGTGGGTTTTCAAGAATAAATTCAATAAAGATGGTGAAGTAGTGAGGAATAAGAAAAGACTTGTGGTTAAGGGATATGCAAAAGAAGAAGGCTTGGACTATTGAGAGACTTTTGCACTAGTGGCTAGACCTAAAGGAGTAATGATGTGGCCAGTATATGATTCTTATAAAGGTTTTAAAGTTTTCCAGATGGATGTCAAATCTACATTCTTGAATGGTTTGTTGGAAGAGGAAGTTTGCATAGAATGACCTGATGGTTTTTCACAATCAAAAGGTGAGGAATTGGCATGTAAGTTGCAGAAGATGCTTTATAGATTCAAGTAGGCTCCAAGGGAATGGTATGAGAGACTCCACTCATACCTGATCAAGACTAGTTTTATTAGAACAAGTGAGGATAGCAATGTTTACCTGAAGATTGAGAAATATGATATATTATTGATTGTTGAAGGTTTTGTGAATGACATCATTTTTGGTGGAAATGACGAGATGAGCATTTCATTTGTTGAAGAAATGAGAACAAAATTTGAGATTTTGATCTTTGGTGAGATTAAATTCCTTTTTGGACTACAGGTATCTCAGCTTAGTGATAGAATCTACATCAACTAGAAAAAGTATATCAGGGAAGTATTTAATAATTTTGGGTTAGAAGATTCAAAGCTAGTAGGAACAACAATGGTATTGAGTTGTAAGCTATCTGGAAGGAAGATGATTCTATAGAGGTGAGTGGAACTTTGTAGAGATCGATGATCAGTAAGTTTCATTATGTTGTTCACAGTAGATCTGATATAGAACACGTAGTTGGGATTGTTGAAAGATTTTAGTCTAATCCAAATGAATCCCATATGGTGGTTGTGAAGAGAGTTTTTAGATAATTAAAAGGGACTGAAGACTACGGTCTTTGGTGTGATCATGAAGGATATTTTTCTTTAAGGTTGTTTGCCGATGTAGGATGTGAAGGTAATTTGGATGATAGGAAGAATACAAGTGGAGGAGATTTATTTCTCGGGAAGATACTTGTGTCATGGACAAGAAAAAATAAGAATTATATTTCTTAGTCTACTACATAGTCAGAATATGTTGTTGTTGCTATTAATTGAACTCAAGTTTCTTGGATGAAGTAGTTATTGAAAGGAATTAGGGAAAATGTAACTGAACTGGTGATTATCTATTATGATGACACTAGTTCTATCAACATATCTGAGAAACATGTGATGCACTCTAAGGCCAAGCATATTGTAATTAAGTATTATTCTCTTAGAGAAATAATTCAAGATAAAAAGTAAAGTTGGAGTATGTGCCAACTCATGAGAAGGATGAAAACATTCTTACTAAGCTACTACCAAAGGATATATTTGAGTATCTAAGAGGAAATTTGAGGGTCATTCCCCTACCCGAGAAGAACTAAAAATGATATTGTTTCATTTGTCCAATATTTTGTATTGAAAATAATTGTTGGATTGATGTAATAAGGAGGTACTCCTTAGGGGGAGAAGTCGATGATGCAGATACTAAAGGAAACACAGTATACTATGGTATTGCATCTTCAGAAGTTTTGAAAAATGGGGAGAGATGTAAAAAGTAGTAAAGTGATAAAAGCACAAAGTTGTGTTACATTTTAGGCTAACTTATCAACACAACTGAATTTGAGTATTTCTAACTTTCTTTTTCAAACATATGATCTAGCTAGATTCATTAGATAAGTGCTTCAAATTTTCCAAATGGAAATATCTATTAAAATCATGTTTTATACCAATTTGGGTCCAATTACCAAATAAATGAAATTATTTCAGAAAATTTATGTTTCAATAACTCCTACTCTTTTTAATGATAATTTTTTTAAAAATATAAGAATACCCTTTTGTAGATATCAGAGTCAAGATTATTGTCAAATACGTTTTATAGTATTTTGATTAGATCTAATATATTACAATTTCAAAATAGTGTAATTAGGTATTTTAACATTTGAGAAGATGCTACTTCAAATAAAGAAAAAAAATAGTAAATCATATAAAAAAAGTATAAAATTTATATTTAGCACTAGAGGAGATAGTCATCTTCAAGAATATGTAATTTATTTTCTGAATGGTATAGATATGATAGGGGAAATTTGACGGGAGATGAAAACTATTGATTTCAGATAAGTTCGACTTTGAGTAGTTATATTAGAGAAAATATACATTGAACAACGATCTTTCTTCTTTTTTGCACTAGCTATACATGTTATCTATAACATATTTTAAAATAAGAGGAAACAATATTATTTGTATATACTTGTTTGGCGGGAACTAGATCCTAGATTTTCAGCATTTTTCAGCAACTAAAAAATGGACTTAAAAATTAAAAAAATATATCAATTCTTGTTACAAATTTCTTTTTTAAAATATAGGCATAAACTTTATCCAGTTTTACACATTTTGTCAGTTTACATCATCTTCAAATTCTAAACACAAGTGACACATTTATGTCATAAAAGTTGAACAGTTTGTGTTCTGTTGATCTTTTCCTTTATAAAAGTGTGACAGAGGTTCAAGTACTTTTACCCAAAGAAGATGATAGAGAAGTGGATACATAGATGTGACATATAACCCTCGGTTCATAAATAAATAGTATAAGAAAACAAGCTAAGAAGGTCAGATATGTTTTAGTTGTTTGCGTTTCCATCGATGCCAAATGGGGAGATTATTGGTATAAGTGATGATGGTATGTGATGGTATAGTGGCATATTGATGATATAGATTTTTGATTGAGATGATCATTTATTGTGTTGCCATTAATATCAAGTATTGACCTAGTGTTCTTAGTGTGTTACCAATTATGTGAGAAGAATGAACAATATGTTATAAGTGGTTCTAAAGGTTGTGATTCTTAAGGGATACATGGGGATGTCTCTAGATGATAACTCTATAACCACAATTGTTGAATGTATTATTTGTGTAAGTTATAAATGATTGAAGTGTGATAGGGAAACTACTATAACAATCTATGACTGACAATGATGGATTTGATTGGGTTATGAAATATATGGTGAGTTAGGTGGTGCCATCATAGAATTATGTTTATGATTCTATGTTGAGTTCATGGTTATGTTTGCAATTAATTTAGTTAATCACTAAGTATTTTTTGAAGATACATAAGTTGTTTTGCTGATCAATGACAATGTTTTTGTGTTATTAATGGTAGATCTTTTTTTGGTGATCAGTGATCATGTTGTGATCAATGATTTACATTCCATCTAGAATCATGTTGATGTGTCTAATATAATTTATGGTGATGTGTTGTCATTATATTGATCACGGTAGATCATTTTATCAAGATGAAGGTTGAGTTGGTCAAAACATGTTTGACAAATGATAATAAAATTAATTATTTTGATATATCCTATGGATGAAATGTTAGGTAAAGATGGTTATTACATTAGGATATCTATTTAGGCATGATATCTCTAGGTGCAAAAATTGGAAATGTGATTTCAATGTGTTGTATGAGGTGTTGAGTTGGTGGAATGTTTAGGACTTTAGAAGTAATATTTATATGATAAAATCAAAGATTTGTGTGTTTAGATCATGATTATGGATGTGTGATCAAGACAAGGTATTCTAGAGGTATTTGAGGATATAATATATGAATTCAAAAGGATCTGATCAAGGAAAGGTATTTATATTTACTAGATCAGTCGTCTTTTATATTCTAACAGTTATAGAAAGCTAAATCCCTTAATTAGGTAGATCCTAACTAAAATTTTATATAAATCCATTATCAGGGTGATACTTTAGCTATTTTTTGAAGTCCTCTATTAAGGCTACTCCTAATAGGGTAAATCTCCTAATAGGGCTAGAGGTAAATCCCATAACTAGGTGACACCTAACAGTGTCTTCATAAAAATCCTAACACAGTTAAACTCTTGATAGGGTATATTTCAAAAGAGTACAAATTTTGTGAGTTTCATCTCACACATCATTTTCACCCATTTATATTTCCAAAGGAAAACTTTGTGTATTATGTGTTTTAAGGTTTATGGTGGTTAATATTTATTTGGTTTAAACTTTATTTTCTTATCAATCAATAAACTTGTCAATGTTTTCTTAGAAGTTAAAGAAGTTGAAAATTATTAGATATCTAGATTATTAATGATTCAGCCCCAGTCCCCCCTTTTAGTAATTTTGGATTCTTAAGACTAACATTTTTTTCCTTCCTTTTCACATTGATTTCTAATTTGAAATCCTATGTTTGGGCACTTGCATAGTTGAAGTTAGTGATATCTTATCTGTTTGCAGTTCATCCATGATCATCTCTCTTTCTCTTCATCATTTCTCTCTTTTCTCTTATCTTCTTTTCTTATGAGCATTATTTTATCTAATACTTTTCTAAATGTACTATCCTATATTGTAAGAACCTAATTTATGTATAATTTAAGGATTATTTTGTGCCCACCTTACTATGTAGGACATCATATGACACTTAATGGATGCCTAAATTAAAGTATGGGTCCTCTATCCTTTTAGTATTGTGAATATTGTGGTTAGGCCTTATTTTTAAGTGTTCTCTTTATTGTTTCCCCAAATAAGATGATTTATTTCATCACCTAGTCCCTACATCCCTATTTTTGTCCTTCGTGACTTTCTCTAACCTTGGTATAAGCTCTACCTAAAGATATTATACCTACCCTATTTTCCTGAAGCCAAAACCAAATTTGGGAACATTTTCCCTCGTACAAAACTATTTTGGCATTTTGTACCCTAGGATACAATGGTTTTTGAATTCTATCCATGCATGTTTGGGGGAAAACTTTTCCTGGAAATCTATGTCAAGGTGTTCTTGGGAATATGGACTTGTGGTCAGCTTGCTTGAGTTTATATATATATCTCCTCATTTTCACATCCATAATCTATTATTAGCTGCATTAATCATTGGCAAAAGTATTAACACAGTCAAGCATTCAAGATACTTAGTGAAAGGAAGAAAAAGAAGGTTCAAGATCCTTAAAGAATTTATTATTTTCAAGGATTCAAGGTGTTTCTCTACATATATCTATCTTCATTTCCTATTGAAATCCAATAAAAGGATTTTTCTATCAAGGAAGAAGATCCATATTTACCTTCATTCATCCAATCCTTTTTCTAATTCCTCAATCAAACTATAGAATATAACAACTTCCATTGCACAAGATATGGTCTTTCATGACATCCCTTTGGATTTTTAGTGTTAAGACAAAGAAATTACATAAAAATAATTGATCACAATTAAAGAAGCATTTTCATTCCCAAGGTATGATTTACTTCATTTCCAAATCTAGCATTTTCTACATGATAAAATGCTTTCATTTATTTGTTTTTATTTTAAGCTCAATTCCTAAATAAGGGTGCAAGGAAGGACAAGCCCTCTATCTTACCTTATTCCCCATTTTTTTACGTGTAAGAATAGGAAGTGAAGATATCAAAATAAATTTAGAAAGAACATGAACTATCTAAGAGCCCCTCAAAGATTGAGATTAAACCCCAAGGTACAAAATGAGTTTTCCAATATGTACCAAGGTATAGAATGATTTTTGTTATACATACCCTCTATATCTAGCTTAATTATTTTGGGGAGTTAGGTTACAGTCTTTAGGTCCAAGATATATATTCACAAGTATTTATGGGGATTTTTATTTGTAATATTCAGATCTATAACATCATATCTCCTATTTTGATTTTGTTTGTAAATAGACCTCTCCTAATTGACATTTCTTATCTCATTACCATTTTACATTTGAATTTTACATATCTAGTGAAGGATTATTGACCAATTTAGTGCTTCACACCTTCCTATCCTATTTGGACATCTTTCAAAAAAATTAACTTTGAAACGGAGAAGTGGTCTGACTCTTTGAGTTCCTATCCTTTCCCCCTATAAAAAACATAAATTATTTATGATTATTTTTGGATTTACCCTAATAATATGACTTAGCTTTTCCTCTCCCTTTCACACCAGGACATGGGTCCATATAATAAAGAACAATGTCAACTTAGAGGGCATAATTAGTTTCATCATCATCATCATCATCATCATCATCATCATAATTGACTACATTTACAAATATGGGCATAGATATAAGGGTTGGTTCTTCTTATAAATATGGAAGGAATCATTATTATCTAAATTGAATTAGTCCTAAGCAAAAGAGGTATCCCCATAGTCTACCCTCATGTTGTTTCTAAACTCTTTTCTAGTCTTGGAAAGGGGATTTACTTAAATATGCAAAGCCCTAACATGTTCTATAATTAAAATTATCAAGCCCCCATAGAGAACACATGAAGAGGGATTCTTAGTATACACATGAAGACAAAGTAAGATATCACATTATTTCCTTAGTAACATCAACTCATGGCTTCTTAATATATGTTCTTTCAAAATCCCCATCTAAATTTTTCCTCACACTATCTCTTTCACGTGGTTTGAAGAAGATGTCCACCACCTATTTTAGGCACATTTTTTCTCTCTACAAAATTTCTTGTCTTTGAAAAAGGAATTTGACACCTTAGTGTATCCTCTTAAAATGGAATCACTTCCATGTTAAGAACATTTAGCCCTCAAAGTAAGTGGTCTGGGGTCATGTAAAGCACCTTGACTAGGTATTTTCATGGATCTAGTTGTTTCCCCCTATTCTACTTCTCTCTCCACCAGTGTTCAGCCTTTTTCTCGCACCTGGACCTGAGAACCTGAGATCTATGATCTTAGAGTCAAGGTCGACCTCCTAGGTCAAGGTTGACCTTGACCCTGACCGAGGGAAGAGTCAACCTCAACCTTGACCCTAGCTCCATTTTTCAAGTTATAGAGGTTTCAGGATATCAGGCTTTAGAAAGTTTCACTTTTCCACTTTCGGGTCAGCTATTTCAGATTTCAGAATGGTAAACCCTTAAATTGCATTTAATCTAGGTCCATTTCTAGGGGTTAAGGTTAATTGGGATTTAATTCTCCAGTGTCAACATCTCTAGATGTTTGTGCCCTAGATCACTATAAAAGGAATCCTTCCTTTCTCATTTCAACTCACCATCTCTTTCTCATATCTCCATCTACAATCTATTATTACACAATCAAGAAAGTGAAATCAAGTGATCAAGAAAGCATTCAAGCCATCTTCTCCATTCAAGTTCTCCATTAAAGATCAAGGATTCAAGTGTTGAAGCCTTTGAAGGGATTTGGTTCAAGCATTCAAGATTGATCATTCAATCCCTAGATCTATCCATCATGGTGGTGTGATCTTCCTTCAAAATCCTTTGTTTATTTTCAAGATTCATTCATTCTTCCCTCAAGGTGGATTCCAATCATACAATCATGGAGGTTTTGATTTACATTTGTTGATGTCGTGTTCAATATTTCATATCAACATACTTGTTTACATTTGAAATATGATGGCATATCTATTGAATATCATAGCTTCATTACTAGATATACTTCTACTACTTGCTAGCATTCTCTATTTCAATTCCATTATTAAGGTTTATTCCAAACCAGGGTTTGATCAAGGTCGACCTTTAGTGAGGAGTAAGATTGTGCCCTGCTATCTAGGTCAAGGTCGACCTACCTTCAGAAAGAAAAAGTTTTCTAGGTTTTCTCTGTCTTGGCATTTCCAGTTTGGATCAGGTTGTAAAATCTTTAGAAACTGAACAAAGACATCAGAAAAAAGTGGTTTCCTCATTAGCCTCTTTTCAAGATAAGTACTTCTATTTTATTAAGTTTGTATGTCCATAACATTTTCCATCACACCTTCTACACCCCCTCCATTACATTTTAACCTATTTATCATACTATCACCCCTATTCATTACCACAACTACACATCACTACATTTTTATTCTATTCATTTTGGTGAACCCGACAAGCTTACCCCTTTTATTTTGTGGATTTAGATGTCCTATTGTCTTATATTTAATTTTTGGTGTTAGATGTTTTCTTGCATTAATATAAGGTTTATTTTATGCTCTTGCATTTTAAATTCAAAAATACAAAAAAAATTATATATTCAACAAAATCCAAAAACATTTCTTGTATTTCATTTACTATGAAGATTTTTAAGATGCTTTAGGGTGTGGTTATGTTCTTTATTACCCTTCTTTTAGCATCTCTTTACCATACCTATGATATTTATGAGAGTATCATTCACTTCATTATGTTGATGATCCTTCATTTTTCTCTCTCATATGCTTTTGTTAAATTGACCGATACTAGTCTTCCTACATTCAAAAATTTCATTAAAGATTCATGTGGTAGACTTATTATTCTTTTGGATTATGTGAAGAATTTGGTAGATGATACACCATCTCCTAATATTCCTAATCCTAATCCTATCATTCCTAATTTGGTTCCTAACATTCCTATTCCTAATTTGATGCCTAATTCTCAATCTGTTAATCCTTGTTCTTCCCATACTTATGATGGAATTCAAGCTATAGTTCAAGATGCAGATGTGCAAGACTTCTTCAATTTACCTTATCCTCTGATTCATGATGATATTAAAGGAAAGGGTTAAAAAGCTTCTTCAAAACCTATTATTCCACCTTATACAACCTTTACACATGAACATGATAAACAATCACCTCTTGTAGAAGCTTTACATGATATGTACACTACCAGATATAATGTGATGACTAAACAAGGTTATAAAGGTTTAGGGCTTGGAGTTAATGAGCATGGTATCAAGTATCCACTTCATATATCCCCTAAATAGGATATAAATGGTGTTGGTTCTTTGCAATCTCAAGTCAAGGTAGGTGATGTTGATCATCGTCCTCCTCATCAAATTCTTGTCCCTACACCTAAATTAGATAGCCTTGATACTCGTCAAGATATAGCTAAGAAGGTGTATGTTCATTTAATGAAGTCGAAGAAAGAAATATTTAAACCTAGACTGAAAGATGCCTTATCCAAGTACAAATTTCCTTTTCATTATAGTAATACACATTTACTTGCTGATTGTAAGAATTTCAAGTTATATGTTAGGGAAAGAGATTCTTTAGGAATTATATCTCACTCTTGTGTGGTTTTACAATTCCTTCATAATTTTGATATAGGGGATTCCCCTCATTCTAATATAATATAGATTTCTTCTCCTCTTGTCTCTAGATTGGGGGGTAAGAGGTGTATTTCCATCCAGTCAAGTATAGGATCCATTAGGCTCTTGGCATATTTCATCCTAGGCTTAATTGGTATTCTTTCTTCCTATCTCTCTATGATTTTGTATTATGTTTATAATCATTCATAGATTCTATACTCAATATATCTTTTCTAAGATATTTTTTTTGCAAAGGTATCCCTTGCTTTCATCCCTAGGGGGCAAGGTTCTTCCTTCTTTCTCTTTGTCTAGGGAACTACTTTCCTTAGCTTAGTGGTATTTGTTTATATAACAATATTGTTTCATCATACTAACAGATGTTTTGACTATGGATAATCTTTTTTATATGAGAGGTTGTTGTCCTAGGTCATCACCTCTTCTCTATGTTGCAAATTATGTTCTTTATACACTCTTACACTTTCTTTAGTGTTAGAGTTGTTTCACTCATTCCAAAGATTCCTCTTCCTATTCTTTGCAGGGGGCTTGATGATTGAATCTTTGTTCTTGCTTGATTTTGAAAGATGATATTTTATCTAAAAGCACTCCTCTATGGTGGGGGTCTTGTTGATAAGATCTCTTTCTTTGAGGATCCTTTTCCTTAAGTGACATATCCTATTCACAATTATCTATACTCTTGGATGTACGGGTCAATACCATTTTCTAAGAATATGGTGTACATTGTTGTTAAATGGGATATCTCCTTACATTGTGAAGTAGGTGTCCTCTTCCTCTTCCTTATCCTATCTAGTAGACAACCATGATAAATAGTGGGCATATATGGGGTCTCCCTTGTACTATATATATATATATATATATATTTTCAATATGCTAAATCCTCTGAAGGTAACACACATAAGCTGCTAAATCCTAAAGAGACACACATTTTTAAATTTTCAATATGCTAAATCCTCTTAAGGTAACACACATAAGTTGCTAAATCCTTAAGAGACATGCATTTCTCAATTTTCAATATGCTAAATCTTCTGAAGGAAACACACATAAGTTGCTAAATCCTGAGGAGACACACATTTCATATTCATAGTGATACAAGAAGGTGGATCTATGGCAATTCCAGAAGCTGTCAGAAACACATTACAATTGCAAGCACAGTTTATGGGTGAACTATTAGGTTTGGCCACCTGTTTGGCTCTCCCTGCCTTGGTGATTCATGGTAATGTGCACATCTTACTTGGTGAGGTAATCACGTTCTCTTTTCTCTCTTTTCACTTTCATGCTAGTAGGATTGGATCATGAAGCTATGTTATTTATAGTGTTGCTCTTGTCTTTCTTATGTAATCATTTATGTTTTTATGATAGATTTCTAAATATAATCTTAGTATGAGAAATATTTCTTAGCAAGGTTTCTTATGCTAGTTGATTTGGGTTTGTTTTAGTACTAACCTCTCTTTTGTGTTTTTCTTTATTTTTGCACCCTCGTGCATGTATGTTGAGTTAGAATCCTTAGCCTAGGGGTTTTTATCCTTAGCTAAGTGTTATTTTATCTTGTTGTGAATCCACTTGGATTCTTCCTTGTCCTTTACCATGAGTTTACATTGAATCCATACTCTTTCTAAAGTGGGGGCTTAATGTATTATCTTAAAATGGAAGTACTTCCATGTTAAGAATGTTTACCCCTCTGGATAAGTGGTATGGGGTCATGTCAACTACCTTGACTAGGTCTTTGCATGGATCTAGTTGTTTCCCCATGTTCTACTTCTCTCTCCACCTGTTTTCAGCCTTTTTCTAGCACCTGGACCTAAGAACTTGAGATCTGTGACCTCAGGGTCAAGGTTGACCTTGACCTTGACCTAGGGAATATTCAACCTTGACTTTGAACTAGGGAAGAGTTGACCTCAACCCTGACCTTGGGTCCATTTTTCAAGTTCCAGAGGTTTCAGGATATTGGGCTTTGAAAAGTTTTATTTTCCCACTTTCAGGTTGGCTGTTTCAGATTTTGGAATCGTAAACCCTTAAATTGCATTTAATCTAGGTCTATTTCTAGGGGTTAAGCTTAATTGGGATTTAATTCTCCAATTTCAACCTCTAGAAGTTTGTGCTCTAGATCACTATAAAAGGAAGCCTTCCTCTCTCATTTCAACCCACCATCTCTTTCTCATATCTCCATCTACAATCAAGACATCTTCTCCATTCAAATTCTCCATTGAAGATCGAGGATTCAAGTGCTCAAGCCTTTGAAGGGATTTAGTTCAAGCATTCAAGATTCATCATTCAAACCCTAAATCTATCCATCATGGTGGTGTGATCTTCTTTCAAAATCCTTTGTTCATTTTGAAGATTCATTCATTCTTCCATTAAGGTGGATTCCAATCATACAATCATGGAGGTTTTGATTTAAATTTTTTGATGTTGTGTTCAAGCTTTCATATCAACATACTTGTTTACATTTGAAATACAATTGCATATTTATTGAATATCATAGCTTCATTATTAGATCTACTTCTACTACTTGCTAGCATTGTCTATTTAAATTCCATTATTAAGGTTGATTCCTAACCAGGGTTTACCCAAGGTAAACCCCTCATCAAAACAAAATAAACCATTTTTCTTGCAGGTAGAGGTACATGACAATGAATTGTGGTTCAGATCTAGATACCGTTTTCAGCAAACTTCTGAGATTCATGAAAAAAATTTCTATCGGAGCTGTTTTGGGTCAAGGTCAACCTTCAATGAGTAGTAAGATTATTCACTGCTATCTGGGTCAAGGTAGACCTACCTTTAGAGAGACAAAAATTTTCTAGGTTTTCTCTGTCTTGACATTTCCAGTTCGGAGCAGGTTACAGAATCTTCAAAAACTAAACACAGACATCAAAAAATAGAGGTTTCCTCATCAGCCTCTTTTCAAGATAAGTACTCCTATTTTATTAATTTTTTATGTCCATAACATTTTCCATCACACATTCTACACCCCCTCCATTACATTTTAACTTGTTTATCATACTATCACCCCTATTCATTACCACACCTACACATCAATACATTTTTATTCTATTCACTTAGTAATGAGTTTTTCATTAATCTTCAGCTTTGACACATATACTTTTAGTGTTCCCTTATTCCAACCTTCAAAAAACTATTTAGTGACTATGCATCTATACCATGAAACCTTTCCATGTAGAAATTTAGGCCTTTAGCTGGAAGCTCGCTCAAGATTGTGTCAAATTGTTTTCATTCCCTTTTCTATAGCCATTTCGATACCAATATAGGATGCATAAGCCTCAATATAGTGGTTTGTATCCATTGTTAAAGTTGTTATTGTAGAAAAAGACATTAATATTATTTTCCAACACAAAATCAAATTATTGTAATCATCAATTTCAATCATCCATATCATATATGTACCAATATAATCACACACACACACACACACACACACACACACACACACACACACACACACACACACACACACACACACACACACACACACACACACACACACACACACACACTCATACACACACACATTTATTTATTTAGTTATTCCAATGATTATTAGATTGGACTAATAATTAATTAAATACAATTGATTTAATATCTAGCAATAAAGTCAAAACACAAAGACCAAAATATCAGATACCCTCTACTAATATAGGAGAGGTATTACATCCAATAAAAATATGATTTTTTATTTTCAAATAAATAATAGTAGAAGAACCGATTATTGTTTGTAAAATATTTCCAACTTTTATCGATTGTTATTTTTAATATGGTACCATCAAAGTTAGGGAGATCCAAGAATAATTATTTTAATGAGAAAAATTCCATACACAAGAGAATAAGGTGGATCAATTTTGATATGTGTGATTTCTCCATCCTATTGATTGGCTATTACCAAACTAACCTGATTAGTGACAAATCTCTCTAATACAAAAATCAATGTTTATTCATTCAATCTTTACTTGCAAAAATCATAATATTTTGTTTATATTCTCTCATCATACATAGAAGTTTTAAAGACTAGATGATTCCATTAAGGTGACCAGTCAAATGATTTATATGACAAAAAGTGGCATGCTCCAGACATTCCATCAAATCTTGCTCATTTATTTTCATTTCATTAGTTCATGGTAGAGCCTTGTATTATATTGATAAAACTACATGTTGGAGATTTGCCAGTAGGCTAGTATGTTACAAGTAGCGGTTACCGTTGCACCAAAAGATTAACCTGTTAATGCCTGATACAACCACTAGACTTATAGAAGACACAAGAGGCGGTTAAGCCATGTCACGAATCTCAAGGGGAGTGCTAACCATTTTTCCAACAATCTCCCCCTCAGCATTAACTGAGGGGATTCAAACCTATGACCAAGCTCTGATACCACTTGTTACAAGTAGTGGTTGTCATTGCACCAAAAGATTGACCTGTTAATGCCCGATACAACCACTAGACTTATAGAAGACACAGGAGATGGTTAATCCATGTCACAAATCTCAAGGGGAGCGCTGACCATTTTTCCAACACAGTACTGACTGTATGTTTGTAATTGATGAAAACATATGGTAAGTAGCATGCGTGGATGAATTAAGTAGTAAGCTGAAGGTATATGTAGCATGGACATGTTATCAACATGATATCATGGACACAGTGTTTAACTATTAGTATAGATAGTTATATAGCAGATTGTGTCAACAATGTTCCTATGTTTATTTAGAAGAGCCGATAGAGATTTCATTGGTTCTGGAGTTGCGCCTATCATTTGAGTATGCACCCTTGGATTTAAGCTTATAGAAGAGTTAGTGATATTTGGTTAAGAGCGCATGAAGTAATTCAGCTTGAGAAGAAAGATCTAGTAGTTTTGGTAGAGCCAACAGTGTGTAGCATGCGTCTATAATTATCTTATTAGACAGGTCCTAGAATGTGTTGCATACTTAGTAGAGCTGATTGAATTTTTATTGGAGTTTGTTATGATTTCTTTAATATGATTTCAAGGTGGTTCAAATAGGCTAACTTGATTATATCATTTAGAGGGAAGATATTTGTAGGTAGTCATTTGTGATTTCTAGATTATGGTTCATGGTTGACAATAAGAGCAGAGTAGAGTGTATGTAGTTTTGAATCATCAAAAGAAGGTCTATGTCACCAAGTAGAGTATTCATGTTATACATTGGAACTAATCTAGACAGCAGGTCAAAGCGCAGCTCACCAAGATCTAGATATAGTGTGTATCTATTAAACAAAAGGTTGTAGCCTTCACCCCTTTGAGCAGTGTACTCTCAGACACTACATCCTCTCCCCTAACAGAGACTATTGTAAAATACTCCTAACAGGATCTGACCCTTGACTGGGTCTACTATACTTAATGCATTGTAAAAAAACTCCTAACAAGGTTAAGGATCTTCTAACAAGGATCATAATACACTAGTATAGAATATTAGTGGGTGTCAATTCACACCAGGGTTTTTACCTATTTGGGTTTTCTCGTAACCAAAATATTGGTGTTGTGTTCAAGTGTTCTTTCATTGTGTTTATGCTTATGTTTAAGTATACTTAATTGAATAAATAATTGAAACTTGTAGATAACTAATTCACACCCCCCCCACTCTTAGTTATCTCTTGGGACTATTCTTAACAATTGGTATCAGAACCAAGTTCATTGGAGAGAAAGTTTAACAACTTGAGGTTGATCAAATGGCATTCTTTAGAAAAGAAAGTCCTAAGTTTGATTGAGAGAATTACCTTGATTGGAAGAACAAGATGGTGACCCATTTGCAATGCATTACTTTTGAAGTTTTTAATGTAACTATCAAAGCGGCCAAGATCCCTACCTTAAAAGACCTTGAAAAGGATGATGCTACTGAAAGGCAAAAGGAATTGTTTCATCAAAATGCAATAGCCAAAGAAGCCCTTATTAGCGCCCTCTCTGATGGTGAGTTTTCAGAAATAAAGAAAGTAGATACTGCCCACAAGATATGGAAGCACCTTGAAGACATGTTTGAAGGAGATAAACAAGAAAAGGATGCATGTGGAAAGACATGGAAGAAAAGATACAGTGCATTAGAGATGTTACCTGAAGAAAACATTAGAGCTTACAATCAAAGGACCAATGAAGCAGTTGCCAGAATAAGGAACAATGGTGGAGAGATTTTAGAGGAAGATATTATGGACAAGTTGATGACTACTCTCACTCTAGAATATGAAATCAAGATCAACATCCTTGTTGAGACCATGTAGATTACACCAAATTTCAAGAGAGAGACCTTGATTGGTAAAATCTTAGCTTTTGAGATTTCAAGATTGAAGACAGAACCTAAAAGTGAGACAACCTTCAAAGCAACAATCCATGGTAAGAAATCTGCAAACACTCCTGGTAATTTTGATGATATTGATGAAGAGAAAACACTAGATGATTTTATTGCTATGATTTCCAAAAGAGAAAAGAAAGGAAAAGGAAAATATGAAGGTTAGTTTCCACTTAAGTGTTTTTCATGTAATAAGATTGGTCACTTTGCATCTAAGTGTCCTACAAGAACTAGAAAATTAAAAAATGACTACATGCCTAAGTACTCTAAGGAATGTTACTATGCTGGAGATGGAGTCTCAGAGGATGAATCAGCTGAAGAATAAATTGGATTCATTAATTTTATATAGAAAATAAATAATAAGATAGATCATGAAGATAAGAAAGAAGAACAAGAGCTAGCATTGATTTCACAAGCTAAGATAAAGACATATTGGATTATAGATAGTGGTTGTTCACATCACATGATAGGTGGTAAAGAAAAAATTGTTCATTTGGATAAATACAATGGTGGCATGGTTAGATTTGGAGATAAAACTCCTAAACCTATCATTGGTAGAGGAGCTATCACATTTGATGGAAAGAACAATACTGATGATGCTCTCTATGTTGATGGTTTGAAACATAACCTTCTTAGTGTTGGTTAGTTACTTGAAAAAGGTTATCAATTGGAGTTCAAAGACAAAAAATGCATCATTAATAACAAGGATGGTGTTATGATTGCATCAGGCTCAAAAACTAAAGGTACTGTTTTTCAACTCAATTCAAAAGAAAGTTGTTTTATTGCTAAAATTGATGATAGTTGGTTGTGGCATAAAGGACAATGTCATATCAATTTTGATAACATAGTAAAGATAAGCAATGTAAAGGTAGTAAGAGATTTACCTAGAATAGCAGAGCCAGTTGATACTATATGTAGGGAATGTGTGATGGGTAAGCATGTGAGAAACTAATTTAGGAGCAACCACAACTCAGCAGAGAACAAGTTGGATCTGATTCATATAGACCTATGTGGTTCAACTCAAACAAGATCATACTATGGTGAAAGGTATTTCATTTTGTTTGTTGATTATTATACTAGGATCATGTGGGTTGCATTCTTAAGAGATAAGTTAGATGAATTTGAGAAGTTCAAAATATTCAAAGCTAAGGTTGAGAATAAATCTAGACTAAAGAGAAAATGTTTGAGATCGGATAGAGGAGGAGAATTCACCTCTGATAGATTCTATGAGTACTACAAAGAACATGGCATAAAGAGATAGTTGAGTGCACCTAGAAACCTTCAATAGAATGGAATTGCAAAGAGAAGGAATATGATCATCCTTGACATAGTGTGCACCATCATGATTGAAGGAAAAGTTGCACACACCTATTGGAGATATGTAGTCAATACAATAGTCTATACTATCAATAAAATTCAATTAAGGCCTGGAACTGAAAAAACACCATATGAGCTATGGTTTGGGAATGTCCCCATAGTAAAATACTTTAGAATCTTTGGAAGTAAGTGCTACATCAAGAGGGATGAAGCAGTAGGCAAGTTTGATGCAAGAAGTGATGAAGGTATTTTCCTTGGTTACTCTACTAAAAGAAAAGCTTATAGATGTTACAATTTAAGGTTAAAGAAGATCATTGAAAGTGTTCATGTTAAGATTGATGGAAATTTTATGGTTCAAGAAAGATATCATGATTACTCACCCATGATTGAAGAAGAACCCATATCCTTCACTAGTGAGTCAGTTATTAAAGAAATATTTGGTAGTATTGATGTGTTATTCAATGACCCTAAGACAAGTGAAGAAGAAACTCCTAAGGCTAATGAGTCAGCATCACCTAAGGTTCCAAAGTTTAAATCTAGAAGTTATTCAAAGAAAGACATCATTAGAGATTAGAGCGGAAAATTTTTAACAAGATCACAAGAAAAGAACTCAGCTAGAAGTGAAGTGGTATGTTTACTATCTTAGATTGAACCCTTAAGTGTTTAAGATGCATGCAAAGATTTAGATTGGCATGACGCTATGAAAGAAGAACTAGATTAGACTATCAAGAATGATACTTTGGAACTGGTCCTAAGACCTAGCGATAAGAATGTAATTGGAACAAAGTGGATATTCAGAAACAAGATGAATGAAGATGGTATAGTAGTAAGGAACAAAGAAAGATTGGTATGCAAGGGATATGCGCAAAGAGAAGGTACTGAATATTCAGACACTTTTGCACCAGTAAGCAAGTTAGAAGCTATTAAGTTGTTTCTATCTTTTGCAACATTCAAAAACTTCAAATTTTATCAGATGGATCCCATGTTAAGTCAGCATTCTTAAATGGAGAGCTAAAGGAAGAAGTATACATTGAGCAGCCATAAGGATTCACCCTATCAGACAGACCTGATATGGTATGTAGATTGAAGAAAGCCCTCTATGGACTTAAGAAAGTCCCTAGAGCCTGGTATTAGAGACTTGATGGATATCTAACAAAGATTGGATTCATGAAAGGAGTAGTAGATTGCAACCTATTTATAAGAGAGACATCTAAAGGTCTACTACTTGTAGTTATATCTGTTAATGACATTATCTTTGGGGGTAATGAAAAATTGAGTGCAGAATTTGCTAAAGAAATGCAGAATGAATTTGAGATGAGTATGATTGGTCCTATCAAATACTTCTTGGGACTAAATGTCCAACAGACAAAAAAATGAATTTTTCTTAATCAGTCCAAATATGTGAAAGAGATACTGAAGAAATTCAAGATGGATGATTGCAAGCCAGTAGTAACACCTATGATAATGTTGGTAGTTCCCTTTGATCTTCAACTTGTAGATTTATACTTTGATGGATAACTTTAATATAACTTTGACTCTATTACCACTCCAAAGTCTACAAGGAAGAGGGCCAATTAACAAGGATCAAAGAGATCCTCCTACACTTTGAGCCAAGATGCTTAGGCAGGTGTACCCTTGATTCACTTCTTGAAAGGAATCACTAACTAATAGACAATTATACCCCTTACTAACTGATTGAAAGATTTTATCATTTAAATGTGTGTGTGATTGATGATGGACCACCTCCAGAGAATGGACCAGTGCCTTAACCAAGAGAAAATAGTCACCTAATAACATATATCAACTAAACCCTAACTTAAACACACTTGAATTCAAGATAAGTGCTTTTCCTATTATCCTTCTCAGTCACATATCGGGACATCAAATCCTTATCTAGCCATGAACTCACTGAAACTACCTTAAAGACTTTAATCCTAACTTTGTTAGGAACTTAAAGATAATTTTAAAATACTCTTTGTTTACCATATGCTAACCCACTTTGTGAAATTAACATATATGAGCTCAAGAACAAAACAAGAAGACATACACAAATATGCAATTGGAATCCAAATGTATTCTCATTAAAATTTGCAGAATCAATGCATTATCAAACAACAAAATGCCAAAGGAATAGACCCAAAATCCAGGCTCTCCTTGCTCAGTATAATACCATCAACAACCAGGGACCAAAAAGAAAGTTTTTGGAACCCCTACTAAGTAAAAAATGCAATAATATATACCCCTTAGTCATCTTGGAAACCCAAAATAGGTTGCAACAAGCTATGAATGACTAGGGTTAGGGTTTCACCCACTAAACCAACTGAAATAGTAAAAAATTTAATACATGGGAAGAAACCCAAGCAACCAGGAGAAAAAAATCACAGAGTGATCCTTAATCATGACAATACCATTGAGAAAGTACTGAGAACCATGAAAATGCCCAATTTGTCAACCTATTCAGCCACCTGCAGCATGCCTCGAGCACAAAAAAACATAGTATAGACCCCTACAAATGATCACATAACACCCTGGACTACACTACAATAGTAAGCGCCACCAAACAAATCAAATCCATCCTTAACAACAATTAAAACTGGTCCTTTCTGTCACTAAAATCCTCAAAAAATTTGAATTTAAATAGCAACAGTCACATTCATGGCACCTGCAACATATCAGTGGTCAATATTTGAATTTAGATCAACTTTAAGTCGTGACCATTCGATCCCTTTATTTTGTGGGCTTTATGACCTTAAGTCAACTGCCATCCTCGGTTTATCTCCTAGCGAACATGTGACAAGGCATTTCTTATTCGCAAAGTGAAAACACTAACCTACCTTTAACTCCGTGACTTAGCAAATAAAGGAAACCTAACTCATCCCAGCTACATTTGGTGAACTAGCAACTGAAGAGTTTCACTGGTTCACAGAACACTTTTTACCTCCACCAATTTAGTTAGCGACAATGCGAATGCTTGTTCACCAAATCACCAAAACATTTAGTGTACTGCCACCTTTCCACGTGAATAAGCAAAACCTTTGAAATTTTTTCAGGACTGCTAAATACTTTTTCAGGACCACTAAAACATCAGACCAAAACTTGGGCCTACCCTCAAGAAGATCGACGGTCGTCGCATCTTCGCATGTGTCATAAAAAACCTTTCAGATCTTGCGCTGACCGTCGATGCTCTATGTTGGTTGTGGATTATTCCCTATGATCTTCAACTTGCAGATTTACACTTTGATGGATAATTTAAATAAAACACTGACTCTATCACAACTCCAAAGTCCACAAGGAAGAGGGCCAACTGACAGGGATCAAAGGATCCATCTACACTTTGAGCTTTAGTGCTCAGGTGGGTGTACCCTTGACTCACTTCTCTAAAGGAGTCTAAAAATGATGTATACAATGCTCAACACAAGTCTATAAAAGATTTATCAAATGAATGGTTATGTTTGTGTGGTTGTTAACCATGAAACTTCAAGAGGAAAGACCAGTGCCTTATCCCAGGGCTCAGAGTCACCTAACTGTATACCTCAATTGAATACCTCAAATCAAACATAATGGAATCTGAGGTAAGTGCTTTTCCTATTACCCCTTTCCCTCAAGCACAAGGACATCAAATTCTACACCTGACTGCAAACTCACTGAATTCACCTAGAAGACTTGAATCCTAACTTTGTTAGGAACTCAAAGATAAATTCAAAATAATCTTTGTTTACCATACATTAACACACTTTGTGACATTAACATATATGAGCTCAGAGACAAGAAAGAAGACATA
This sequence comes from Chamaecyparis obtusa, assembly GCA_027943335.1. NCBI lineage: Eukaryota > Viridiplantae > Streptophyta > Pinopsida > Cupressales > Cupressaceae > Chamaecyparis > Chamaecyparis obtusa. Next base: position 1,001,462 of record BSBK01004821.1, read on the forward strand.
CACAAGATATAAGATTAGGATTTAAAATGTTTTCATTAACACAATCAGAATCAACATACAATTAGAATGATACCAAGATCAGAAAAGTCACAAAATCAGACTTCTATCAGCATATTACAGTAAAAAACTAGGGACCAAAAGAAACAAGATTTTGGAACCCTTGTAAAATCCAAAATTCTCCAACTTATACTCCCTAGTCATCTTGAAAATTTGCAACAAGCTATGGATGACTAGGGTTAGGGTTTCAACCACCCAACCTACTGGAAACGGTCTAAAAAGTTATTACAGGGGTGGGAAACATAGTCAATCAGGAAAGAGGAAATCCTGAACTGATCCACAATCATGAAATTTTCTCTACAAGTATAGGAGATCAAAAAACCAAGCTCAAAAGGACACCCTGCAACAAGCCTTGAGCACACAACCAAAATAGTACAAGCTCTGCAAATGATCCAACAACACCCTAGACCACACCGCAAATAGAAAACTAGTCACTTCTCACTGAACAGGGTCATTTCTACAATGAATTCCATAAATTTGGTACTTTCTAGTCACTGGAAGTTCTCAGAAATATTTGAATTTGAACCACAATGGCTAAATCCTTGGCACCTATAGAGAAAAATAGCCCACATTCAAACCTTATCATCCCACCAGCACGGACCAACCAAAAACTACCATGACACCACTCACCAATGGGACCACCAAATAGCCACAAACAGGCCCCACCACATGTGGCACCCTATTGCATGATCGCATATCCCAAAAATGGGCTATGCGAACATGTGACAACCCACAAACCTCAACCGTTACCGCAACCATCACCACAACCACCACCGCATGGAGTTGACAGAAAATGTTAGTTGCATGATCGCATAGCCTTGCAAAAGGCTATGCAAACATGTGACTAACTGCCAGAAAGCTACTGCCACTACCTGCCATTAAGCTGCGGTCCCACCAAGCAAATCCACCTCAACAACCATCGACCAATAAGAAACCTCCAACTGCAAGCACGCGTGTCACACCAAACCCACTGAGTACAACACAACAGGCAACCTAGCAAAATGGAATAAAATCAGATGGATGGCGCATGATCGTAAAGGCTTGGAATATTCCTTGTGATCATACACTGACCATTAGATTAAAATCTTTCAATGTGGGCCCTCTGACATAAACCAACTCATCAACACGCGAATGAATGAAAACCTGCCAACTCAAAACAACTTGGCACATAAGAACTACCTAGCAAATAGGACCCACCAACGAACTGCCACCTGACAAAAAGTAACATCAACGGCTCACATAAGATCTCATGGCTCTGACAAATCCCATGCGAACTTACACCAACCATCGATCCTCTAGCACTGTCAGGTCCCATTGAGCCTTTAGAAATTTAGGTCCCACTAACACATGCAGAATCACTAACCCGTGGACCAATCACAAAATATTGACAAGGCATATGGTAGGTGGACCCACTGATAACTCTGCAAGATAAAGCTGAGAACCTTAGGAAAAATATTAAAATCACAGGGTGCGATTGCAGACTTAGGAAAAATAAAGGGACCCACCGGAGAGAAAGACTAACTGTGAACTGGGGTGACGTGGAAACTTAAAGGGCACATGTAGAAGAGGCATTTAAGTCACCCACAAAAAAGGTAACACGTGAAAATAATAAAGCTAGGGCACATTTGAATTTTGAAACCTAACGGCTAGATTCTAAACATTTTGCCTAAGGTTTAACTAGGGAGCAGAAAAATCATTACAGAGAGTAGGGGAAAAGACCAGGAGCCATGAATTTTTTTGCACATGCTAACAGTGGCTCTTTCTAGGGATGTATGCCTCCTGCAGGCATAGCAAGGACTTAGAATCACTGGTTAAAGCAAACCATACCACAGGACAAAATTGCAGACAACAAGGAACAAGCAGGGCAAGACAAGAAATAGGACTGGAAACTTGACAGACTAGGGAAAAATAGGGCAGGGGCAAGCAACCTATACACAAGAATTTACAAGATGTACAACCCTAACTACTGTTCATGGAAAACAAAGTACTTCAAATGAAGTACTGCTTCAAGAATTGTCCATGAACAGGCAACTCTTGAATATCACCATTAAAATCCTTGACGAGGTATGAATCTTGGCCCCATTTCTTATGAATCAGATATGGCCCTAACTAGATGGGATAAAATTTACCATGGTTCCCCTTATCCTCCAATCTTCCATTCCAAACTAACACCAAATCACCAGGCTCAAACTTTCTGTCAACAGTCTTTTTATCATATAAATTCTTAACCTGCAACTGCAATTTGGAATACCTTGCAACTGATTCTCTTCTAGTTTCATCCAACCTAATGAGGTCCTCAATTCTCAACTGCATTTCATCATCAATGTCATCATCATACAACTGCACAAACTTGTACATCTCCAACAAATTATTCTAAGGTATTCTAGCATGAATTCCATACACCAGGTCAAATGGTGCACAACCAATTGCCTTCTTCACAGTTACCCTATTATCCCATAAAGCTAATGGTAGCTTTGAATTCCATGCCCTCTTATTCTTCTCCAGAATTCTCTTCAAGATTTTAATCAAGCTCTTATTAGTAGATTCTACCTGACCATTTCCTTGCGGATGATAAGGTGAGGAATTAGAAATCTAAATTCCCAAACCTTTGCAAAAGTCCTTATATTCGGCAGACCTAAAGCACATAGCATTGTCACTCACTATCCTCTTAGGGAACCCAAACCTTGTAACAATATTGTTCATCAGGAAATCAATTACCACCCTACTAGTTGCATTCCTTGTAGGTACAACTTCTACCCACTTTGTAAAATAATCAGTGGCAACTAAGATCTATGAATGTCCTCCACTTGACTTGTTTGGTATCTCCCCTATGAAATCAATTCCCCATTATTGGAAGGGAGCTTGAACTTCTACTGGTTTTAATGGTACATTACTTGAAAACTTAAGCTTACCAAAGAACCTTTGACAAGCATCACACCTCCTTACCAACTGTTCTGCATCCTTGAAGATTGTGGGCCACCAAAATCCTGCTCTCAAGATCTTATGAGCAGTCATTTTACCCATGTAATGTCCACCACAAACTCCCTCGTGCATCTCCTTCAACAATAGATTAGCCTGATTCTCATCTACACATTTCAATAGTATGCAATCCAAATTTTTTCTATACAACTTACATTTCAAAATTACATACTTGATGGCCTGTAACTTCAATGTTCTCTTTTGATTATCATTCATACTATCTAGACACCTCATGTTTCTCAAATAGTAAATAATATCTTGATACCAAATACAATCATCCATATCACATGTATAATCAATTTCAGAATGATTTACCTAGTTTGCATCTAGATTGGATTGGGCCATCAGCTTTGCCAATCCTTGACCTCTAACCAACTTAGTGATCTGGATCTCAACATTGAATTCTTGGATCCTATTGATCCATCTGCATCTACTTCTAGACACCTCTTGCTATGATAAAATTTCCTTCACAGCTGCACTTGGCACAAAAGAAATCACAACTACTCCCATCAAGTAACATCTAAAAGCCTTGATTGCTTTCACAAGTGCATAAGCTTGTTTTTCATTTATGTCATACATTAATTCTATAGCCTGCAAAGATTTACTGAAAAATGCAATAGGCTGCTCAAAACCATCCTTATTCTTTTGTAACAAAACTATAGCAATAGTATGAAAAGATGCAAAAGAAAAGATATGCATTGGGACACTATAATTAGGTGCCTTTAGCACTGGTGCATCTTTTATAGCCTACTTGATATTCCTGAAAGCCTCATTAGGCTCACCCTCCCAATTGACTACAGATCCCTTCTTGAACATCTTGGAAATAGGTCTAGTAACCTCTACAAAGTTTGTCACAAACCTCCTTAGAAAATTGACCTGACCAAAGAAGGACTGAATCCCTTTAACATTCTTTAGCCTCTAAATTTTATCAATTACTGCTAACCTCTCTGGGTCAATTCTCACTCCTTGCTTCCCAACTAAGTGGCCAAGCAACTTACCTTCCATGACACCAAAAGCACATTTCCTTGGGTTTAATGAAATGCCAAATTCCAAGGCCCTCAAATATTTTCTCTAAATGAGCACAATGGTCCTCTTCCTTCTTGGAATAGGCAGTTAAATCATCCTGATACACAACAAGGAAATCATTAATGAAATCTGAAAAGGCAACATCCATTGCCCTCTAGAAAGTAGCACTAGCATTTGTGAGACCAAAATGCATTCTCGCATAAACATATGTTCCCCAAGGTGTTGTAAAGGCTATCTTGAATTGTTCTGATTCCTTAACAATGACCTGATTGTAGCCAGAGAAACCATCCATCATTGACATCAATTCTGATCCAGTTACTCTCTGCAACATAGGCTCCATATTGGGAAAACAATAGTTATCTTTCAATGAGCTAATGTTCAAATTTTTGAAGTCCACACAAAGCTTGATGTCACCATTCTTTTTTCTTATAGGAACAAGATTTGACACCCAAGAAGAATGCCCCATAGGCTTGATAATGCTAGCATCTCTCAACTTCATTAATTCTTCTTGCATCTTGGGTGCCAAAGTAGGATTAATAGGCCTTTGTTTTTGCTGGAAAGGTTTAGCATCTTCTTTCAATGGAATAACATGTTGAAATAAATCCTCTCTATAAACCTTTAGGTGATCATATGACCATGCAAAAAAATGCCTGAATTTCCTCAATAATTCAATCAAAGGTCTCCTTACCTTTTGATATATATCTCTACCAATGTATACTTTCTTAGGTGCCTCATGTGATCCAAGATTTATCTCCTCAAGATCAGCATGATCTTGTCCTTTGATATTCTTTTGAACTCTATCTTGGTTGTCAAAGATAGTCTCCAAAACAACAAGCCCCTTGGGCACCTTGTTAGTTCTAAGCTGAATGACCTCATTGCCTAAGACAACCTCCCTTCCTTCTATTGACTCAACCAAGGCTAAACAATCAAGTTCCTGACCATGATACTGATCCTTGCAATCCATAAAGTTCAAAATATCATTATCATCATCAAAAACTTGCCAATTCTCAATATTTTCTAGTATACTAGGCCTAGCCTGAATTTCAACTTTAGAAATACCAGAGAATGTGACCTCATTCGGATTTATTGCAATATTGGCCAACAAGTTAGCCATCTTGTTGTTACTCCTATCCTTACACTCAATATTAAAGGCATCAAAATGCTCAGTCAAATCCCACACTGCATTCCTATATTGCTTCAACCTTCTATTCTTGGAAGCATACACTGACCTGACTTGAGACACCACCAACTTAGAATCACCAATAACACTTAGGCATTTAATACCATGCTTTTTTGCCAACCTCAATCCTAACAACAAAGCCTCATATTCTGCTATATTGTTGGTACAACAAAAATTCAATGTGAAAGAAAATTTGTAAGTGTTTCCATCAGGAGAAATAAGTAAAATACCTACTCCTACACCATCTTTGCAGTTTGCACCATCAAAGTACATGACCCAAAAATCACCCTTCACATAGCTAGCACCTACCTTAGTAGAAATAGGTGACAAAATAAGCTCATTTTCAAATACAAGGATCACTGCGCTAAAAGCATTTACATCAGTATCCACAAAACATGTAGTTTCATTATCTATGTTTCTCTCAATCATGTGGCATACTCTTGGCTCTCGTTCAATCTTGACAAATTGATCATCAGTCTTGAAAGTTGCATAGGACAAATCACACTGTAAAATTCCACCCATGGCAACACTTTATCTTCTAGATAGCAACATCCCATAATGAGGAGGGATATCCACCACCAAAACACTCGTTATTAGCTCTTTCTCTAGATATGCTACCAACCTATATGGCATTGCATTGATAGTCCTAATAACTGGTACCTCCCTCTAATCCATTGCACAACACCTACCCTGCACTATATCAACTTTAAGGCCCAACCTCTCCATGATTTTGAAAGGCATGACAGTATTAGAGGCACCACTATCAATCATACAATTTCTTAACTTCATCCCATTCACAAGAACACTTAAGAAGAATGGGTCAATAGTTTCAAGGCTGGCATTGACAGAACTATCCAAATATATTGGAGGAATTTGGGACAAAATTCCCTAAGCAGAAACATCATTCAAAGCTTTATCCTGAGATCCATTGCATGAAGTATCATTTTTGTGAGTATTACCAACCCATGCAATAGCTTTATCTTTATGTTTAGGGATCCTCAACAATTCTGACAATGGAACTTTAACTGTAATTTGTGACAATACAAATAACATGTCAACAGGGGCAGAAGTAGGAATCTCAATCTGCACTACCTTAACATCCTTTTACTTGTCTGACACATTAGGTGTATTGACCACCCTCATTTTTTCAACCTTAGCCATTTTGTTAACTAGCTTCTCAATCTCACTAGAGACCTTTTCAATTCCAACTCCCTTAGGCTCACAATGCTTACCTTTTACATTCTTGAATTTCACCATGTGATCAACCTTTGATTTGTTCTCATTATGTTCTCCGGAGTTGGTACTTTTTATAAAAATTCCTGTAGCTTTCTCATTTGTATTCCTTGCCACCATGCCTCTAGTTTGCACCTGGGCAATCATTTCTACAGTAATCCTTTCCATCTCTTCTCTGGAAGGTCTTCTCAAATTTACTGGCTTGGGAGAAGAGTTCATGTTACATGTTTTCTGGTCAATGCACTCATCATGAGAAAAAACCTCTTGATAAAAAAGGGCCTGATTATGTCTCTTCACATTTACATCTGCCTCTTTATCAAAATCAAAATCCTCTTCATATCCTAGATATGAAGAATTCATGTTGCAATCAACATCATCTTGTTCTTCTTCTTGTTCTATCTCCTCATTTCCACAATCTTGATTTGCAGCCATAGATTGTGCAACCACACAATGCTCTGCAGAATGAGGGGACTGACATGCAACACACCAAGGTACATTCTCCATGACATTTATTGAAGCTTTATGTAGAGGTTCAGGGACACCTCTATCATTCTTTCCTCTTGTAGTAGGGACAATAGGCTTGCCATCCTTCCACTGGGTGTTGTACAGGTAGTTCTATAGTCTATTTTGCTTACTGAAATTGTTGTTGAACTGAGGCCTCTCATTGGTAGGAGCACTGATGTTCCTATTTGTAGGTGCCTTCAAATCCTTCAATGCATTAAGCACCTTATCCAACCTATCTTCTTCCTACCTCCTAGATCCAATGCTCTTATCATTTTCTTTTTTGTATTTCCTGTCCCCAAACAACTTTGGGTCATCTCTCTTTCCACCCAACTTTCCTGATATTTTCATGTTGTTCTCAATATTGATAGCAATCCTAAAAGCATCCCTAAGAGTTCTTGGTTCTTTATCCCTCAATAAATATCCCATCTTCCCATCAAATGCATTGAAGTATGTAGTCAGACAGACATTGTCATCCAACTGCATAACTTGGAACAACTTATGCATACCCTTCTAAAATCTCATGTTGAATTCAGTTGCAGACTCATTCTGATTTTTCCTTATGGTGTTGAATTCATTCAACATGAAACTAGCATTAGGTCTATCACCATACTGCTCTTTGAAAAATTTCTCAAAAGAGTCCCAAGTATCAATACATCTATCAAGAAGCCTCTTAAACCAATCTCTAGCATCCTCCATTAGAGATTGAACAAATAGTTTCATGACTACATCCTCATGCTCTACCTCAAAATCATTAAGCATATCAAAAAATAACCTAAGATTCTCTTCACAACTAATAGCATTATTACCAGCAAACTTAGGTACCTTATCTCTAATATCATTCAGAAAAGCATTTGGATAGCCAGGAATTCCATCAAAACTTATTTTCCTATAGCCTTCTAGTTGCATAGGTCTTCTTTGAAAGCTCGAACTAGTGTTAACCCTAGGATCAACATTAGCATCTATATTTATTTGTGCATTTGACTACTACCTAGGATCTGTACCTATCCTAGCAGATGAAGAAGGAAAAGAACTAGTAGCATTACTAAGTGGAAAAGCAATAGTCATAGATGGCATACCTAGTTTAGTAGCAGATGGGCCAAGAGCATTAGCTGAAGAAGCCTGCAAAAATTGGATCTTCCTTTTCTTTTCTACAATGGCAGCATCAACCTTAGCTCTCTCTAGTTCTCTTGCAAGTTCCTCATCTTCTTTTCTCCTTCTCTCTATTTCAGTGTCCTTATTTGAATCAGGTGGTGGGATCCCTAGTATTGTCACTGGTTTGCTTGCTTGGTCACCCACCACCTTCTGCTTTTCTTTCTCATTAATGATAACAACAGGTCTAGTGATCCTATTCCCATCCTTATCTTTAGGCAAAGGGACATAGCTTTGCACTTGTCTAATCACAGGGCCTTCATTTTAAAATTCACGATCCTAAAGTAAGCGCTCATGCTCACTCCTCAAGGCATCAAGATCACCAAAAACATCATGCTACAATGTTTTAGGAGAAGAAGCAAGAATCTTGTTTCTCTCCTTCATTTCATTTATTTTTCTCAAAAGAGACTGCCTCTCTATCAAAGCATTTACCTTTTCAGCCTCTCTCTCTCCTCCTGTAATCTTTTATGTATGGCATCCTACTCTGCCAACTGCAACCTTAGTGCATTCACATCATCAGGATCTACCATAATGTCATCAGAACCAGATGACACATCCATATCAGGAAGATTTTGATATGGGAAATGAACTTGCCTATGTCTCACGGGTTCTCTTCTAAATTGATCTTCATCGAGATCCAAGTCAACCTCTAAACCCACATCTCTATCTTGTTCATTCTGACCTATAGGCAAAGGACCTTTGTCCTGAAATGCAGCCTTAGGGGTATCATAAAATCTCTCTTTAGAGTGACCACCTTCTGATCTAGAAACTCTATTTTGTGAACCATCCTCACTTGAGGATACATGTGGTCTTCTAGCTCTTTCATTTCTCTATTCTCTCATGGGAGCACTGGTAGACTCACCATTCCTTCTAATCTAGCTCTTGTTTCCCTATCTAGGTAATTCCTCCAGAGTGACCTCCAGATTATTTCTAACATATGACCTAGTATTTCTTCTTTTTTTATACTTCTTCAATATGTTGCACTGGTTCAAACCTTTGAGTCACCACCCACCTAGATGGGAAATCCTTGAAACACACAGGAAAATAAGAACACACTTATACCTTTCTCTTTAGACTCTCCCCAGTAGAGTCACCATTTTTATTGGTTGTGGATTATTCCCTATGATCTTCAACTTGCAGATTTACACTTTGATGGATAATTTAAATAAAACTTTGACTCTATCACACTCCAAAGTCCACAAGGAAGAGGGCCAACTAACAAGGATCAAAGGATCCTTCTACACTTTGAGCTTGAGTGCTCAGGTGGGTGTACCCTTGACTCACTTCTCTAAAGGAGTCTAAAAATGATGTATACAATGCTCAACACAAGTCTATAAAAGATTTATCAAATGAATGTTTATGTTTGTGTGGTTGTTAACCATGAAACTTCAAGAGGAAAGACTAGTGCCTTATCCTAGGGCTCAGAGTCACCTAACTGTATACCTCAACTGAATACTTCAAATCAAACATAATGGAATCTAAGGTAAGTTCTTTGCCTATTACCCCTTTCCCTCAAGCACAAGGACATCAAATTCTACACCTAACTGCAAACTCACTGAATTCACCTAGAAGACTTTAATCCCACCAGCATGGACCAACTAGAAACCGCCATGACACCACCCACCAATAGGACCACCAAACAGCCACAAATGGGCCCCAGCACATGTGGCACCCTATCGCATGATCGCATAGCCCAGAAAAGGGCTATGCAAACATACGACAACCTATGAACCTCAACCATTACTGCAACTATCATCACAACTGCCACCGCAACCACCACCACATGGAGTTGATAGAAAATGTTAGTCACATGATCGCATAGCCTTGCAAAAGGCTATGTGAACATGCGACTAACTGCCAATAAACTACTAGTGCTACCTGCCATTAAGTTGCGGTCCCACCAAGAAAATCCACCTCAACAACCATCGACCAATAAGAAACCTCCAACTGCAAACACGCGTGTCACACAGGACCCACTGAGTACAATAGGAAACTTGGCAAAATGGAACAAAATCTAATGGATGACACATGATCGCAAAGGCTTGGAATATTCCTTGTGATCATATGCCGACTGTTAGATTAAAAGCTTTCACATGGGCCCTCTGACATAAACCAACTCATCAACACGTGGACAAATGAAAACCCACCAACTTAGAATAGCGTTGCACATAAGAACTACCTGGCAAATAGGACCCACCGATGAACTGTCGCCTGACAAAAAGTAACATCAACAGTTGGCATAAGATCTCATGGCTCTAACAAATCCCATGCGAACTTATGCCAACCATCGATCCTCTGACACTGTTAGGTCCCACTGAGCCTTCATAAATTTAGGTCCCATTGACACACACACAATCACTAACCCGTGGACCAATCACAAAATACTGACAAGGCATATGGCAGGTGGACCCATTGATAACTCCACAAGATAAAGCCGAGAACCTTAGGAAAAATATTAAAATCGTAGGGCGCGATTGCGGACTTAGGAAAAATAAAGGGACCCGCCGGAGAGAAAGACTAACTACGAACTGGGCAGATGTGAAAACTTAAAAGGCACATGCAGAAGAGGCATTTAAGTGACCCATGAAAAAGGTAACGCGGGAAAAGAATAAAGCTAGGGCACATTTGAATTTTGAAACCTAATGGCTAGATTCTGAATGTTTTGCCTAAGGTTTAACCAGGGAGCAGAAAAATCATTGCAGAGAGTAGGGGAAAAGATCAGGAGCCATGAAATTTTTTGCACATGCTAACATTCTGCAAGTGTCAAAACCACTAAACCTTGAAAAACCTAGCCTCACTAACATAATCCAATTCATCATCATGTGGATGAATGAAAAGAAGACAACTCAACACACCATGGCATATAAAAACCATTTGGCAATCGGACCCACCTTTATATTGTTGCCTGAGAACAAAGTAACATCGACAGCTGGCATAAGATCTCATAGCTCTAACACATCTCATGAGAAATTAAACCAATTTTTGATCAACTACGAATGTCAAGCCCCTCTAAGTCTTTGGAAAATTAGGTCCCACTGATAGCATACCCAGTCATTCACCCATGGACAAGTCATAGCTTTCCATTTGTACTTACATGTCACTTTGGACCCACCTGTTTTAAGTGCTGTGTCATAAAGAGAATCAACAGCCATCTTAAGATTGCATAACTCTTACACATTTCATGAGAACATGCACCCATTGTTAGATTGAGATCGTGTCAGAGCCGAGCCTAGTAAAGAATGAAGTCAAAACATAAGAAATATTAATCGCTGAGACTTAGGAAAATAAATCAAGGGGGGCAGAAATAAAACCCTAGTCACATGATCGCATAGCACGAAAAAGGCTCATGCGATCATGCGACAAAGAGGTTAAAAATTTAGCACATGGGTATTTTAGGACTTAAGTGACCCGAAAAAGTAACGACAAATTAGAACAGGGCCAGGGTAAAGTAAAGGGCTTTTATGCAATGGCTAGATATTTGAAATTTTACCAAGGGTTTAAGCCTAGAGACCTAAAAATAACTACAGAGACCAAAGGGAAATTGCTTCAGCCATGAAATTTTTTGCACATGCTAACTATGGCTTTGTTTGGGGATGTATGCCTCCTACAGGCATAGCAAGGAACTAGAATCACTGGTTAAAGTCGGCCATCCCACTAGAAAAACTTGACAATAGAGAGAAACAGGACCAAAACCTTACACACCAGGACAAAACAAGACAAGGGCAAGCAACTATTTATAGAATTTACAATTTATACAGTCCTAACTACTGTTCATGGAAAGCAGAATACCTTCAATTGAAGTATCTCTTCAAGAATTGTCCATGAACTGGCAATTCCTGAATATCACCATTTAACTCTTTCACAATATATGAATCTTGGCCCCATTTCTCATGAATTAGATATGGCCCTAGCCAGATGGGATCAAATTTACCGTGTTTTCCTTTATCCTCCAATCTGGCATTCTAAATTAACATGAAATCACCAGGCTCAAACCTTCTGTCAACAGTCTTCTTGTCATACAAATTTTTAACCTACAACTGTAATTTGGCATTTCTTGCAACTGATTCTCTTCTAGTTTCATCCAACCTAATGAGGTCCTCAATTCTCAATTGCATCTCATCATCTATGTCATCATCATATAACTGAACAAACTTGTACATCTACAATAAATTATTCTGAGGCATTCTTGCATGTATTCCATATACTAAGTCAAATGGTGCACAACCAATTGCCTTCTTCACAGTTACCCTATCAGCCCATACAACTAATGGCAATTTTGAATTCCATGCCCTCTTATTCTTTTCAAGAATCCTCCTGAGCATCTTAATCAAACTCTTATTAGTAGATTCTATTTGTCCATTTCCTTGTGGATGATAAGGTGAGGAATAAGAAGTCTAAATTCCTAAACCTTTGCAGAATTCCTTGTATTCAGTAGACCTAAAGCACATTGCATTGTCACTTACTATTCTCTCAGGGCACCCAAACCTTGTAACAATATTGTTCAACAGAAAATCAATTACCACCTTACTGGTTGCATTTCTTGTAGGTATAGCCTCTACCCACTTAATAAAGTAATCAGTGGAAACTAGTATCCATGAGTGTCCTCCACTTGACTTGTTTGGTATCTCCCCAATGAAATCAATTCCCCATTGTTGGAAAGGAGCTTGTACCTATACTAGTTTTAATGGCACATTACCTAAAAATTTAAGCTTACCAGAGAACCATTGACAGGCATCACACCTCCTTACCAACTGTTCTGCATCCTTGAAGATTGTAGGCCACCAGAACCTTGCTCTCAAGATTTTATGAGCAGTTTTTTTACCCATGTAATGTCCACCACAAACCCCCTCATGCATTTCTTTTAACAACTTGTTAGCCTGATCCTCATCTACACATTTCAACAGTATGCAATCCAAATTCTATCTATACAATTTACATTTTACAATTACATACTTGATGGCCTGTAATTTTAATGTCCTCCTCTTATTATCATTCATTCTTGCTAGACATTTCATGTTTCTCAAGTAATAAATAATATCTTGATACCAGATACAATCATCCATACCACATGTATAAGCAATCATAGTTTGATTTATTTGATTTGCATCAAGATTGGATTGAGGCATCAGTGTTTCCAATCCTTGTCCTCTAACCAACTTGGTAATCTAGATATCAATGTTGAATTCTTGGATCCTATTGATCCATCTGCATCTTCTCCCGGACACCTCTTATTGTGAGAAAATATCTTTGACTACTGCACTTGGCACAAAAGAAATCACAACTACCCCCATCACGTAACACCTAAAAGCCTTGACTGCCTTCACAAGTGCATATGCTTGTTTTTCATTTATATCATATTTCAGTTCAACAGCTTGCAAAGATTTACTAAAAAATGCAATAGGCTACTCAAAACCATCCTTATTCTTTTGTAACAAAACTATAGCAATAGTGTGAAAAGATGCAAAGGAAAAGATGTGCATTGGGACATTATAATTAGGTACCTTAAGCACTGGTGCATCTTTGATAGCTTGTTTGATATTTTTGAAAGCCTCATCAAGCTCACCCTCCCAATTGATTACAGATCCCTTCTTCAACATCTTAGAAATAGGTCTAGTAACCTCTGCAAAATTTGTCACAAACCTCCTTAAAAAATTGACCTGACCAAAGAAGGACTGAATCCCTTTAACATTCTTTCATCTCTGAATTTTATCAATAGCTGTTACCCTCTCAGGGTCAACTCTCACTCCTTGCTTCCCAACTAAGTGGCCAAGCAACTTACCTTTAGTGACACCAAATGCACATTTCCTTAGGTTTAATGAAATGCCATATTCCAAAGCCCTCACAAATATTTTCTCTAAATGAGTACAGTGATCATCTTCCTTCTTGGAATAGGCAGTTAAATCATCTTGATAAACAACAAGGAAATCACTAATAAAATTTGAAAAGGCAACATCCATTCCCCTCTGAAAAGTAGCACCAGCATTTGTGAGACCAAAAGGCATTCTCACATAAACATATGTCCCCCAAGGTGTAGTGAAAGTTGTCTTAAACTATTCTGATTCTTTGACAATTACCTGATTGTAACTAGAGAAACCATCCATCATAGAAATAGATTCCGATCTAGTTACCCTCTGCAACATAGCTTCCATATTGGGTAGACAATAGTTATCCTTTAATGAGATGATGTTCTAATTCCTGAAGTCCACACAAAGTCTGATGTCACCATTTTTCTTTTTGACAGGGACAAGATTTGAGACCCAAGAAGAATGCCTTATAGGCTTGATAATTCTAGCATCTCTTAGCTTCATTAATTCTTCTTGCATCTTGGGTGCCAAAGTAGGATTGATAGGCCATTGTTTTTGCCGAAAAGGTTTAGCATCTTCTCTCAAAGGAGTAATATGCTAAAATAAATCTTCTCTATAAACCTTTAGGTTATCATATGACCATGCAAAAACATGCCTGAATTTTCTTAGTAATTCAATCAGAGATTTTCTCACATTGTGAGACATGTCCCTACCAATGTATACCCTCTTAGGTGCCTCATGTGTTCCAAGATTTATCTCCTCTAGATCAGCATGATCCTCTCTTTTGATATTCTTTTGAACTCTATCCTAGTTATCAAAGACAATCTCCAAAACAACAAGCCCCTTGGGCACCTTGTTAGGTCTAATATGAATAACTTCATTGCCAAAGACAACCTCCTTTCCTTCTATTGACTCAACCAAGGCTAAAAAATCAAATTTTTGACCATGATATTGATCTTCACAACTCATAAACTTCAAGATATCATTATCATCATAAAAAGGTTGCCAATTTTCAATATTGTCTGGTACACTAGGCCTAGCCTGAATTTCAACTTTAGAGATACCAGTAAAAGTAATATTAGTGGAATTGATTGCAATATTGGCTAACAAGTCAACCTTCTTATTGTTACTCCTATCCTTCCACTCAATATTGAAGGCATCAAAATGTTCAATGAAATCCCAAATTGCATTCCTCTATTGTTTTAACCTTTTGTTTTTGGAAGCATATACTGACCTAACTTGGGACACCACCAACTCAAAATCACCAACAACACTTAAACACTTAAAACCATGTTTTTGTGCTAGCCTTAGTCCTAACAACAGTGCCTCATATTCTGCTATATTGTTGGTACAAAAAAAATTAAATGTGAAAGAAAATTTGTAGGTGTTTCCATTAGGAGAAATAAGTAAAATACCTGCTCTTGCTCCATCCTTACAATTTGCACCATCAAAGTACATTACCCACAAATCACCCCTCACAGAATTAACACATACCTCAACAAAGATAGGTGACAAAATAGGTTCCTTCTCAAGTTCAAGGATCTCTATCCTAAAAGCATTAATATTAGTATCCACAAAACACGTAGTCTCATTGTCAATATTTCTCTCAATCATGTGGCATACTCTTGGCTCTCATTCAATTTTGACAAACTGATCATCAATCTTGGAAGTAACATAGGATAGATCACAATGTAAACTTCCACCCATGGTAGTAATCCACCTTCTAGATAGTAGCATCCCATAATGAGGAGGGATATCCACCACCAAAACACTCATTGTCAATTCTTTCTCTGGATATGTTGCCAGCCTATATGTCATTGCATTGATAGTCCCAATGACTGGTACCTCCCTCTGATCCATTACACAACATCTGCCTTGAACTATATCAACTTTTAGGCCCAATTTCTCCACGATTTTGAAAGGCATAGTAGTATTAGAGGCACTACTATCAATCATACAATTTCTTAGTTTCATTCCATTCACAAGGACACCTTAAAAGAATGGATCAATGTTTTCAAGGCTAGCATTGATAGAACTATCCAAATATATAGGAGGAATTTGAGACACAATTCCCTGAGTGGCAACACCTTTCAAAGCTTTTTCCTAAGACCCATTGCATGTAACATCATTGTTATGAACATTATCTACCCATGCAATAGCTCTATCTTTGTGTTTAGGGATCCTCAACAATTCTAACAATGGAACCTTAACTATAATTTGGGACAATATAGATAACATATCAATAGGAGGAGAGTGAGGAATCTCAATCTACACTACCTTAATATCTTTTTGCTTATCTAATACATTAGGTGTATTGGCCACCATCATTTTTTCAATCTTAGCCATTGTGTTAACTAGCTTTTCAATCTCAGTAGAAAATCTTTCAACTCCAACTCCCTTAGGCTCACAATTCTTACCTTTTACATTCTTGAATTTCAGCATGTGATCACCTTTTGATTTGTTTTCACTAGGCTCTCTAGAGTTGGTACTCTTTATAAACATTCTTGCCACTTTTCCATTTGTATCCCTTGCCACAATGCCCCTAGTTTGCACTTGGGAAATCATTTCTACAATAATCCTATCCATCTCTTCTCTAGAAGATCTTCTTAAATTTATTGGCTAAGAAGAAGAGTTCATGTTACATGTCTTCTTATTAATGTCTTCACTATCAGAAAAAACCTCTTGATGAAAAAGGGCCTGATTGTGCATCTTCACATTTACATCTACTTCTTCATCAAAAGAAGAATCATCTTCATATCCTAGATATGAAGTAGCCATGTTGCATCCAATATCATCTTGAGTCTCTTCTTGATCTATCTCCTCACTACCACAATCTTGATTTGCAGCCATAGAATGTGCAACCACACAATGCTCTGCAGAATGAGGGGACTGGCATGCAACACACCAAGGTATGTCCTCCATGACATTTATTGAAGCTTTTTGTAGAGGGTCAGGGACACCTCTATCATTGTTTCCTCTTGCAGTAGGGACAATAGGCTTGCCATCCTTCCATTGGGTGTTGTAGTGTAATTCTACAATTTATTTTGCTTATTGAAATCATTGTTGAACTAAGGCCTTTCATTGGTAGGAGCACTGATGTTCCTATTTGTAGGTGCTTTCAAATCCTTCAATGCATTGAGCACCTTATCCAATTTATCTTCTTCTTGCCTTCTAGTTCTGACATTCCTATCATTTTCTTTTTTGTATTTCTTGTCCCCAAACAACTGAGGGTCATCTCTCTTCCCACCCAACTTCCCTGATATCTTCATATTATTCTCAACATTGACAACAATCTTGAAATCATCTCTAAGAGTTCTTGGTTCCTTGTCCCTCAACAAGTATCCCATCTTTCCGTCAAATACATTGAAGTATGTGGTCAGATAGACATGTCATCTAACCACATAACTTGAAACAACTTATGAATACCCTTCTGAAATCTCATATTGAATTCAGCTGCAGACTCATTCTGATCTTTCCTTATGGTATTGAATTCATTCAACATGAAACTAGCATTAGGCCTATCACCATACTACTCCTTAAAACATATCTTGAAAGAGTCCTAAGTATCAATACATTTATTAGGAAGTCTCTTAAACCAATCTCTAGCATCCTCCACCAAAGATTGAAAAAATAATTTCATAACTACATCCTCATGCTCAACCTCATAATCATTAAGCATATCAACAAATAACCTAAGATGCTCCTCACAACTAATAGCATTATTACCAGCAAACTTAGGTACCTTATCTATTATATCATTTGGAAAAGCATTTGGGTAGCTAGGAATTCCATCAAAACTAATTTGCCTATAGCCTTCTAATTGCATAGGTCTTCTTTGAAAACTTGAACTAGTGTTAACCCTAGGATCAACATTTGCATTTACATTTCCATCTACTTGTGCATTTGACTGTTGTCTAGGATCAACACCTATCCTAGTAGATGGAGAAGGAATTGAACTAGTAGTAGCATTACTAAGTGGAATAGTAGTAGTCATAGATGGCATACCTAGTTCAATAGCAGATGGGCCAAGAGAATTTGCAGATGAAGCCTTCAAGAACTAGATCTTTCTTCTCTTTTCTGCAATGGAAGCTTCAATTTTAGCCTTTTCTAACTCTTGAGCTAGAGCTTCATCCTCTCTTCTTTTTCTTTCTATCTCTATCTGCGTATTTGATTTAGGTGGTGGGATCCCTAGTATTGTCACTGGTTTGCTTATTTGGACAACCACCATGTTCTTCTTTCCTTTCTCACCTGTGGCAATAGCAGGCCTAGTGATCTCATGCCCATCTTTATCTTTAGGGAGGGAAGCATAACTTTGAACCTGTCTAACCACAAAGCCCTCCTTATCAAATTCATGATCTTGCAGTAAGTGCTCCTGCTCACTCCTCAAAGCATCAAGATCACCAAAGACATCATGTTGCAAAGTCTTAGGAGTAGAAGAAAGCATCTTGTTTCTCTCCTTCATTTCATTAATCTTTCTAAGGAGAGACTGTCTTTCTATTAGAGCTATCACCTTTTTAGCTTCTCTCCTCTTGTAACCTCTTATGTATGGCATCCTGCTCTGCCAATTGTAACCTTAGTGAGTTCAAATCATTTGGGTCTATCATAATGTCCTCAAAACCTGATGACACATCCATATCCAGACCTATCGCTTTGGCTTGTTCATCTTGACCTACAGGTAATGAACCCTTGTCTTTAAATACAGCCTCTGGAGTATCATAAAATTTATCTTCAGAGCGACCACCATCTGATCTAGAAACTTTGTCTTGTGAACCTTCCTCACTTGAAGAAACATGTGGTACTCTACCTCTGGTATTTCTTTCTTCTCTTATGGGAGCACTAGTAGACTCACATTTTCTTCTGATCCAACTCTTCTTCTCCTATCTAGGCAATTTTTCTAGAGTGACCTCTAGAGTTTTCTTGACAAAAGACCTAGTATTCCTTCTTTTGTCCATAATTTGTAGTTTATAGTACTAGTTCTAACCTTTTGAGTCATCACCCACCAAAGTGGAAAATCTTTAACTAAACACAACAGGAAAACAAGAGTGCACTTTGAAAACCTTTATCTCTAGACTCTCCCCAGTAGAGTCACCATTTTGTTGGGAGTTCCCTTTGATCTTCAACTTGTAGATTTATACTTTGATGGATAACTTTAATATAACTTTGACTCTATTACCACTCCAAAGTCTACAAGGAAGAGGGAAAATTAACAAGGATCAAAGAGATCCTCCTACACTTTGAGCCAAGATGCTCAGGTGGGTGTACCCTTGATTCACTTCTTGAAAAGATTCACTAACTAATAGATAATTATACCCCTTACTAACTGATTGAAAGATTTTATCATTTAAATGAGTGTGTGATTGATGATGGACCACCTCCAGAGAATGGACCAGTGCCTTAACCAAGGGAAAAGAGTCACCTAATAACATATATCAACTGAACCCTAACTTAAACACACTTGAATTTAGGATAAGTTCTTTTCCTATTATCCTTCTCACTCACATATCAGGACATCAAATCCTTATCTAGACATGAACTCACTAAAACTACCTAAAAGACTTTAATCCTAACTTTGTTAGGAACTCAAAGATAATTTAAAAATACTCTTTGTTTACCATATGCTAACCGACTTTGTGAAATTAACATATATGAGCTCAAGAACAAAACAAGAAGACATACACAAATATGCAATTGGAATCCAAATGCATTCTCATTTAAATTTGCAGAATCAATGCATTATCAAACAACAAAATGCCAAAGGAACAGACCCAAAATCCAAGCTCTCCTTTCTCAATATAATACCATCAACAACCAGGGACCAAAATGAAAGTTTTTGGAACCCCTACTAAGTCAAAAATGCAACAATATATACCCCCCTAGTCATCTTGGAAACCCAAAACACATTGCAACAAGCTACGGATGACTAGGGTTAGGGTTTCACCCACTAAACCAACTAAAATAGTCAAAAATTTAATACATGGGAAGAAACACAGGAAACTAGGAGAAAATAGATCTCGGAGTGATCCTTAATCATGACAATACCATTGAGAAAGTATTGAGAACAACAAAAATGACCAATTTGTCAACCTATTTAGCCACTTGCAGCATGCCTCAAGCACAAAAAACATAGTAGAGACCCCTGCAAATGATCACATAACACCCTGGACCACACTGCAATAGTAAACACCACCAAACAAATCAAATTTGGCCTCAAAAACAATTAAAACCGGTCATTTCTATCGCTAAAATCCTCAAAAAATTTGAATTTAAATAGCAACGGTCACATTCATTGTGCCTGCAACATATCAGCAGTCAATATTTGAATTTAGATCAACTTTATGACCTTAACTCAATTGCCATCCTTGGGTTAACTCCTAGCGAACATGGGACAAGGCATTTTTTATTCGGGAAGTGAAAACACTAACCCACCTTTAACAACACAACTTAGCGAATAAAGGAAACCTAACTCATCCTAGCTACATCTAGCGAATTGGTGACTCAAGAGTTTTTCTAGTTCGCAGAACATGTTTTACCTGTGCCAATTCATTTAGCGACAATGGGAACGCTTGTTTGCCAAATCGCCAAAACATTTAGAGTACTGCCACCTTTCCACGTGAATAAGTGAAACCTTTGAACATTTATCAAGACCACTAAATACTTTGTTAGGACCACTAAAACATCAGACCAAAACCTATGCCCGCCCTCAAGAAGATCGACAGTCATCGCATCTTTGCATGTGTCAGAGAAAACCTTTTAGATCTTGTGTTGATCGTCGATGCTCTGCAAGTGTCAGAACCACTGAACCTTGAAAAACTTGGCCCCACTAACATAATCCAATTCATCACCATGTGGATGAATGAAAATCAAATAACTTAGCACATCGTGGCATATAAAAACCATCTGGCAATCGGACCCACCTTTATACTACTGCCTGAGAACAAAGTAACATCGACGGCTGGCGTAAGATCTCATAGATCTGACACATCTCATGAGAACTTACACCAATCATTGATTATCTACAGATGTCAGAACCCTCTGAGTCTTCAAAAATTTAGGTCCCACTAATAGCATACCCAATCATTCACCTATGGACCAATCATAGCTTGCCATTTGTACTTACATGTCACTTTGGACCCACCTATTTGAAGCGCCCAATCATAAAGAGAATCAACAGCTATCTTAAGATCGCATAGCTCTAACACATCTCATGAGAACATGTGCCCATTGTTAGATCAAGATTGTGCTAGAGCCAGGCCCAGGAAAGAATGAAGTCAAAACATAGGAAATATTAATCACTGAGACTTAGGAAAATAAATCAAGGGGTGCCGACATAAAACCCTAGTCGCATGATCGCATAGCATGAAAAAGGAGCACGTGATCATGTGACAAAGAGGTTAACAATTTAGCACATGGATATTTTAGGACTTTAAGTGACCCAAAAAAGTAATGACAAATTAGAACAAGGCCAGGGTAAAACAAACGGTTTTTATGCAACGACTAGATATTTGAAATTTTACCAAGGGTTTAAGGCCAGAGACCTAAAACAAACTACAGAGACCAAGGGGAAATTGCTACAGCCATGAAATTTTTTGCACGTGCTAACAGATAATTGGATGCAAGCTTACAAAAGAAGATGGCTCACTAGCACTAGATACAACATTATATAAGTCTATGATTGGTAAACTCATATATCTTACTCAAACTAGACCTAATATTTCCAATGCAGTTGGCATAGTTGGAAGATTTGTAGTAGAACCTAAACAAAGTCACCTCATGGTAGTTAAAATAATATTCAAATATTTGAAGGGCACTATAGATTATGGTCTATGGTATCCTAATTCAGAAAATGTTGAGCTTCATGTATATACTGATGCTGAGTGGGCAGGATGTGTTGATGATAGAAAAAGTACATCAGGTGGAGCAGTGTTTCTTGGTGATAGACTTGTCACTTGGACAAGCAAGAAACAAAATTATATTTCTCAGTCAACAACAGAAGCGGAGTATTTTGTAGTAGCCTTGAATTGTTCTACAATTGTTTGGATTAAGAAAATGGTAAAATATTTTGGAATTCAGATTGATTATCCTATTGTGATAACACTAGCGCTATCAATATGTCTAAGAACCTTGTGATGCATGCAAAGACAAAGCACATTGAGATCAAATATCACTTTCTAAGAGAGAAAGTGGGAGAGAAAGAAGTCAAGCTGGACTATGTGAGTACCAAAGATCAGTTAGCAAATATATTCACAAAGCCCTTTCCTAAGGATACTTTTGAGTATCTTAGGGAGAATTTGGGAGTAATTCCCTTCCCTAATTCTTCTTAGAAGAAAGAGGAAAGACAATCAGTCCTCAGGGACTAATGGATGGTTGACTACTCTACTTTAGGAGTAGTACCTGTGCTTAAACTAATTGGCACCCTTTTCCATTGATGTCAAAGGGGGAGTAATATATAGTCATGAAAAATAGTAGTAAAAGAAAGAGTAACATACAAAGGGGGAGTAGTATTCAGTTATGGAAGCAATTCAATTGAGGAAATGGAGAATGTTGAAGAATACTGTAGCAGATGGAGGACTCATCTGTGGGTGAGCTTTGAAGAGGAAATGGAAAATGTTATAAAAGAAATGTTCATTTGGATTGGTGAATTTTTTCATTCCATATGTTTCCATCAATGCCAAAGGAGGAGATTGTTGGAGATTTGCCAACAGGCCAATACTAACTATATGTTTGTCATTGATGAAAACATATGGTAAGTAGAATGTGTGGATGACTTATGTAGTAAGCTTAAAGTATATGTAGCATGGAAATGTTATCATCATGATATCATGGACATGGTAGTTAACTATTAGTACAGACAGTTATATAGTAGATTGTGTTAGCAATGTTCTTGATAGAGTAACAAGCAGTGTTCTATGTATGGTTTTTTGTACAGTTATCATGGAGCCTCGTGCCTTTGGATATGTGATGAATTCATGTTAGTAGTATTGCATTCATGGATGTAGAGTCTAATGATCTGTAGAAATAAAGTTATGCAGTCGCTATTTGTCAGTAGTAGTTTCTTATGTTTATTCAGAAGAGTCGATAGAGATTTCATTGGTTCTAGAATTGCACCTATCATTTTAGTATGTGCCCTTGGATTTAAGCTTAAAGAAGAGTTAGTGATGTTTGGTTAAGAGTGCATAAAGTAATTCAGCTTGAGGAGAAAGATCCAGTAATTTTAGTAGAGCCGACAGTGTGTAGCATGCGTCTACAATTATCTTATTGGATAGGTCCTAGAATGTGTTCCGTGCTTAGTAGAGCTGACTGAATTGTTATTAGCATTTTTTATGATTTATTTAATATGATTTCAAGGTGGTTCTAATAGGCTGACTTGAATATATCATTTAGAGGGACGATATTTATAGGCAATCATTTGTGATTTCTACAGTGTGGTTCATGGTTGATAGTAAGAGTAGAGCAAAGTGTACAAAGTGTTGAACCATCAAAAGAAGGTCTATGTAACCAAGTAGTGTATTTGTGCTTTACATTGGAACTGATCTAGATAGCATGTCAAAGCACAGTTCACCAAGACCTAGATATAGTGTGTATCTGTTAAACAGAAGGTTGTAGCCTTCACCCCTTTGAGCAGTGTGCTCTCAGATAGTGCATCCTCTCCCCTCATAGGGTCTGACCCTTGACCAGGTCTACTGTACTTAATGCATTGTAAAGAAACTCCTAATAGGGTTAAGGATCTTCTAACAAGGATCATAATATACTAGTACAGAATATTAGTGGGTGTCCATTCCTACTAGAGTTCTTACCTATTTGGATTTCTCCATAACCAAAATATTGGTGTTGTGTTCAACTTTTCTTTCATTGTGTGTATGCTTATATTTAACTATACTTAATTGAATAAAGAATTGAAACTTGTAGATAACTGATTCAACCACCCCCCCCCCCTATCTTAGTTATCTCTTGGGACTATTCTTAACACTACATGTTCCATGTCAAAGTGATATGTAAAAAGGAATGTCATCATAGAAATTCTAATACAGGTGTTTGAATATTTAGAGACAATGTTTGATATAAAATTTTGGATGAGCTACTCCAACTCAGGTGTCCAAATTCTAGAAACAAAGAGTTGTGAGTGAGAATCCATTTAAGAAAATCATATTGTGCATATTTTACTCTGCTCTTTAAGAAAATATAGTGATTATAAGAAATCTTCCTTTTTCTTAGTTTAGAAAATGAATATTTATTCCCTAGTAAAATCCCTTGAATTTAAAAATAACAATGGCATTGATAGGGGATAAAACACATTGGAATAGTCTGCATGGATTTGAATATTTTTTTAGGATGACATCATTCAATGTTACAATTTTTGTAGTGATCATGAGACACATTGGTTTGGAAGATTATACCATTTTGTCTTCAAAGTAAGCCTTTAGATTTTAGCTATGAAATTATTGTACTCAAAATTGGTTCTAGAACAAAACACCTCTTATATTTTTCCATGAATTATTTCTATCAATGCACATCCATCAAGGGTATGATATCCAATGAATAGATATTTACATTAATTTAGAAAATTAATTAATATTTTTCTATCCAGTTTAATAAATTTACCTAACTGAATCCCTCATTAATGATAGATCAGACAAGGGATATTTATTAATTCAAATGTTTTTCAAAGTGGCCATAGATTAACTTGTATAATAGCATCATTGCATGTTGAAATACACATGTCATCTTTCATGATAATCACTAGAGAAAATTTATACAATAGAATTTTATCGATTTGAAGAATATAGACATTGTAGGGTATCTAAAAAAGGGGATGTGTGATAGCATATGTCATTTCCATTAATAATAATTATTGTTATTTATGGTTAAATTTACAAGTGAATCATGTACGAACCATATGCTAATGACATGCTTTATTGGATGCAATGCACCACATTTTATTTTTATAGTGTACTTTTGTAAATCAAGTGTCTAATAATATTTTTTAAGTTCAATTGTCACATCTTTTAAACTCTATCTAAGTTTAAAAGTGTCCCAAAAAGTAAATCAAATTGCCTCAATTATAAATGAACATACTATCGCTTATTTTTTAGATCTATCTTGAAAAGGGCATTGCTAAAATTGAACCTCAAAGAAAAATCTTCTAAGTATAAATATGTATTGGAGGTTAGAGGGACATGAAGCTAGAGGACACCTAAAAACATCTCATCTATCACTAGTTATGAGGTTGAATTTTTTTTTAGGGACGTAACAACTTCTACCAAAATGATTGAAGCCAAGATTGATTTCTAGGTGGTAGAAGAAACAATATCATATTGTTTATGATTAGAGTGGTCTTGATCTACAATGGTGGTTGCATATATGAAAATGAGGACTTGGTTCTACAATGTTTTATATTGTGCTTGGATATGTATGTCCCTAATCACATTTCTTGGTTGTTCGTGAGTAGATATGTTTGTCTCCATTCAAAAGATGATGAAAATAATTATGAATATTTTCCCCTACTCTTAGGAGTTGGTTATAACTATCAGATGTATTTTTCCCCAATGGTAATTGTTGTGAGAAAATGTGTCCCCATTCATGACTGATGTTTGATAGATGTGTTTTTCCCTATCCAAATTGGATGTAAGACCTTGGATAGATGTATTAGTCCCTATCCTTTGATCAATGAGTGAATGTGCATATCCCTACTCATATGTTATGATGAAATATGAAATGTGGTCATCAAGTATTTTGATGTAAAACTATCCATTTTCACAATTTGGGAGTGAAGGGGGGTTGGGAAGTAGTATTCACATAGGGGTTAAAATTTAGATTTTATATTTATTTAACAAGTGTCAAAATATTAAGTTGTTGAGAAATAGATAAATATTATTATTAGCCATGCACTTTGTTAAAAATATCATGAAAATAGTGATATATAGTGACTTGTTAAAAGAAATTCAATATTAATACAGGGGTTATTTGGGTTGTTCCCTATCAAATAGGATTTGAAAATCCTATAAATATGTAATTCCTATTTGAATAAAAGGCAGTAGAAGTACTGATGATTTAGTAAAATATTTGTAGCTTCTCTCTATCCATATTATTAATAGACAAGACATTAGTTGTATCTACAAATTCAATGAATTCATATTTTTGAGACATGGTGATTTAAAACAAAGAATCATCACCCATGGAGGATATGAAATTAAATATATTTACAAGTCTCAAAGATTTTGGTGAACATAAAATATAATTTATTTCTTCATAACAAAATTTAAAATGCATAAATATGAATTTTTATTTAAAATCAACTTACCACAAACAAGCTAAAAAGATTGATAAATTGAGAAAATCAATCAACATTGAGTATTTAGCCTTGGTAAATAATGTAACTTGGGAGTTGGTTGATCCTCCATTCCATTGTAGACCCATTGGCTACAAGTGAGTCTTTCAAAACAAAATGAAAGGATATATTATGAGGAGAGATTTAATTCAAACACTAAATGGACCACCATTCAAGTTTTGTTAGCTTTGGCAAGAAAAATCAAATGGACATGAAAACTATTTTTTTAAATAATCATATCACAAAAGGATTAACCTGATTTAGAATCAATGCCTTTAAATAAGAAAGATAAGAAATCTCATAGTCAAATAAGCACCAGATCTATAACTCTTTTGAGTCACGAGATGTAATATAGAACCCTCTAGCATAAGGGAAGAGCTTGATATCTGCTTTAGTGAGAGGGTTCCATTAATCAAAAACCTAATTGTGTAAACTAGGGAGAAAAATAAAATGTTGAGCTTGCAAACCAAAGCCTAGTGCAGATAAAAATCTTCATTTTTATACATTTTCTTAATGAGTAAAAAGTGTTAGCCTAGAATTGATATGGATGTTAAGCATTAATTTTCTAAAATTAAGTTTCCATGTTGTTAAGAAAGCTAAGTTTTTAGTTTTAGCATGGAGAATGTAATAGTTATGCTATGTGTAGGGTATGTGGAATCGATCATGGAGTCCTATGTTTTTATCATATCTCATAAGAAGCTAATTACAATGTCACCTAGAGTTGGATAGTAGGGTAATAACTAGATTATAGGTGATCCCACAAAGTTGTGGCCCACTTTTCAGGATGAAGAAAATCAGCACCCTATGAAAAAAACTAATTATTGGAGTCTTCGTGCGAAGTCAATACTTCATGCGAAGTAGTAGACCCACTTCGCGCAAAGTACCCTAGGTGGGGGCTCCACATGAATACCCATCTTCATGTGAAGGACCCTGCATAGGGTACTTCGCGCGAAGAGGGGTTTTGTGCGAAGTCCCCTATGATCAGATTTCTTTATAAATTCTGACAATTACTTTTTATTTTTCATTCTTACTATTCGTATTTTGCAAACCCCGGAGCTTATAGAAAAGAAGTAACATCCAAGTATGACATCAACACCTCCTTATCTTTTTCAATGTCTTCAGATTGTTACTAGGATTAGGTACGCACATTTCTCTCATTTTTCATTATAAATTATATGTTTTATATTTATTTTAGCTAGTTATTTATTTTAAATAATTTTTTATTTTTAGAAATATTAGAAAATCGTAGTTAAAAATTAGAATATGTTAGAAAATGATTGTAGAATGTTAGAAAATGTAGTTAAATATTAGAATATGTTAGAAAATGATAATAGAATATAAGAAAAATGTAGTTAAATATTAGAATATGTTAGAAAATGATAGTAGAATGTTAGAAAATTGTAGTTAAATATTCTAGAATATGTTAGAAAATCATAGTAGAATTGTTAGAAAACATTAAAAGTCATAGTATAAATGTTAGAAAATCTCATTAATATTAAAAACCGTAGTATAAATTTTAGAATATGTTAGAAAATTGTAGTAGTTTGTTAGCAACTGTTAGAAAATATTTACAAAATATTAGAAATCATAGTAGAAATGTTAGAAAATGTTAGAAAATATTAGAATCTTATAGAAATTATTAAAAATGTTTTGTTTTTTAAATTTCAAGTTTAAAGTTAGTAAATATTAGGAATCTCTCTCTCTCTCTCTCTCTCTCTCTCTCTCTCTCTCTCTCACTTGTACACGTATTATTAGTAAAGTTAGTAAATTATAGTTAGTTATTTGTTTTAAATAATTTTTAGTTTGTAGAAATCTTAGAAAGTCATAGTTATATTTTTTAAAATGATCTAGTACTATGTTAGAATATGTTAAAAATTGTAGTAGTAAGTTTCTAGAACCCATATCCCTCCCTTGCAACATATTAAGACACTTATGATCCCTTAGGAATCTCAAGACCTTATAATACATATTAGGATGTTCTATGACCCATTGATGTACTTGTGTTAGGTTCCATTAATACATACAAGGATTCATTGTTTCCATCAAGGATTCTTAAGACATATTAGGATGAATTAATGTAACCTATGATCCCTTAGGACCTATTATGATACCAATAACCCCTTAAGACATTCTAGGACCATTACGCATTGCTTATGACATATTAAGACATGTAGTACCACTTAGGACCCGTACGACCCATTATTATATCTTAAAATGTCCTAGGACCCATTCATCTGTCTTAGCTTCTTTTCAAACATATGTGAACCCATCGTTTCCCACAAGAACCCTCAAGATGTACTAGTATCAATTAATGTAACCTGAGATCCCTTAGACCACTTATCACATCTATGACCCATTAACATTATTGGACCATTATACATCCCTTACGACCTTTTAAGACATATATGACCCCTTTAGATCACCAAGACCCATTAACATATATTAGGTTGTCCTAGGACCCCTTAGAACCTCTTATGTTACCCACAACCCCTTAAGATAGTCTAGGACCCTTATCCATAGGTTACACTATCTTAAGACACATCTAGGACCCATTATTTCCCTCAAGAAACATTAAGACATACTAGGATCAATTAATGTAATGTAGGATCCCTTAGGACCACTTACTGCACCTACGACCCATTAAAATTCTAGAACTCTTATCTGGATCCCTTATGAAATCTTAAAACAAATATGAAACCTTAGGACCTCTAAAACCCATTAAAGAAGCTTAGGATGTCCTAGGACCACTAAGAGCACTTATCACATCTATGACCCATTAATATTATTGGACAATTATTCATCCCTTACAACATTTTAAGACATATATGACCCCTTTAGATTCTCAAGCCCCATTAATATATCTTAGGTTGTCCTATGGCACATTTATGTATCTTAGATTCAATTAATACATACGAGGATCCACTAATGTAACCTAGGACCTCTTATGTTACCCACGAGCCGTTAAGACACTCTAGGACCCTTATCTATAACTTACGACCTCTTATGTTACCCACGACCCCTTAAGACACTCTAGGACCACTTATTGTTCCTACGACCCATTAACATTCTAGGACTCTTATCTAGATCCCTTAGGACCCCTTAGGACCTCTTATGTTACCTACAACCCCTTAAGACACTCTAGAACCCTTATCTATACCTTAGGACCTCTTATTTTACCCACAACCCCTTAAGACACTATAGGACCACTTATTGCACCTATGACCCATTAACATTCTAGGACTCTAATCTAGATCCTTTATAAAATCTTAAAACAAATATGAAACCTCAGGACCCCTAAGACCCATTAAAGAATCTTAGGATGTTAATCTAACCCTTTGATGTATCTGATGTTCCATTAACACATAGAAGACCCATTGTCACCCTCAATAACCCTTAAGAAATAATAGGATCCTTAAGGACCTCTTATGACACATATGACCCCTTAAGACATTCTAGGAAAGTTATACATCCCTTACAACATCTTAAGAGACCTAGGAAGCATTAGGGTCATCCCTTAGAAGCATTTATGAGAGGTCTATGAAGCCTTACGACATTCTAGTCCAACCTTATCTATACCTTATGACATCTAGAAAGACATATATGACCCAAAAGGGACCAATTAATGTATCTTAGGTTTCCCTAGGACCCATTCATGTATCTTAGGTTCTATTAATTGATATGAGGACCCATTGTCAACCTAAATAACCCTTTAGACATATTAATACCAATTAGTACATCCTAGGACCCTTAAGACCTAATAAGACCACTTACTTGACCTAATAGGACCTAATAATACCAATTAGTACTTCCTAGGACCCTTAAGACCTAATAAGACCACTTACTTGACCTAATAGGACCTATTAATACCAATTAGTACATCCTAGGACCCTTAAGACATGATAAGGTGACTTATGTGATGTAATAGGACCCATTAATACCAATTCGTACATCCTAGGTTCCTTAAGACCCAATAAGACCACTTACTTGACCTAATAGGACCTATTAATACCAATTAGTACATCCTAGGACCCTTAAGACTTAATAAGACCACATACTTGACTAGGTAATAGGACCTACTACTAATTAGTACATCCAAGGACCCTTAAGACCTAATAAGACCACTTACTTGACCTAATAGAACCTATTAATACTAATTCATACATCCTAAGACCCTTAAGACCTCATAAGACCACCTACTTGACCTAATAGGACCTATTAATACCAATTAGTACATCCTAAGACCCTTAAGACCTCATAAGACAACTTACTTGATCTAATAGGACCTACTAATACCAATTAGTACAT
This sequence comes from Chamaecyparis obtusa, assembly GCA_027943335.1. Taxonomy (NCBI): domain Eukaryota; kingdom Viridiplantae; phylum Streptophyta; class Pinopsida; order Cupressales; family Cupressaceae; genus Chamaecyparis; species Chamaecyparis obtusa. Next base: position 1,032,024 of record BSBK01004821.1, read on the forward strand.
CCTAGGACCCTTAAGACATAGTAAGACAACTTACTTGACCTAATAGGACCTATTAATACTATTTAGTAGATCCTAGCACCCTTACGACCTAACAAGACCACTTACTTGACCTAATAGGACCTCTTAATACCAATTAGTACTTCCTAGGGCCTTTAAGACCTAACAAGACCATTTACTTGACCTAATAGGACCTATTAATACCGATTAGTACATCCTAGGACCCTTAAGACCTGATAAGACCACTTATGTGACATAATAGGACCTATTAATACCAATTAGTGCATCTGAGGACCCTTAACACCTATCAAGACCACTTACTTGACCTAGTAAGACCTATTAATAGAAATTAGTACATCCTAGGACCCTTAAGACCTAATAAGACCACTTACATGACCTAATAGGACCTATTAATACCAATTAGTACATCCTAAGACCCTTAAGACCTCATAAGGCAACTTACTTGACCTAATAGGACTTATTCATACACATTAGTATGGCCTAGGATGCTTAAGACCTAATAAGACCACTTACGTAAACTAATAGGACCTACTAATACTAATTAGTACATCCTAGGACCTTTAAGACCTAATAAGACCACTTAGTTCACCTAATAGGACCTATTAATACCAACTAGTACTACCTAGGATCCTTAAGACCTAATAAGACCACTTACTTGACCTAATAGGACCTATTAATACTAATTAGTACATCCTAGGACCCTTAAGACCTGATAAGACCACTTATGTGATGTAATAGGACCTATTAATACCAATTAGTACATCCTAGGACCCTTAAAACCTAATAAGACCACTTACTTGACCTAATAGGATCTATTAATACCAATTAGTACATCCTAGGACCATTAAGACCTGATAAGACCACTTACTCTACCTAATAGGACCTATTAATACCAATTAATACATGCTAGGAACCTTAAGACTCGATAAGATGACTTATGTGATGTAATAGGAGCTATTAATATCAATTACTACATCCTCAAACTCTTAAGACCTAATAAGACCACTTAGTTGACCTAATAGGACCTATTAATACCAATTAGTACATCCTAGGACCCATAAAACCTAATAAGACCACTTACTTGACCTAATAGGACCTATTAATACCATTTAGTACATCCTAGGACCATGAAGACCTAATAAGACCACTTACTTGACCTAATAGGACCTATTAATACCAATTAGTACATCCTAAGACCCTTAAAGACCTAATAAGACCACTTAATTGACCTAATAGGACCTATTAACTCCAATTAGTATATCCTAGGACCTTTAAGACCTCATAAGACCACTTACTTGACCTAATAGGACCTACTAATACCAATTAGTACATCCTAGCACCCTTAAGACCTAATAAGACCACATACTTGACCTAATAAGACCTATTAATACCAATTAGTACATCCTAGGACTCTTAAGACCTAATAAGACCACTTACTTGACCTAATAGGACCTATTAATACCAATTAGTACATCCTAGGACCCTTAAGACCTAACAAGACCACTTACTTGACCTAATATGACCTATTAATACCAATTAGTACATCCTAGGACCACTTACTTGACCTAATACCAATTAGTACATCTGAGGACCCTTTACAAGGATTAGTACACTCTAGTATTGTAAATTTAATTGTATAACTTTATATATTTAGATATTTGTTTCCATTTTACATGCAGTTATAACATGTAATCAAGTACTTAATTGTTAACACTTAGCTTTGACATGTTATGTATCTAGATGGCCACTTAGGACACACCTCAGACTCCTAATATACAGACCATTTTTCATATTGCTAACACAGAGATGGCTCAACTTAGAGAGTCCATTTGTACTTCTTCAGTAGATAGCATATATAGAGATACTTGTGTCAGTGTATTGACCAGTTTGGAGGCGATGACTGCTAGATTGAGATCTCACTCCTCCTTCATGCCTTAGGTAGTTGAGACTATTTTTTGAGAGTTGAGGGCTGAGATCTCAGGTGATGTTTTCTTGGAGATGGTTCAGAGTCGTGTCCCCAAGGAAATCATCAAATGAGAGGTTTTCCCACATTATGAGGGGAAAGCCACTATGAGGGCATATTAGGTCACATAGTGTATCATTCCTCAAATCACATGCATGATATATCCTAGCTTTCTTGCAGCACATGGTTGTTATCCTAATAACGAACAGATTCCTTTATATTTTTGTAAAACATTTGTACCATGAGTTCCATTTGGGACTCAGGGTCAACTATCTAGATCTTCTATCATATTATGGTCAAGGGCATGGTAGGGTTGTAGACCACGATTAGTATTGTAGGGCCAATCAAGTTGTACAACCTCATTGACAACTAGTTGGGTGCAAGACTCTTACAATGACACTAGCAATGGTTGCTACTACAGATAGAGTCCTCATTGCTTCTTAGAGGGGAGTAGTAGACAATATAGGACATAATGCTTCTACAACCACATCCATCACTTTAGATTAGGTAGGCAAATACATTTTGACTAGACCAAGTATAGCCAGATCATCCTCTAAGGCATCGTCTAGTACTACTACAGGTGTGACTAATGAGACATATAGGAGCTACAGGTATTCCTATACCTAGAGAGATATGAGCACTTTCAGTTCATCATAGTCATTTAGATATGGCCCTTTACTTTATGGAGGATCTCATGTAGGCCTATTCTTATATTACAAACTAGTAGAGGATCCCAATACATTCAGTCAGGGATGTCATCGCACTTGCATGAGGTCTTATAGTTCCACTGGTTGAAGACACACCATCTAGTCAGGCACAACATAGTGCAGAGCACTCAGCACCCAAAGATCACTCTACAATTGCAGAGCTAGGTATATAGGTTGGAGATGTACACATCACCACTGAGGGCCTTGACACATTTGGTGAGTAGTTGCGTGGGTTGGGTCAGGTGGACATTGGCACTGATGTTGGATTATTTGTGCATATGTTATTGCATCCTAATGGTTCAGGCTCTACATCACCTCCCTCTCAACTAGTGTCACCCCTACACTCCTCATTACTAGAGAGGTTTAGGACTGAAGGTGGTGTGGGTGATGTAGTTTTAGTTGATGATACAATGGTGCAACATGCTGATGATCCTCTTGATCCTAAGACCTAGGTATATAAAATTTTCTTTTCTTTTTTCTTAGGAGTTTTAGTAAATAATTAATTGTAGATGTGTGCATTGATGTTTTTTCAATGTATAATATTTTGTAGGCATAGTTAGCACAGTAGGTTACCTCTAGTGTGGGCTCAAAGCATCTTCATATGAGAGATCCATTTGATGTGACACCTACTAGTGGTCAGGTAAGTTTTAGATATATGTATGTTTAAGCATGCATTTGTACACATGTATTTATATATTTCAAGTACTTTACATAATATATACTATGCACATGTATATAACGAACTATTGTACTAAATTTGTAGGGGTCAGTTGCTGCTTCACAGCTAGAGGATACTTTTCATAGGAGAAATTTAGTAGATGTGACACCTAGTAGTAGTCAAGTAAGTTTTAAGAATATGTAAGTTTAAACATGCATTTATAATATTTTAATTATTTTAGATTATTATTATATATACATGCATTTATATTCGCAGGGATCATTTGATGCCTCATAGCCAGAGGATGCTCGTGGAAGTCACTCAGAGGCTCACTCTATTCGCATGCACTTAGATGACTCCCTAGTTTAGGACATGTTGTACTTATCTTTTATTTGAGACTCATTATATATGTCATTAGTATATGTTTGATATTTTCAGTTTATGATTCAAGACATATATTTTATTAGAGACTTATTTGATTAGATACATATATTTGATTTGAGACATATATTTGATTAGAGACATATATTTAATTAGATGATAATATTATTTTATTATATTATTTTATTTGATTAGATGGTTTGATTTGATTTGATGATATATGATATGATTACATTATTTGATTAGATGATATGATTAAATGATATGATTTGATTAGATTTTACTAGATGGATGTACAATAAAGACATGTCATAAGTAATCTAACTAATTTCATCATTTTTTAGTGTCTTAAGGGGAGGTCTTAAGGGGATCTAGAATTAATATCATAAAAAATAACAAGTTAATACATATAACTAATGGACGATAACTATTCTAACTAATTCTAGGAAAAACACACATGTCATAAGTAATCTAACTAATTTCCTCATTTTTTAGTGTTTGAAGGGGATCTTTAACTAATAAGCAGTCTTAAGGGGAGGTCTTAAGGGGATCTAGATTTTATATCATAAAAAATAACTAGTCAATACATGTAACTAATAGACAATAACTATTCTAACTAATTCTAGAACTAACACATGTCATAAGTAGTCTAACTATTTTCATCATTTTTTAGTGTCTTAAGGGGAGGTCTTAAGGGGATCTAGAATTAATATCATAAAAACTAACAAGTTAATACATATAATTAATGGACGATAACTTTTCTAACTAATTCTAGAACTAATAAATGGCTCCCCATCTTCCTTTTTCAAGCCTACTAGGAGCCTGAGGCAAGGGGACCCACTCTCCCCAATTCTTTTCATCATCCTTGCCGAGTTCCTGGGAAGACTCATCTCTACTTCAAAAAGGGAGGGGAACCTTAAAGGCATCAACCCCTCCTTAGGTAATAATGTTTTCTCACACCAACAATTTGTGGATGACACCATCCTTGGTGGAGAGGTTTTGGTGGGAGAAGCTAAAGTGGTGAAGGATCTTATCAATGAATACATTAGAGCTATTGGTCAATCCATTAATTGGTATAAGAGTTCCATCTTCTTTGTCAACACCTTGGAGGAAGACAGAGAAAAATTGCTAACATTTTGGGATGTGGAGTTAACTCTTTTTTGTCCTCTTATTTGGGTCTGCTCTTAGGCGTCAAACCTCTGGAAGCCTTCTGGATAAACTTATAGACATATTCAAGAGGAAGCTTGCTGGTTGGAAAGGGGTCTCCCTCAGTTAGGTAGGAAAGATTTAGCTGGTCAAATCTACTTTACAAAACCTCTCAACCTATGCTCTCAGCCTCTTCTCCATTTTTGCTAAAGTCACAGAGGCTATGGAAATAATACAGAGAAGATTCCTTTGGTCCAGCACAAAGGATCACAAGCGTATTCCTCTTATATATTGCATGGGAGAAAGTCTATCACCCTAAAAAAGATGGTGGTCTTGGAATAAGGAAATTAAGACTGTTCAACAAAGCTCTTTAAGCCAAACAGATATGGAGAATTTTCAACAACAAAGGTGAGTGGTGGGATACCATAGAATAAAAATACCTAATGCGTAACTCAATAAATCATTTTTTTGAAGAGAAAGATTCTCCAAAAGGATCACTAATATGGAATGGTCTCCTTAATGCTAAGGAGTTGGCTAAATCTAAAGCTAAATGGAAGATCACGAATGGTCAGTTCATCAACTTCTGGAATGACAAATGGCTCCAGATGGGCTGTTTGAGAGATATCTAGACTTTCTATGCCTAGAGACATGTATGCACCCAAATTTATGGGTCCCAAGTTAGAAACTACAAAAGGGATGACAATTGGTTGGATCTCTCCCAAATCTCTCAGGATGTGATTCCTCTAATGAAATCCCTCAATGAGGTCTCTATCTCTTCTGCTCAGGATGAGATCATTTGGGAAGATTCTCCTGACGATATCTACACCATGGCTTCTTCCTATTCCTTGTAGATACCTCAAATTCAAGAAGCTAAACCGCTATGGGCCAAAGCCTGGATTCCAGGCCTTACACCCAAAATCAATGTTTTCTTCTGGAGCTTGCTCTAGAACCATATCCTCACAATTGATAATCTCATCAAGCATGGATTCTAGATCCCTAATAGGTGCATTCTCTATAGATATCAAGAGGAGATAGTGGATCACTTATTTATTCACTGCTCTTTTGTAAGTAGCATATGAAAATGTTTTATCTCAGCCTTGGAGTTATCCTATTTCTTTCCCCTATCTTTCCACGATCTCTTTTCTCAATGGGATTTCAAAATGTTTAACCCAGACTTCTGGTTATTTTGCACCTAGATCCTTCCTCACCTCTATTGGGGAGTTTGGAAAGAGCACAATAATCACATTTCCATGATTGTTCCTCTCCTCCTAGAATAATTTTTGAAAAAATTAAACATGCTATTAAGGAAAACTATTTCTTTTGTGGAAGAACTAACCATCTTGCAGGAAAGGCTCAGGAAGTGACTCGGGAGAAAAGAAAGAACTATATTTGGAGCTGCCCCTTGATTTCCTGGGTGAAAGCCAACTTTAACAGAGCTGCCAAAGGGAACCCTAGCCAGGTTGGAAGTGGAGGGATAATCAAGAACAACTTTGGTTTTGGCCTTGCAGCTCTTAGTTTACCTTTGGGCTCTCAATCCAATTGCTTTGCAAAAGCTCGTGCGGCTCTCCAAGTTACCAAACATGCCTATGAAATTGGGGTCAAGAACCTCTGGCTTGAAGGAGACTTGATGAACATCATCAATTGCTTAAACCTCAATCACTCTCCTTCTTGGAAAATATCTAACATGATTGAAGAAAACTGCACAATTCTTAATTGTTTTGAAAAGGTGTACATTTCTCACATGTACAAGGAAGCCAATAGTGTAGCAAATTGGTTTGCCAACTTGGCCATCATGAAGGATGCTAAGATGATATGGAAACAAGGTGAAGATATACCAAGGGAAGTGATGGATCTCCTTGACAAGGAAAGACTACAAAGTACCGAGGAAATCATAAAAAATCATAATGATTAGTAAAGGGGAATTTTAGAAGTGTCATTCCATTAAGGACAAATTCTGGAGGGACAGAAAGGCTACTTATTATGCGTCTGCTTGCATGCTTTCTGGGAATTCTCTCCAAAGATAAGCTATCTAGAGAAAAGGAAAAATAGAAAACATAGCTTGATTGTTGTGAGTTACAGAGTTTTCACCTAGTTGATCAGTTCAGTTTTGCTGTGGTTACTTAGTCTTTGGTTGGTCTGTGGCCTATTTCATGGTTGTTTTTCTTAAGCTACTTTCTAAAATTTTAAATGCCTCTTTATTTTTGTTGTGGGTTTCAGGAACCCTGTAAAACCTATTTTACTTAATCAAAAACTAATTCGAGAACTAACACGCATGTCATAAGTAATCTAACTAATTTCATCATTTTTTAGTGTCTTAAGGGGATCTAGAATTAATATCATAAAAAATAAGTAGTTAATACATGTAACTAATACACAATAACTATTCTAACTAATTCTAGAACTAACACATGTCATAAGTAATCTAACTATTGTCATAATTTTTTAGTGTCTTAAAGGGAGGTCTTAAGGGGATCTAGAAATCATAAGCATCATAAAAAGTATCATAAAGATAATTGAATAATCAAATCATACATAATATCTTTAACTAATATGCAATATATAAAAAAAATTGAATAATCAAAGTATACATATAAAACTCTATACATTAAAACTATTGAAGCATCAAATAGGTCCATCATATGTTTAAATATATAAACAAAGTATAATGAAATTTAATCTAGAGATATCAAGTAGGTCCTAACACATGAAATAGGTATACATGTATTATACTTTTTAGACCAACTCAAGTGGTTTAGGCCTTTCATGGGGAACATTTAACATTCTCTCATGATTTGCACTATCTAGTCTCCACTTACGATATCCACATTGAGATTTAACTATATGGAGACAAATGGATGTGGAAAATAATAGGTGACTATATTGAAACACCTTATTGTCTAGTTGGTAATCAAAAAAGTAAATAGGTCATGTTGAATTACTTTGATTTTCTTGAAATATGTTCCCTCTAAAACAACGAAACCTGCAGGTCACAAATTTTAACAATATATAACTTTAAACAAACTAAATTTAAAATTTGTTAAAAGGTTAAAATTTAAAATTTACAAATTAAGTTTAATGTATTAATGTAAAGCATGTACAAACCTATGGGGGAAAAAATTCCATCACTTTCTTCAGGTTCAAGTAACTTCATCATCTCTGTAGTACAACACAATAAATAATAACCAACTCCTACATTTCCACACTCAGTAATCACTACAAAGACACCTCCTGCATAGTAAATTTATATATACATGTGTGAGATCTTAAAATTTACTTAGTTCAATCTATATATCTATCTATCTATCTATACATGCAGCTTAATGTACCATATAATGTGAAAAATCTATACTTACCAATTTGGACCAATCCTTAGATATGATCGTAATCAGTAGAAATCAAAGGGACATCATCAAATATTTCATCGTCATCTCTATCAAATTTATCAGTAACAACTAGTGGCATAAGATTCCATGTGCCTACATATCCACGGTCTTGATTGATACATTCCTTGTAATTGTCAGCAATGCAGTGACAACAAAAGCATGACTAGTCCCTAGTGTTCAACATCCAATTGTGATAATTCATACTTATAACTGAATGCAAAGATCATGTCTTTTCTATCCTATTGCAACCATACATAATTTTTCTATCCACACCTAAAAATTTATGAATATATAATTTACATTCTATAAATATAATTTGAATAAAGAATATCATAAAAAATTTAAACACTTTCAAATAATTTAAAAATGTGTGCATACCTTTTATCTCCAAAAATTTTCTATGTGGCACCACTTGAGTCAATGCTAATGATGTGTCATTCTCATTTGGTGCAAAATGTGTCTTGCACCATTCAACCACATCATGTGCATTTTTCATATGGACTCCCTTATAATTCATTTGATACTTTTGTAAAGCATGTTTGATGCAAGCTCTGGCACCATCATGTTCACCTTTTCCATGTCCACTCTCAAAGAAACTCCAGACATGTGCTATGTTTTCATTATGATGATATCTACATGGTGCATAAAATGGTCTCGATGATTTGAATGTGCAAGACATCCATCTAACCAAACATAATGTTTATCAATTTTTATACCTCTTTATTTCAAATTTGCAAAATACATCTTGAAGCAGTGTTCTACATAATGAATGTCATGCTCTTGATCATCACTTATAAAAAAATGACATTCCTTCTTGATGACCCATGCTTCAAATGTTCTTTGAATACCATCCAAATCTAATTGTGTGTGTCGTTAACACACATGTACAATAATAGTAATTTTCTTTGAAAAATAGTACTATGATTGTATTGCCTTTTGATGAACAAATGAATAATTTTCTACAAAATCAACAAATGATACAATAGCTCCAAGTGGGAAATTGTCTCTCAATGTTTTGAATTGTTGTGCTTGCCACTTTACAAAAAAAAAACATGATGAATGTAGGGTTGAATCAAATTTTTAAAATTTTCCATAAATACTCCAACATTTATCTCCTCTTCAACATATCCTAACCTTTTGGATTCTTTCCCAAATTTTGTTTGATTCTTTACATATTTTTAACTCTTCCAATTTACCATCTTTGTTACATCAATATTTTCAGTTTTCAAAGGAAAAAGAGACAAATCAACACATGTTGGACATATTCCTTTCATACAATTTATTTGTCCAGCTACATCATCTCTTTTATCACATAAAATGGATGAGATGACTTCACTTCGTCTAGTAGTAGGAGCATTTTCAAAACCATAAGTATCTTCTAAAAAAATTTAGAAAACCTGATAGTGGAGATCAAATTCAATATGATAACGATAAAAACAAGTTTCAAAAACTTTTTTTGTCTTGATATAATATGGCTTCAATCTTTCAAATAATGTTTGCCCAATCTTTATATTAGAATTTGAACTACAAAAGGACACATACATTTCATGTTTTGTTGTGTCCATCCAATGTTTCATATGATATTCATATTGATTAGCTAAAATTCTATGTTTGATAACATCTTTATTGTTTGATGAAGGATATGTATTATCATTCCAAAATAATGTGACCAAATTTTTTATTCATTCATCAATCTTATTAGAATGAGGAGCTCTACACATGATTCCCCAATTAGCTTCCTGATGGACATTTCTAATGCATGGGTGGTGATTGAGACATTTAATATGTTTAATCACTATGTTACTGAATGGGCACTCATACTATTGTCATTTATGTTTTGTCACTAATGTCAACATATGCTTCTATGAAGGAACCACACTGGTAATCACAGTGTACAGATCTTGTATAGATGTCTTAGATGCTGCGAAGTTAATTGGGAGTTTAGATGGATATTGTGATCTTATATCTAATATCACATCATTAAATGTTTCATATTGAGAGAGCTACATTTGTTTTGGTAAAGACTGGTCATTGGACTATGATAGTGAAAATTGACATAGTTAGTCTCTAGGTTTATGGTATATCTCTCAAAAGACCTAGATTCAAGGTATGCCAACTTGAAGGATGAAAGATAGGGTACTGAAGGATGTCCTTTGGTCAGTGCAAGGTACATAGTGATTGGTGACATCATCTATGACATGTATTCTGGAGATGGTTTATTTGGAAGTCGAATCAGGAAAGGAAGCATGTATTTTATTTGGCAAGCATGAATTAAGGATGTTGGTCCTTAATTATTATATTTTAATCATTGTATACTTGTTCTAGATACCATGTGTATCTTAGCAAGAGTTTATGCAATCATTTATAAATTAGGAAAGCCTTATGGTCTAACCTGATCATGGTAAAATGTAATAAGGTATATATGTAGAATCATTTCTTTGGAAAACATATGGATGAAATATAGATGACATAGAGAAGTTGAAAAAGCTATGAGTTTGTGTTTTCTATATGTAGAGTAGAGGTTTACTGGTGGACTTCATTAGAACTAATTAAGCAAAGACAGTTGCTAGAAAATAGTTCAAAAGATTGTGTATTTCTTCATATACACCTTTTGCGAACTAGTGAGTTTTAAAGGTGGCTTTAATCTTCTTTGGGCAGTGAACCCTCTTTTTTTTCTTGACTCCTAACAGGGTCTATCCTCTAACTAGGACTTTGTACTGTAATGTTTCAACAAGCTCCTAATAGGGATATATCTTCTAACAAGGATTACTATACTCTCAGTATATTATTTGTGGGTGCTAATTCCCAACGGGGTTTTTACCTTTAATAGGATTCCCTCGTAATCAAAATATTATGTTATTGTGTTGGTATTGGTTGTATCTAATATTCATGTGATAAAAGATTAAAGTTTAATATTCTATTATACAACTGATTCATGCCCCCTCTCAGTTGTATTGTGGACTATTATTCCTAACAATTGGTATTAGAGCTTGTGGTCCTCAAAGAGAAAGCTTAACAACTTGAGGTGATCTTAGAAATGGCACTCTATAGGAAGGATGGTCCTAAATTTGAGCCTAAAAACTTTGACAGTTGGAAGAATAAGATGCAAACACACCTATTATTTTTGGGCATAGATTAGTGGATGAACATAGAAGAAGGTAGCCTTGAAGACTGCAAATGATTTTCCATCTGCTAGTGAAGATGATAAGAAACTATTTTCATATAACATGGTCGCAAGAGAAGCACTGATTAGTGCACTATTTGAAGGTGAGTTCACTGAAGTTAAAGACTTAGATTCACCGCATGAAATATGGAATAGATTAGAAGCATTATATGAAGGGGACAAATATACCAAGCATGCAAAGTTGCAAAACTGGAAAACAAAGATGGAGAAACTACAAATGAATGAAGATGAAAGCATTAGAGCCTATGTTCAAAGGATCACAGAATAAATAGTTGGAATTAGAAATTATGGAGGTACTTATGATGAAGAGGAAGTTATTGTGAAGATCCTCAAATCATTGACTCCTGTATACAAATTAAAGGCAATGTCTATTCAAGAAATTATACCCCTAACTCCAAACTTTAGCAAAGAGATGTTGATTGCAAAGTTAACTACTTTTGAAGCTGCAGAATTAGGAGAAGCCACTCCTAAAGTTGAGTATGCATTTAGGGCATCTGCACACAAGAAAGTATCTACACTTCTGAGCACAAGCAAAGAAGACCTAAGAGAAGAGCTTAGTGAGTATGCTGAGAAATGGGAAAGATAATGGAAGAAGGAAGAAAGATGGAAGAAATTTTTGCATTGATTTCTAGAAGAGAGAAAAGGGGTAAGGGAAAATTTAAAGGCAAGTTACCCTTGAAATGTTTTCATGCAATAAGATAGGTCATTTTGCATCTAGATGTCCTACAAGAGTTTATAAATAGAAACCTAATTATGAAAAGATTAGAAGAGACAAAGAATCTTGTTATGCTAGTGAAAGGATCTCTAATGATGATTTAGACGATGAAAAAATTGGATTTGTTGCTATTAAAGATGAACCGGTTCATGAAAAAAAGCCTTAGTATCTCATGTTGACAAGAAAATTGAATGGATAATTGATAGTGGATGTTATCATCACATGAGTGGTGATAAGAACAAGTTTATCAAATTAGTAAATTATGATGGAGGTATTGTAAGGTTTGGGTACAATCCCCCAAAATCCATCATAGGAGTTGGATCCATTACTTTGGATGGAAAGACTAATATAGATAATGATATACTTGTTGAAGGACTAAAACATAATTTGTTGAGTGTTAGATAGTTAATGGATAAAGATTTCCAGTTAAATTTTGTTAATGGTAAGTGCTTTATTAGAAGTAAGGAAGGAAAATTGATTGCTATCGGTTCAAAATCTAGAGGTAATTTATTTGAACTAAACACATCTAGAGCTTCTTGTTTTGTTGTGAAGGTAGATGATAGTTGGTTATGCCATAGAAGATTTTTTCATGTTAATTTTGATAACATTGTGAAGGCAAGTATGACTAATGCCATAAGAGATCTACCAAAGATTGTGAAACCCTCTAACACTGTATGCAGAGAATGTATTATGGGAAAGCAAACTAGAAGCATTCATAAAAGTAAATCATTTACATCAAAAGGAAAGTTGGATTTGGTACATATGGATCTATGTGGGCCTACAAGAAAAAAGTCATACAATGGTGAAAGGTATTTTATACTCTTTGTTGATGACTTTTCTAGAATGATGCGGGTTACTTATTTGAGAGATAAATTAGAAGCATTTGATAAATTCAAGTTGTTTAAAGAAAAAGTAGAGAATGAATCAGGATTGAAAATAAAGTGTCTAAGGTCAGACAGAGGTGGAGAGTTTACATCAGATCTATTCAATTCATACTGTGAAGAGCATGGGATAAAAAGGAAAACATTTGTTCCTAGGACTCCACAACAGAATGGGATAGCAGAGAAAAGAAATAATAACTTACTTGATGCTACCAAGACAATGTTGATTGAAGGAAATGTGTCTCATGTACATTGGAAAGAGGCTGTTGGAACAACAATATACACATTAAACAAAATTCAAACAAGAGATGGCACAAGTAAGACTCCCTATGAACTATGGTTTGATCATACTCCTACTGTAAAATATTTCAAAATTTTTGGTAGAAAATGTTATATCAAGAGGAACACTGAAATAGGAAAATTTGATGCTAGAAGTGATGAAGGAATCTTCCTTGGTTACTCTTTTAAAAGAAAGGCGTACAAATGTTTCAATTTGAGATTAAGGAAGATAGTTGAAATTAACAATGTAAGAATAGATGAAAAATTTTAGATACAAGAACGAATGTATGACAGTAGTCAGATTTCAGAAACAAACGAAACCACCAATGCTGTAGAAGAAGAAGAACTTGTTGAGAAAGATGGCAAAAAGAGGCTTGTGATGATGATATAAGCAATACTATTGAGACTCCTAAAACTCCAAAGTATGTGAAAAATAACCATCTTGAAAATCAAATTATTGGTAATACTAGTCAGGGAGTGCTAACTAGATAAAAAGCTAGAGAAGAAATTTGTTTGATTTCTCAAGTTCAGCCAAAAACTACAGATGAAGCCTTTAAACTTGAATCTTGGATAACTGTCATGAAAGAAGAATTTGATCAGATAAAGAAGAATAATACTTGGGAATTGGTTCCTAGACCTAAAAACAAAAATATTATAGGAACAAAAATGGGTCTTTAGAAACAAAATGGATGAAGAAGGAAAGGTTGTAAGAAACAAAGCAAGACTAGTGTGTAAAGGATACTCACAACAAGAAGGCATAGACTTTGAAGAAACATTTGCTCATGTTGCTAGAATTGAGGTAGTAATATTATTCCTATCTTATGCTACACACAAAAACTTCAAAGTGTATTAGATGGATGTTAAATCTGTATTTCTGAATGGAGATCTTGAAGAATAAGTATATATAGAAAAACTAGATGGGTTTCCTCTATGCAAAGAAAAAGACATCATGTGCAAATTAAAGAAAGCCTTGTATGGGTTAAAGCAAGCTCCTAGGGCTTGGTATGCAAGGTTAGACAAGTATCTACTTGGGCTTGGATTCAAAAAAGGTAATGCAGACAGTAATTTGTATTTAAGAACTACTAAAGATGGAATCTTGATAATAGAAGTATTTATGGATGACATTATCTTTGGATGTAATGATGATCTATGTAAGAAGTTTTCTAAAAAAATGGAAAGTGAATTTGAGATGTCCGTGATAGGTGAAATGAAATTCTTTCTTGGACTGCAAATAACTCAGAATGAGAATGGTATTTTCATTTCTCAGACCAAGTATCTCAAAGAATTGCTCAAGAAATTTGGAATGGAAGATTGTAAACTAGTAGGAACACCTATGGTGACAGGCAACAAGCTAACAATTGATGATGAATTAAAATGTGTTTTTTAGACTTTGTATAGATTAATGGTTGGAGGGCTACAATATTTGACTCACACAAGACCATATATTGCTAACGTTGTTGGAATTATGTCTAGATATCAAGAAGAACCCAAAGAGACTCATCTAGCTATTGTGAAAAGGATACTGAGGTATCTCAGAGGAACCATAGACTATGGTTTATGGTATGATAGAATGATAGCTTTGAACTTCATGCTTATACTGATGCTAATTGGGCATGAAATATTGATGACAGAAAAAGTACCAATGGTGGTGCATTTTTCCTTGGGAAAAAGCTAATCTCTTGGCTAAGCAAGAAACAAGATTGTATAGCACAGTCTACTACTGAATCAGAGTATGTTGCTGCTACTATAAACTGCACTCAGATCATTTGGATGAAACAAATGCTGACAGACAATGGAGTAATTTTTGAAGAGCCTATGGTTATCCATTGTGATAACACTAGTAAAGTAAACATGTCAAAGAATCTAGTGATGCATTCCAAAACTAAACATATCTCTATTAAGTATCACTTCTTAAGAGACAAGGTGGCATAAAAGGAAATCAAACTAGAATATATAAGTACAAAGTAACAAATTGTAGACATTTTCACAAAGCCACTACTGAAAGATACCTTTGAATATCTCAAAGATATATTGGGGGTTCAGGCCCCTCCCAGTCATAACTAAATGATGTAGAAATACATCAGTCCAGAAGTATTTAGAGCCTTATCATTATCTAGACTAGATGCAGGAATCTACTCCTCAGGGGGAGTGATCATGAGAGAAAGTTTATCTGTGAAGGCAGAAAAAGCCTCATGGCACCCTTTTCCATTGTTGTCAAAGGGGGAGTGTTGCTATGAGAAAAATCCTCATTGTATGGGGAAATTGTTCAGTTGAAGGAATTTAAGATTGATTAAACTATGGACTCGATTTTCCCATATGTTGACAGCAATGCCAAAGGGGGAGATTGATGGATATTGCTAATGCATGGGTGGTGATTGAGACATTTAATATGTTTAATCACTAGGTTACTAAATGGCCACTCATATTGCTGTCATTTATGTTTTGTCATTGATGTCAACATATGCTTCTATGAAGGAACCAAACTGGTTATCACAATGTACAAATCCTGTATGGATGTTTCAGATGCTGCAAAGTTAATTGGAAGTTTAGATGGATGTTGTGATCTTATATCTAAGATCACATCATTAAATGTTTCATATTGAGAGACCTACAATTGTTTTGGTAAAGACTAGTCACTGGACTGTGACAGTGAAAATTGACAGAGTTAGTCTCTGGGTTTTTAATATATCTCTCAGAAGACCTAGATTCACAGAGTTAGTCTTTGGGTTTTTAATATATCTCGTAGAAGACCTAGATTCAAGGTATGCGAACTTGAATGATTAAAGACAGGGTACTAAAGGATGTTCATTGGTCAACACAAGGTATGGAGTGATTAGTGATGTCATCCATAACATGTATTCTAGAGATGGTTTATCTGGAAGCTGACTCAGGAAAGGAAGCATGTATTTTTTTGGCAAGCATGAATTAAGGATGTTGGTCCTTAATTGTTATATTGTAATCATTGTATACTTGTTCTAGATACCGTGTGTATCTTAGCAAGAGTTTATGTAGTCATTTGTAAATTAGGAAAGCCTTATGGGCCAACCTGATCATGGTAAAATGTAATAAGGTATATATGTAGAATCTTTTCTTTGGAAAACATATGGATGGGATATAGATGACATAGAGAAGTTGTGAAAGTTGTGAGCTTGTGTCTGTTGTATGTAGAGCAGAGGTTTATTGGTGGACTTCATTCGAACTGATCAAGCAAAGACAATTGTTGGTAAACAGTTCAAAAGATTATGTATTTCTTCATATACACATGTTACGAACTAGTGAGTTCTAAAGGTGGATTTTACCTTCTTTGGGCAGTGAGCCCTCTTTTGTTTCTTGACTCCTAATAGGGTCTGTCCTCTAACAAGGATTGTGTACTGTAATGTTTCAATAAGCTCCTAAAAAGGCTATATCTTCTAATAAGGATTACTATACTCTTAGTACATTATTTGTGGGTGCTAATTCCCACCATAGTTTTTACCTTTAACAGGGTTTCCCCATAATCAAAATATTGTGTTATTGTGTTGGTATTGGTTGTATCTGATATTCATGTGATAAAAGATTAACGTTTAATATTCTATTATACAACTGATTCACCCCCCTTCTTAGTTGTATTATGGACTATTATTCCTAACACTTCCAAGGTGCTATCATCCAAACGTATTCTCCTATTAACATATCATGATATTATTTTTTGATTAAAACCAAATTGAGATGAAACTAAAGGTATTTGTCTTTTTTGTCCCATAGTGTTAACTACAATGGATCTGTCAACATAATTTTTCTTCTAATGGTCTTATCTTTAGTTTGAGATCACTTCCCTAGCTAGTTCAAACCTTTCCTAAGATTTTCAATCATATCAGTTTGCATGTCAACAACTTTTCTCTTCTATGATGTTGTGTCTATAACCAATAATTTTAATGCCCCTTCCAACTTTTTATTTATAAGTACAAGTGAAAGCAATTGAGCTTGTTCAAGTGTTTCAAAATTATCAAATTTAACCAATATTTATCTTTCTATCATATTCATTGATCTCTTCTTAGCAAGACTCAAGGGTTGAACATTAGCAAGTGATCTCAAATTCTCCACATCCATTGTAAGTAAATGATCTAACTTTCTATAATTAATATTTCTCTTTATAGTTTGAGCTAAATTTTAAAGTTCATCCATACCAATCAGAGCACGTGATCTTGACCCTTCTCCAACATCAATTGTTTGAGCTTCCATAGGGAGTGATCTTGACCCTTCTTCAATGTGCAATTCTTTGACTTGACTTGACCCGCCTACTTCAGCTTGTCTTTCAACTTCTTTAGTTTTATGATAATATGTCAATGTAGCTTCACAATTTCTTTGTTCAGTGTCGGGTGAACATTTTCTAGAAGATTTACTTTGTCTTCCCTTCTTGTTCCGCATTTCTTTGAGCTCCAAAAAATGTCTTCCACAAGGTCATCAATAAAAATTCTCTTCTTCAAAAAATACTTTAATCTAATATTTCTCCTCTCCAAAATTATGCCTTTGAAAAAATAAAAATAGCAATCCTCCTCCAAAAAATGCCTTCAATAATAGAAAATGTGAATTTATTAATTTCAATTCAGTATAAAATAGAAACAAAATATTTTAGTTTTATACCATTCTAAATTTTTTTTACAAAATAAACTCACTAGTCGACTCCGCTCAAAGTACATACTTCGCAAGAAGTACCCAGACAAAAAATCCAACGGGGTGTTTTTTGTTTTCACTTCAGAGCCTTCATGCGAAGGGTCTCCGCATGAAGTCCATCAAGTGTCTTCGTGCGAATACCCAAAAATAAAAATTTTACCCTCATAAAATAAGTGAACTTCAAAAAAATGGTCTTTCGAGGCCTTGAACAAGGACCAAACAAGATGGTTTTTTCAAACATGTGATGTCAAACGATGCTATTTGGAACAAGCTTTGTAACAAATATAATTTTAATACATATTGAGTTCATTATCACTTTTAAATATTAATTTAACTAAATATAGGTTGTTTGGTCATTCAACAACCTATCTCTTCAAGACTTAAGGAAAAATAGTAAATTATAAAAAAAAAAAAAATCAAAAATATGTAGGAAAAGCATATTTGTATTAATAATTTGAAAAAAATAAAAATAAATTTTGATATACACAGATCAAGTTAGAGTGATCCAAGTGACCTTATGTCTAAATTACAGTTATTGTCACTTTAGAACTTAATAAACTATGAAATATTGACCCAAAATGAATAAAACCAATTGCATCCTTTAGATATTGAAGTTCCACTTTAGGTGTATTTTAATTTTAAATTAAGTATTCTATGAGGTGAAAAAAATATATGGAGATGATCAATTATGATGTCATATGTAGATCTAAGGAGTCATTTTGTTCAATCATATGTATAAAGTGTCAATAATAAATGCTTTAAAGTCACAACTATTGATGTAATATTGTCAAAAAATTCAAATGTTAAATTCACAAATATTATCACAACTATTGAAATGTACTTGACCACTATATACACTCCTCTAATAACTTAAAAATTATACATTATTCAATACAAAAAATTTACCATAACTATAGCCTCAACATTCTAATTTATTTCTCCCTCTCCAAATAGTTTTTGCTCAAACTAACTTCATTGTATTTTTCCTTAAATTCAATGACATTGAAAAGCAATTGAAAAGAGTTATTTGCCCGAGAGAATCTACAAACATATTAGCTATCTTACTTCACTCACATACATTCCAAGTGGCATTTCTTTCATTATTGAACTATTTTTATTCTTCTCCTTTTAAGTTTGGTGCATCATTTATAACACCTGCTATTAATATTTTAGTTTTAATCTCGTTCTTAATTTTTTTTGTCGTTAAATTGTAAGAAGCATGAGAGGGATATACAATGTTCTAAAACATTAATGATTTATTGCAAGTATTTTTTATATTTTTGTAAGGGTGGTATTTTTTGGTTTATTTTTTCCCAATACTATTGTAGTGATTTTTGGATTTCTTGGTTTAATTGATGATTAAAATAATGTGTATGGGACCAATTATAAATTAGGATATTTGATATTTTATTAAATATTTCATATTTTGTATAGTGAAGTTGAAATATTTTTAAGTTTGTAATATGTAAAAATTATTTATTAGTAATATGATTGGCTAAACCATTTGAACTCTTATACACTAAATTTTTGAAATTCTATTTCTCTTCCACATTTGTTTATTTTATGCAAAATTTGTGCATTAAAAAAAGTGTGAAGGAAAATATCTTTTATTATGAATGAATGAGATTGATCTAAATAAGTTTTTTATTCTATTAAAAATAGAATTATTATTAAAAATCTTTATTTTAAATTTAAGTTATTTTAAATATTTTTATTATACATTATAAAATTATATTTTTAATTCTAATATGAGTTTTTATTAAATTTAATATACAAAAATAAATTATAATTATTATATTTTTTTTTCAAATATGTATTAACTATTTCATAATCCAATACACCTATTAATATGCTTTAAAAATATGGTACTTTATTTCAACATAGATAAGTTTTACTATTATTCAAATAATAACTATTATTAATACAACCTAATTAATATTTGACAATGTGGCACTTGTTTTTGTATTCTTTTACATTTTGTTCAAATAAAATGAAAAAAAAATTAAAGAGACTTTTTGAGAAATATTCTAAACTCTATTGGAATCTTACCCACGGGTCATTATTTAATTTGGTAGGTGAACATGGCATTAGACATAGATAATGAGTTTTTTCCTTGTTGCAATGATGAGGAATGGTGATGCCCACAATAGTTAGACCTAGCCTTTACATTGTGAGAGACACCCATAGTATTTTTGTATCAAAATGATGGTAGAATACTAGAATTTTAGAAGTTTCAAGCACAATAATTTCCATGTCATTTTAATAAATCATAGTATATATAAATACTTGATTTTCAAATAAAATGTTATGATAATTACAAACAAAGCATTATATCAAGCTTTTGTTTAACAAAAGATAGTATTATAACATTTTTAATAATTATAAAAACTAATAAAGAATTAAAAATTCATCTTTGGTATCACAAATAATATTTACCACCGCATTCTACCTTACATATGAATTAAACAAAAATATATATCAAAATAAAACAAATAATTAACATGCACGT